>JASPKZ010006452.1:362500-962500 GCA_030220185.1 Diploptera punctata | reverse complement strand
TATATTCATTTTCAACGTTAATTTATTGCCTTTTTTCATTATAAAATTGGACACTGACTAATAGAAGTAAAAATGTGTGTGTGAATATTGCAGTATTATGAATAATAAAATAAATTCCATTCCAAAGATAATATATCATCATCAGCATATTATTACGAGGGTTTAAGTTTGAAAATGCAGTTTTCCAAACATTAAACTATATGAACGGAAAAATGAATTTTATTAGTACACTGTGTCACTAAAGTAAGTCATACTTTTATAAATTTATAAATGAAACAACTTGAGCTAACATTTGTTGGCATCATATGATGCACTGGATATTACAGGTTTTTTTTTTGTTTACATTGAAGTTTCCTCTGCATGTTATGTTATAAGCCACAATGCAACAATGTCATTTTTGGGTGCTGAAAAGCTTTCTGTATTATGCAATTCAATAATTTCAGACTACATATGAAAAGCACACTTCCTCCAGGGAATTTATAGAGAAATGGCATCACCAATTTGTCAAAACTAGTAGATTATCTCTACAGAAAAGAAGTGGATGTTCAGCAGTCTCTGTTGAACGTATTGAGCATGTAAGGAAGATCTTCCAATATAACCCTCAAAAGTTCTTGCATAGAGGTTTTGTGACCTGGGAATAATGCACCAGACAGTTAGAGGGTGTTAAGAAAATGGTTACATGTGAAATTATACAAATTACAACTACATCAGAAGCTTAAGGATCTGGATAGAGATGAATTATTTCCCTTTGCACATAGTTTCAAGAGTTTGGAGAGAATGTTGGTTTTATGGAGCACATAATATTCAGTGACGAGGCAACATTTCACATTAGTGGAGAAATAAATTATTATAACTGCTGAATTTTGTAGGACCAAGAATCCGGCAGAATCATTTGGTATAAACAAAATTCATATAAGCTGAATATTTTCTGTGCCATATCACATCACAAGCTGTATGGTCCATTTTTCTTGAGACTATCGATGGTATATCTTACCTTGACATGCTTGAACTTTGGTTAATGCCATAACTGAAAGAGGATTCAGATAAATATGTTTCAGCAAGATGTTAGGTTCATAACTATCTTATCTTAATGAAATTTAATTAAGTCAGTAACATCTTATCTCATTATTTACCTATTAATACAAAATTATGACTCAATTAAATTTTATTAAAATTAATTCATAATGTTACTTCCATTGAAATATTAATAATAACTATCTTAATTGGGTTCTTCTAGGATATTGGGTAGGATGAATAGAACCTCTTTCTTGACAATGCTCTTATGAAATGGCCTCCATGATCCCCAGATTTAACCCCATATGATTTTTTTCTGGGGCTATATAGAGGACAGTATTTACATCTCTCCTCTACAATGCGACCCACATGAACTTCAAATGAGGATTGAGAAAGCCCCAGCTACAATCACACCTAACATGTTGTTTGGAGTCTGGTAAAAGTTGGACTATAGGATCTATGTGTCACATTACACACGGCACCCACATCGAGACACTGTAGTACCTCACAAAAAATCCTTAATGTTCAGTACATCATATAATCCAAGATCTTAGACGATAAGTATTTATCAAAATGTGACTTGTTTTTTATAGACACGATGTTTTATTAATAATGTATTAATAAGACATAAGATATTATATTTGAAGAGAGAAATTTTCTCCTAAACTGGAATTTAAACCCAAGATCTCTGTTTTTATACACCAGGGCTCTGCTGCTGAGTTCAAATCCAAATTTAGGTATAAATTTTTCTCTTCAAATATAATTTATCTTTCAGTGAGAAGTGATAAATTTAAAATAAAAATATTGATATAAGATCACATTTCTCTGATTCTTGTGGCATATTATTTTTAAAAAAAAGTATTCTTTTATTTAAGTCTTTTATCCCATGGTATATAAAATAAACCTATTCATTTATAATTTCAAGGGAAATTAGTCAAATAAAATCTAGATTAATGCTCAGTATTACACCCACTCTCTCTTCATGGCCTTCCTCAGAGACATAAAATGTTTATTCTGATCTGGATAAAAAGTATCTTTTAGAATAGAATAGATTTATTTAGCCTGGTGGCCTTCTCTTCCACTCACCAGGACAAACATATGTTACATGCCATTCAGAGAATAATGTATTGCAGACAGCACCATGAAGGTATCTAGACCAAAATAAATAATTAAGGTCTTCAGAAAGCATGGAGATGGGATGGTTGAAATATTGAGCATTAATCCCTATTTGACTTATCATAATAAAAAAAAGATCAGTTTCTTTGAATTAAAAAATCAATGCAAAAAGTTAGATGATATTTTTAGAAGGTGAAAAGATAAAGTGACCCTCTATAGGCCTTAGGAGCCCTTTGGGGTTATAGAAGGTTAAGGCTCCCACCTTTCTAGACCACCATGAGATGTCAGCTCACCGTGACTCTCAGAGCATGCATTGGTACTCATTTCTGTTAGAGGGTGAGTAAACCAATGGAATGGTGCTGCCAGAATGTTTAGGCCAGTTTGAAAATTCTGACTCCATCAGGACTGTACACCCAACCTTCTGGCTAGTAGCATATTGTCTTAACCATCTATGCTACATCATGCCCCGTTTGGAAGGTGAGGTTATATTTCATTACACATCAAATTCCTTTCACCTACTATCTGAAGTATCAGCAAATAGGAATTTGTGTTTACCAGCTTTTCAGCCATGAGTAATAGTTGAATGTCTTAACAATAGATCTGAAATCTTTGATTGCCTACCTATTATATTCATAGCCTTGGGGGGGGGGAGACTTGTGTGAGAGAAATACTTTTAATACAGTAAAAGCTCCTTATTCACGGGGATATGTTCTGCAAAAATGCCACGAATATGGAATGGTAATTTGTATGGGTAGGCTAGGGGATACGTTCCAAGGTCGCAGAATAAAATAAAAATTATCAAAGTAAAATTAATTAATGAGAGATTTTTAACAACTTCTATTAATTGTTATTGTCAGGCTTAGGCAAGGGCTTCAAGAAGTTAGTAAATTTTTCTTGTTTTGCCGCTTTTAAAAGATCTTGCAATTCAGATTGATATTCAGCTGTGAATTCCTTATTTTGTCTTCAGATTTCTTAATGAAATGTACAGTTAATTCATTAACATTGAAATAGCATTATATAGACAAAATTATGGCATTTAATGGGAAGGACCCCATACAAAGTAAAATCTGTCTCCAGAATAAAATTTTAGAGAGATCTAATCAATTTAAATATCTTGAATATTATCTCTCTATCTGGGATGAAAAGGATATCCCTGAAAAAGTTACTAGTTATAATAAAAGTTTAGGAATTATTAATCAAGTTATGAAACCATCCCTTGTACAAAAAAACACCAGATTACGTTTATATAACACTTTGGCTAGACCAGTGTTGACCTATGGTAGTGAAGCATGGACACTAAGAAAACAACATGAAAGCAGAATAACGGCTTGTGAAATGAGATTCATGCGCAGAACAGCGGATTACACCAGATGGGATCGGAAAAGGAACACCGATATCTTAAAAGAATTGAAGACTACGCCAATTTTTGGAATATATTAAACAGTACCAACTAAATTGGAAACACCATCTTGAAAGAATGAGTTCAAATCGGATCCCCAAAGCTGTTTATAATTATATACCAAGAGGACGAAGATCACTGGGCCGTCCTATGATACGCTGGAGGGAAAATTTTCTATAGGATTGTAACAGGCCTTGGCCTAATACTTGGAAGGAAGAAGAAGAAGAAGACTCAAATGACTTGCCGCGTAAACGGTCAAGCATATCTGTTTTTATTTTAAGCGGCAACACTACTTTTTTCCACTTTGAATCTAATTTTCTTTCCTTTTACTCTACATTATAAATTGGCAACAAAGTAGAAGAAACACATGTTATTCAATCAAAATTATTGCAACGAATGACAAGTTGAAACAATAAAACACCGATCGTGGCAAGGGTGACATTTATAACAGACATAGCGGCGCGTGAAATACGATGACGATGCCTTTTAACAACAAACATTAGACTTAGTGACAATAAAGTTTGTTTTACTTTGATATTAATTTGTCAATTTGGTTTGAATTGCTCTTTATAAAAGCTTCCTTGGCACATGCCTGTAGTAAAAATGTTGCCAATGCATTAATAAAGGATACTAATCCTTTTAATATACCGACTGGATCCATGAATAAAGAAGTTTTAGCTGCAAATACAGGAACTGTGCTACAATTCTTTAACCTGCAAATAAGGAGCTTCTACTGTAATTGCAATGTTTTATAGTTATTTGGCTTCAGATACTGCACTAGAAACAACAGAAATTACTTCTTTCATTAAATGTTTTAATTTTTTTTAATTTAAAGAATTGAATTTAGGTTCTGTAAATATGTTTTAGTTTATAAAAATTAATTATTGACTGATGTCATAATGATGGCTGAAGATTGGAGGGATTCCTCTTGTAAACTGCAATTACAGTGCTTGAAGGACATAAAATATGAGATCACTCATTTAATTAATTTTTCATTAATTGAAAATCTCGTTATTACCCATAATTAATTTTTGAATGTTTTAGTTTCCTATATTTATAAAAAAATTGTATAATATAATATTTGTGAAGAATATTCTATTTGATTCACTATATTTTCAAATATATTAGTTTTACAATCATAATTTAATTTAATATGTAGAAGATAAGAATGACAGGATTAAGGCTGAATTCTATGAAGAACTGGAATGTAAATTTGATAGACTTTTGTGATATCTTATGAAAATTGTCTTAGAACATTTTAATGCAAAAAATGGGATTGGATGATATAGAGTAATTCCGTGTGTGTCTGACTGACATTTACAGTACAATTTTGCTGCAAAATGCTCACATAAATAGTACAATTGGTTGAATTGAGAGATATGCTCTACGTGATCTGATAGAAAAAAGTGTGATTAAGATTATAATAAACATACAACTTACAAATGAAAACAATACTATTTACTTATTTTAGGAATTCTCACTATGAGGTATATTCATTAAGGTAGAATATTTTTATCACTCACCTCGTATTGTGATAAAAATATTCTACCTTAACAATACTATTTATTCACTATCAAAGTGTGTGTGACTGACATAAATGCCAATTCTTCATGCTGCTGAACATCATTATTTGAAATGTCATTTCAATTTCAATTTTCCAAAGTACATTATGGAGATGTTCCAATGTATATTCTAAATTAAAAGAAAGACGACTTACAAACCACAATTAGTAGGTCTACCAGAGTTAAGGCCTAATATGGAGTATGTGACATGTGACTAAATGACTACATTCTGTAACTGCCTGACATATCTGAATTCTATTTTGAAATTTCATAGCCTCGTCAAAAATAATATAAGGTAAATTAAAATTAAAATTTCACCTAAAAACTTTCATCTTAACCCTTTAACTATTAACTAACTTCATATCATGAAGTTGCAAATATATTAACTTTTACATTTTTTGTAGACGTATATAAACAGTAGGCTTATCAGTAATGTGAGATTAATAAAGAATCACAAATATTTTACCACTACTAGGAAAAATATTAAGTTTGTTATGTTGTAACATAAATATTAATTAAAATTAATAATGCAAGTAAAATGTTGTAACATAAATATTAATTAAAATTAATAATGCAAGTAAATGAACATGTTTACCATGTACCACTTTAAATGACAAAATAATATTACATACTTAACCCATTAGATCCCAAATTCATTTGCCATTGATTTTTTTCTTAAATTTGTGTTTATTTCAGTTGCCTACAATACTAATAATGCATCTAAACCACTTTCATCATTATAATAATATGCTTAGTGCCTGAGAATGGTTAATCCAATAATGGAACAGTGGGAACGAATGGGTACAGGAAATTAACTGTTGCAAAATTTGAAAAAAAGTCAATAATTAATTATTTTATTAATAATTAGTTAAGTACATTAAATAACATTACATATATAGTTTAATTAGTCCCAGAATAATCATTTTTATTTCAAAATAATTGTATAATTATTGTGTTTCAATATTTTCTTTTACTGCTGCATGTAAAATTGTAGGAAAGAGTTTGCATGTAAGGGGACTTTATATTTTCTACACTGCTTTGTAGTATTCTTTTTTCATTGTCCACGTCTCAATTATTTACCCAATGGCAGTATAAGATGATCTTTCCCGTCATAGAGGACATCATTCGGTACTCTTTTGTGCACTGGTTTGGGAATGCGCATTGTGTTTCCTGGTGAATGGCGTGTTGTGTATTTCTGGAAATAACAATTTACTACATATCTTGTGAAGACTATCAAGTTGAGTGGGCTGTTTTTGGACTGTGGTGTTTGTCTGTACAACAACCAAGTATTACTAATTGAAACATTGAGGAGGGATGCAAGCAGTTAGTAGTACCTTTTTTAGACCTGTAGTTGATTCTGTAGTTCGCTTTATTTTCATCAAAAGCCTGTCAACGCCGCCCATGTTAGTGATACAGTTCACAATACAATTATTTCTTTGTGTTTTTTTCTCTCAGCTCGGCTGTATCATTTGCATTTACCAGTTGGTTCAACGCCACTTCTATTTGGGGCAGCAGTAACAATACTATTGTAATGGACAGCGGATCTGGGTCTCACCTGACTTATCATCACTGACCTGCTGATATGTACCTCTTGGTTATTTTTTTAATTTCTTTGGGATCCTTCAAAGGAGCATCCTCTGTCTATTTGAACGAATTGTTCCAGTTCCAGTGCATCCGTTTATTTTCAGTGCATCCAAGTGGGATAATGATGTGCAAAAGTTATCAAAAAATAAATTGTAGCCCTTTTTATCTTCGTTTGGAAGTTTGAATATCAAATCTAGAGCAACCGAATCACCGACACCAAATTCAGGTCTAGTGTTACCTGTTGCAGCTCCTTGATAGGGTTCCGATTGAACTAAATATCCTAATCGTATGCTTAGGCACCACACCTTGTAACCAAATCTTATTGGGTTTCCTGAATAATGTTGTTTGGCGCCATGTTTGCCAAAGTATGGAATCATAGCCTCGTCAATACATAAGAACTTTTCGTTGTTGACGCTCTTAACAGTCTCTCATTTAGCATTTTCAAAGTGGACGAACTTTAGAAAATCTGTCGTCTTATGATAAGTTGTTATTGTCACAGACATGCAAATATTTTACCACTTTTCGAACCTTGGAGTGGTTGCTGAGCGGGATGGCGTTTCAGGTTCTCCTAGCTGAATCTGGAAAATTAAATTTTACTTTATATAATTGCAATATTTTATAAAATAATATAATATATTATAGAGGTAATTTTACTTAGTGCTAGGTTTTGAACCTATGATCCAGAGTTGATAATTGTATAACTCATCTCCTTGGTAATGATTTCCCCATTATCATACTTTGTCACTCTAGCTTCTGCACTGGCCCTCAATTGATTGCCTGATAGGTGATTTATACCATTCTCGTTCTCATCACCAGAGTCTTCATTTGATTGGCTTGGGTTCTCTGGAGGGGTTATGTAAATATCAGCCTCAGTAAAGTCTGTATCTTCTTATAATATGGATATAATTCATCAGTAGTCAAGCTAGAAAACATTGTATCATGCTATTTCAATGCCCCCATTCAATCCCACTGTTCCAAAAATGGAACATAGAAATATTTTTCATTATTGTTCATTGTTGATGAGTAACAATCAACAAACAAACATACCAATAAAAATGTTCATGTCTATCGTATATATTGCTATGAAGTAATTCGAAATATAACCATCAGTTAAAATGAAATACACTTACCTTTTCTTGTATGTCATTTCTTCAAAAAAAGGCGTTATTCTGAAACCAGCAGCATCGCCAAACTGATGTAGACACAAGTACTAATGGTTTTAAAGTGAAGTTCAAAGCCTCCAGAAGCTATTCAGTATGGCCAACTTAAGAAAATACTAAAGACTTTTTCACAGGGAAATTTAAAACTTTTGATCCAAAAATGGAACAGTGGGATCAAATGGGTTAATAACAAAGGGCTTTCTCTGTAGTTAAATTGACCTGCTATATTTAATATTTAAAAGTAACACTTTGAGGTTTTATTTAAATTAATATTGGGAAGTAAACATTATGAGGTTATATCATTAATAGTGAGTGGAGAACATATTTTAATCGACTCACCTCATACATTTTCAAACTTCTTTGATACTGACGGTTTCAGACAATATCATGTCCTTCTGAGTGGAAGCCATGACTGAAGAAGGACATGATATTGTCTGAAACTGCCGGTATCAAAGAAGTTTGAAAATATATGAGGTGAGTCAATTAAAATATGTTCTCCACTCACTATTTACTATGAGGTTTATTTTAATTATTATGAGTTAGATTTTTTTGACTCACCTCATATTTGTAAATAATCCTACTATATTTAACTTAAAAGATCCTTAAGCCTGAATAAAGAGGCCTCTAACCAAAATACTGACATCAATGTCCTAGGAATACCTTAATTGCCTGTTAGCTGTCTCAGACCACTGCCTTCCATGACATCCCTGGGCAAATAAGGTAACTAAAATTTAACTTGGTCTAACTCTCCTTACGAAGGAGAGGCTATGGCCCACTAATGGGCTATGCCATTATAGATAGATAATGAACTTATTCATAATAATATATAATTATGGAATATTCACCTGAAAGGTCCGTCTCCTCAACACAACACACATCTAAAACATAACAAATCACACAATTTTGAAGACAAAAGAATTACAAACCTTACAAAAATAAATTTCAACAAACAGGAAACAGACACAACGTAAAAAGAACACAACAAAATTTGATTACTGAAAGTGAAATTGCAATAAATAAACTTAACATTAATAACAAAAATCATATTAGATACGAAGCAGCTAAAATCATAAAAGAAACTCCACCAACAATAAACATCAAAGATAAACAAACTCTCAAGAACATCTCTAAAATAAAAACAAAATTTAGGAACAATAATATAATACACACAAAAGCCGACAAGGGCAACACAATAGTTATTATGGAAAAAGAAGAATACATCAATAAAACGAAGCAATTTATAAAAGAAAACAATTTAAAAAAAATTGAAAAAGATCCCACAGGAAAGTATAGCAGACAAATAAAAGAAGCACTAAAATCATGCCCTCTAATCACCAACACAACTAATAATGAACATAATAAATACAAAAATGCCAAATGGGTAAATAATACTCCCTCACCTCCAGTAATGAAAGCCCTTCCAAAAATCCATAAAGACAACATTCCCATAAGACCAGTTGTTAATTGCATGAATGTTCCTAACTATAAAATTTACATAATTAAGTTGAGGAGACGGACCTTTCAGGTGAATATTCCATAATTATATATTAATTTTGAATAATACCTCAACGGAACACATCATGAATATTATAAAAGTTGATTATTCATAATAACGGATAAGAATTTGCCTAATGCAGGGTTTCAGATTTCTGATGCTAATCCTAGATTGAACCATTGAAATAAAAAAAAAATAGCATAGAATTTACATTTGCTTACATAGATTAGAATCCTAAGTCTAATAGACATGTCACTTACAGTATAACTATAAAAAGCCCTAGTAGATCTAATTGTAAAATACAGTTTTGAGATAAAAATATTAAGTCTAAAATTAGAATCATAAAAATCGTAAGACAGCATAAATTCAGTATAGTAGGCAACATGAAGGCCTCAGTAAATAAATAAAGTATTATAAAATGTTATTCTAAAGGAAACACTGTACTGAATGAATTGTATTAAAACTGATGCTTCGTGCAATATTATCTTATAAATATTTTATGGAAGATATTGTGATAACTATTATAGTTAAATAAACTGAACCAATGTACACTCGAAAAAGTTAATATACTTATACTGTAATGCCAATAAAGTTTTATTAATTTTTATCAGTAAAGGTTCACCATTATCTTAAATAGTGATAATATAAGTTTAATCAATATTTATGGTGAAATTAAATGTTTCTTACCTCTCCTCATATAAATTTTCTAAGCAGATCGCGATTTCGAGACCACAAAGGTCTCATCTTCAGCACTTTCTTGGCGACTGATGTTATGTCGAACGGAAGAAACTCTTCTTCTTCCCTCTGTTGGTGGACCGATGAACCTCTGGATCAGGTCAAAATTTGCGGAAATTTCGAAGTTCATAAGTTTTCCTTTGTTTTTCTGAATGTGGATCTTTTCCCAAACCATGAGTTCCTTTTGTTTGTCTATTTGTTTAATTAGACTGGCTTTTGATTCAATTAAATGTTTTTCGGACCAAGCATGAGCAGCTACTGCTGACTTTTCCACTTCTCCATTTTTGATGTTTCTAAGATGTTCTTTCACCCTTGTTTTCACATTTCTTTTCGTTTTTCCAATATAAATTTTGTCACAATCCCTGCATTTGATCTGATAAATTTCTGATTTGTTTTCATTCTCAATTCTTTCATTTTTATTGGTTTTAATTATCCTATTAAGGCTGTATTCATTCTTTGGTGCTAATCTTATATTAAACTTTTTGAAATTTATAGTGTTTCAATGGAAAAATTTAAAAGACAAAAATTAATAAACGAATTCACACTTGTATTAGAAACAGAAAAAATAAAATTCAAGAAATTCACTTACCGACCATTGAAACGCTATAAATTTCAAAAAGTTTAATATAAGATTAGCACCAAAGAATGAACACAGCCTTAATAGGATAATTGAAACCAATAAAAATGAAATAATTGAAAATGAAAACAAATAAGAAATTTATCAGATCAAATGCAGGGATTGTGACAAAATTTATATTGGAAAAACGAAGAGAAATTTGAAAACAAGGGTGAAAGAACATCTTAGAAACATTAAAAATAGAGAAGTGGATAAGTCAGCAGTAGCTGCTCATGCTTGGTCCGAAAAACATTTAATTGAATCAAAAGCCAGTCTAATTAAACAAATAGACAAACAAAAGGAACTCACGGTTTGGGAAAAGATCCACATTCAGAAAAACAAAGGAAAACTTTGAAATTCCTGCAAATTTTGACCTAATTCAGAGATTCATTGGTCCACCAACAGAGGGAAGAAGAAGAGTTTCTTCCGTTCGACATAACATCAGTCGCCAAGAAAGTGCTGAAGATGAGACCTTTGTGGTCTCGAAATCGCGATCTACTTAGAAAATTTATATGAGGAGAGGTAAGAAACATTTAATTTCACCATAAATTAAACCTTATAGTGAATAATTCCTATAAAAGTTAAATTAATCAATATTTAAGGTAGAATATACCTCATAGTGAGAATTCCTAAAATAAGTAATCAATATTTGTTTCATAAAAGTCATAGAGAGTGAGACAAGCTGAATAAGAAAGTTAGAGCATTTTTCAGGCTTCTCGCTTTGACTCGTAAAGCACACGTTTATCAAAGATAGGCCTGCTGGCTCGCAAAATAGACATCTAACATATAGAAGTTACACTAACCACTACACATGCCGGACACCACATCCTCCCTACAACAGAACTTTGTGGCAATTCCTAGTACATATGTAGTTTGTACTTCTGCAGTTCACTTGAAATGTACAGATGACTTATGTCCATAGTATGAACCACAGCGTGTGTACTGGTTGAAGGTGCCTGATTAAATCTCTTGACCATGTCATTCTCACGGACCCTTGAACTGTTAACTTGCTGAGGAGGGAGATTTCCATTTCTCAAAGCTGTTCAAATTGCAGTAAAGATACTTTGGTGTGGTTGTCTCCTGTTAGATACCATCACTCATAGATGTAATGGGCTCTATTCTGTTTCCCCAAGGATCACCATACACATTATTGTGTTAGTTTATGAACCCATAGATTATGCTTATTGATCCCCTTGTGAAGGCATGTGATACTGAATTACAACTAACTAGGCTTATCATGTACAGTGAGCATTCATAAATGACATGTTTGAGAGTTCCTTAAGAAAAAAAATATCCTCACTGTTTGACCTATTATTCCTAAAAGTTTATCTGTGAGGTCCTGTAACAAACGGTAGAAGCTACATAAGAAAAATTGTCTTCAAACTGTTTCAGTATTCATTATTTTTGGGTCAATTCTATAAATGAATTTACATGTATCATTAGTTAAGACATCAATCTTTCTCATTTAAAAAAATATTTTTTTCTGGTAAATAATGTACGAGGGCGGATCGGAAAGTAACGCACAATAATTTTTTTTAAAAAGTTTAATAGTAAAAAAAAAGGAAAAAAATCACAAATGAACTTACATCTTTTACCTACTTTTCGACATAGTCACCAACTTTCTCAACACATTTTTCCCATCGTGTTACCAGTTTCAATATGCCATGTTCGTAGAAGTCCATTTGGTTGGAGTGTAGCCATCTGCGCACTGCTGATTTCACTTCCACATCTGTCTCAAAGCGTTTGCCGGCCAGGAATTTCTTCATGGGACCAAACAGATGAAAGTCCGATGGTGCAAGATCCGGACTTATGGTGGATGCTGGAGCACCTCCCAACCAAATTCGGCGATTTTCTGACGAACGACAGCAGCAACATGGGGGCGAGCATTGTCATGAAGAAGTTTAACGTTAATGTTGTGACGTTTGTCACGAATGGCACGACGCAACTTCACCAAAGTTTTAATGTAGGCCGCAGCATTCACAGTGGTCCCATGTTCAGCAAAGTCCACCAATAAACACCACATGCATATCCCAGAACACTGTCACAAGCACTTTCCTGGCAGATTGAGTCACTTTGAATTTTTTCTTTACTGGGGAACCAGCATGTTTCCACTCCATTGATGGCTGCTTTGTTTCGGGCGTGTAGTGGTACGCCCACGACTCATCACCTGTGACGATTCCTTCCAGAAAGTCATGTCCTTGTGCGGTGTACCGCGTTAAGTGGTCCAAGCTTGCCATCATTCGCTGGCCCTTGTGGTCGTCTGTCAGGTTCTTAGGCACCCAGCGAGCACTAACTTTACGGAATTTCAAATTTTCATGAACAATATCGTACACTGCACCATAGGAAATGTTGAACTTCTGCGATAAGGCTCGCAGTTGCACATGCTGGTCGTTCAGAATTGCCGCCTCTATGCCTCTGACATTCTGCGGGATTGCTGCTGTTGTCGGCCGGCCGGAGCGTGGCGAATCACTAAGGTTCACGCGTCCCTCTTGGAAGAATGTGCACCACCTGGAGACATTGCTACGGTCCATACAATCATCCCCATACACGCCACGCATGTCCCTGTGAATTTCACTGGGTTTATGCCCTTTGGCCCACAAAAATCGAACAACACTTCTCTGTTCCTCACAGGTGGACGACTGTAGCATGCGCGCCATCTTTGTTGCATAGTTCAAGCTTCTCTCGCAAGAGGTGCACCTGAGAAAAAAATACCATCTGTAGTGAAAACTTCAAACTATATCTCTGTGAAATTTCAACATTCTAGCTGCAATACCAAGGCAGAAAAAAATTATTGTGCGTTACTTTCCGATCCGCCCTCGTATTTTGCTGGTGATAATGTAGAAAATATTGAGGACAGTGTCTCAGGATTTGTTCTGCATTTGTAATTCCTTTGTTTCTGCTCTTATAATGAAGTATGAATGAGTAAATTTTGCTTGGATAGGCCTAATCACAATCAGAAAATTAGGAGTATACTTTGTTTCTTGACTGGTGGTTAGGAAGCACATACCTAAACGATACCTTATGCACATTTGTTAAAAAAAAATGTAATTCTATCACTATGTAATATTTAAATTATTTAAATATAATGTTAATTAAATAAAAATAGAACATAGTTTTATTTGATTTTCATATTTATTATATAATTCTGTGACAGCTGTTTCAGTACACTGTACCTTCTTCAGACATGTTAACAAATTATGAATTGTGTTATTATTTTACATATCAACTGATCTAAGCAACAATACAACAATATTTATTTACATTTTTTAATTTAACAAAGGGGATTCATTCAAATCAGGTTGAGAATTTAACAGTCTGATACTACTCTTCAATTTTTTTATCTCTATAGCCTCCAAAAAATCTAACTTCTTACCCTTATCACAAACATGTAAAATTTTAAAATTTGGATCGAAACAATGATTAAATTGGAATAGGTGGTTAGCATATTTTGAATATTCTAAATTTCTGTTATATGCTCTCATGTGTTCCTTTATCCGAGAGATAAAAGGTCTACCAGTTTGTTCTATATAGACATTGTCACATGTGCCACACCTTAATTTATATACACCTGATAATTTTTCTTTTTTATTTTGGTTTTGTTGTTTATTATATTTTGTAAAGTTTTATTAGTTTTAAATGCCACATTAATGTTCAACTTTTTAAAGTGTTTAGATATTTTATTTGAAAGTGGGCCTATGTATAACATTACAACATATTTCTTTATGTTTTCTTTGGGTAAAGGAAAAACTTTGTTAATTGCTTTTTTGTAATGAACTTTCTTAGTTAAATATTCTATAATTTTAGGGTCATCACGCCGTAGCGGTTAAGGCACTGCGCTACAAGCCGGAAGGTCGAGGGTTCAAGTCCTGGTGGGGTCAGGATTTTTAAACTGACCCAAACCTTCTGGCGGCACTATGGCCCTGGGGTTGACTCAGCCTCTAACGGAAATGAGTACCATACGCTTGTTCTGGGGTAAAGGCGGCCGTCACGCAGGGCTGACAACCCGGCTGGCATAAAGTGCCGAATGTTTAGAAATAGTGGGAGCCTTAACCTCCCACTACCCCAAGGGCCTCCTGAGGCCTGTAGTGGGAATACTTTACTTTACTTTTTAGTTATTATTAATAGCTAATTGTTTAATAATATTCAATTCATTATTATATTCCAAGGGTGAAAGAGGGATATTTAAAAGTCTATGAATGTAACTATTAAAGGCTGCCATCTTATGAGTATATGGGTGAAGAGAAGAACTATGGATAGTGGTATCAATATGAGATGGTTTGTGAAAGATACCAAACTCAAACTTATTATCAATGTGTTTTATTGATAAATCCAAGAAATTTATACTATTATTTGTTTCTAATTCCATTGTGAAATTAATACTTCTGTGAATGTTATTGGACAAATTTAAAAAGGAATTCAATTGTCTTTTAGTTCCTATGAAGCCTGCTATGACATCATCTACATAACGATACCAAAATAGAACATTTTTAGCTAATACATTCTTATGTATGGTTTGTTCTAAGTCATCCATAAAAATCTCTGCCAAAAGAGGGCTCAACAGATCACCCATAATCAAACCATCTTTAGCTATGTACAATTTGTTATTAAATTCAAAGTAATTTTGATGTAAGCTTGTTTTAAGAGTGTGTAATATTTCTTCAACTACAAAACCATTCTCTTTTTTAGTTAGTAACATTCTATAAATAATCTCTATTACATCAATAGTAGGTATACTGGGAAACAGATTCTTTACATCAAAAGAAACTAAAATTAAGTTATTAGGCAAATCAGTGTTCTTTATATTGTCAATTAATTCAATAGAGTTTTTATACTGTAAATTGGATTGAACTTAGTATTAGATGAAATTATATTTATTAGCTTTTTAGACATTTTGTATGATGGAGAACTTATGAAGGATACTACTGGTCTAATAGGATAATTTTCCTTATGTAATTTAACTAGGGAGTACAGTTTGGGTGGTTGGGGATTCATTTGTATTATAGAGCATTCAAAAAAGTTATTAAAAATTATACTATTTTTATAAATATTTATAATTTCTTTTTGGTATTTCTCTATTGGGTCTTTATCAATAATTTGAAAATTATCTGAATTTAGAAAATCTACAGTTTTAGAGATATAATCATCCTTATTTAAAGCTATTAAAGTTTGTCCTTTATCTGCTCGTGTAATAACAATATCATAATTTAAAGTTTTCTTTTTTATATCTTTAGCTATCTGACTATAGAATATATGCCTTGCTATTGTTTTCTGACCATCCTTGATCATTTTTTGTGAGAGCATTTTTTCTGACTCAACATTAACTGGTTTAGATAATGTATTATTAAATATTTTTCTGACTCAACATTAACAGGTTCAGATAATGTATTATTATCTTTTAAAATCAATTCACATTCCAATATAATTTCATCTAATATTAAGTTCAATCCAATTTACAGTATAAAAAAACTCTATTGAATTAATTGACAATATAAAGAACATTGATTTGCCTAATAACTTAATTTAGTTTCTTTTGATGTAAAGAATCTGTTTCCCAGTATACCTACTATTGATGTAATAGAGATTATTAATAGAATGTTATTAACTAATAAAGTGAATGGTGTTGTAGTTGAAGAAATATTACACACTCTTAAAACATGCTTACATCAAAATTATTTTGAATTTAATAACAAATTCTACCTTAATGAATATACCTCATAGTGAGAATTCCTAAAATAAGTAAATTGTACATAGCTAAAGATGGTTTGATTATGGTTGATCCGTTGAGCCCTCTTTTGGCAGAGATTTTTATGGATGACTTAGAACAAACCATACATAAGAATGTATTAGCTAAAAATGTTCTATTTTGGTATCGTTATGTAGATGATGTCATAGCAGGCTTCATAGGAACTAAAAGACAATTGAATTCCTTTTTAAATTTTATCAATAACATTCACAGAAGTATTAATTTCACAATGGAATTAGATACAAATAATAGTATAAATTTCTTGGATTTATCAATAAAACACATTGATAATAAGTTTGAGTTTGGTATCTTTCACAAACCATCTCATACTGATACCACTATCCATAGTTCTTCTCTTCACCCATATACTCATAAGATGGCAGCCTTTAATAGTTACATTCATAGACTTTTAAATATCCCTCTTTCACCCTTGGAATATAATAATGAATTGAATATTATTAAACAATTAGCTATTAATAATAACTACGACCCTAAAATTATAGAATATTTAACTAAGAAAGTTCATTACAAAAAAGTAATTAACAAAGTTTTTCCTTTACCCAAAGAAAACATAAAGAAATAAGTTGTAATGTCATACATAGGCCCACTTTCAAATAAAATATCTAAACACTTTAAAAAGTTGAACATTAATATGACGTTTAAAACTTAAAACTTTACAAAATATAATAAAAAACAACAAAACCAAAATAAAAAAGAAAAATTATCAGGTGTATATAAATTGAGGTGTGGCACATGTGACAATATTGTTTATTTTTTATTATTTCACTCACCTCATACTTCATAATTCATAGCAGACCCAGGGTTTCTTCACATCATTTGTGACATTCTCAATGCTGTGTCACGTTCACAACTGACGTCCAATGGCCTTCTATCCTGCAGCCATCTGGTGGCCGACCGAAGAATTTCCAAATCAGTCCTCTCTCCTTATAACCGGGTATTTCAAAACTCATAGTTGTATTTTCATTCTTGCATATGTAAATTTTTTTCCAAATTGTGAGTTCCTTCGGTTTTTCCAATTGTTTAAGTAATTTTGTTTTGGTTTCTATTCTATGTTTTTCTGACCAGGCATGTGCAGCTATTGCAGATTTTTCGGTTTCTCCATTTTTAACATTTCTGAGGTGTTCTTTTAATCTTGTATTTAGATTCCTTTTTGTTTTTCCTATGTATATCTTTTCACAATCTTTACAATTAATTTGATAAATTCCCGATTTTTTGCAGTCTTCAATCTTTTCATTTTTGTTGGTTTTTATTAAATTACCTAAGCTGTAATCATTTTTAGGTGCTAATTTAATGTTGAATTTGTTGAAAATTTTTTGAAACTTGTCAAATACCAAAGGATGGTATGTGAACTTCTTGAATTTTTTGCCTATATTTTTATCTGTCTGAAGAGTACTTTCATTGATGACTTTTGTTTTCAACAAATTCATTTATTAAATTGTGCACCTAAAACATGATTACAGCTTAGGTAATTTAATAAAAACCAACAAAAATGAAAAGATTGAAGACTGCAAAAAATCGGGAATTTATCAAATTAATTGTAAAGATTGTGAAAAGATATACATAGGAAAAACAAAAAGGAATCTAAATACAAGATTAAAAGAACACCTCAGAAATGTTAAAAATGGAGAAACCGAAAAATCTGCAATAGCTGCACATGCCTGGTCAGAAAAACATAGAATAGAAACCAAAACAAAATTACTTAAACAATTGGAAAAACCGAAGGAACTCACAATTTGGGAAAAAAAATTACATATGCAAGAATGAAAATACCACTATGAGTTTTGAAATACCCGGTTATAAGGAGAGAGGACTGATTTGGAAATTCTTCGGTCGGCCACCAGATGGCTGCAGGATAGAAGGCCATTGGACGTCAGTTGTGAACGTGACACAGCATTGAGAATGTCACAAATGATGTGAAGAAACCCTGGGTCTGCTATGAATTATGAAGTATGAGGTGAGTGAAATAATAAAAAATAAACTATTAAAAAACCTCATAGTGTTACTTCCTATCTATATAACTTAACATGTGACAATGTCTATATAGGACAAACTGGTAGACCTTTTATCTCAGATAAAGGAACACATGAGAGCATATAACAGAAATTTAGAATATTCAAAATATGCTAACCACCTATTACAATTTAATCATTGTTTCGATCCAAATTTTGAAATTTTACATGTTTGTGATAAGGGTAAGAAGTTAGATTTTTTGGAGGCTGTAGAGATAAATAAATTGAAGAGTAGTAACAGACTGTTAAATTCTCAACTTGATTTGAATGAATCCCCTTTGTTAAATTAAAAAATTTAAATAAATATTGTTGTATTGTTGCTTAGATCAGTTGATATGTAATATAATAACACAATTCATAATTTAACATGTCTGAAGAAGGTACAGTGTACCGAAACAGCTGTCACTGAATTATATAATAAATATGAAAATCAAATAAAACTGTTTTATTTTTATTTAATTAATAGCGTAGTGGTTAAGGCACTGAGCTACAAGCCGGATGGTCGAGGTTCAAGTCCTGTTGGGGTCAGGATTTTTAAACTGACCCAAACCCTCTGGCGGCACTATGGTCCTGGGGTCGACTCAGCCTCTAATGGAAATGAGTACTAGACACCTGTTCTGGGGTAAAGGTGGCCGTCATGCAGGGCTGACAAACTCGGCTGACATAAAGTGCCGATTGTCTAGAAAAAGTGGGAGCCTTAACCTCCTACTACCCCAAGGGCCTCCGGGCCTGTTGTGGGGTCACTTTTTTTTTTTAATAAATATGGATTTTCATCAAGTAAACACCAACTTAATTGATTATTAAATATAATGTATTTAATATCGTAAATTATATGCTTAATCCCTGATCTTTAGGCTCTCAATATTATGAGTTTTTAGATGATTTTTTCGGACATTGTATTTCTTAAAATGAAATTAAAAACAAAACATTTATTACTGTAGCAGACATCTTTAGAAATCTGCAGAATCTTAATCTTTGGTGTTTCAGCTGAAGAGCAATCAGCTTGCCATAGGTTCCGGAACTTGTCCCCTGCAGTGCTAGATATATTGATTTCATTTAAGAGTTAACCCATTGAAGACATGTTTAAGGCTCCTGGTGTGTTCAGTGGAAACCCATTTAAATCTCCCCAGCGCTACTCCAGCTGCATTGGATTTTAAATCAGAATATCCAGACCATGCGTATGGCGTTCTATCACAAATAAATTTCAGATAGTTTGTTTACCCCTATTTTTTCTTGTAGTATTTGTGCTTTTAAGAGTAGCAAAGGAATGTGGCCTGCCTACAACCTTCTTTTGTGCAATTTAACCATTATCTATTGTTAGTTTCAAGGCTGTGAAAGGTGAAAACATTTAAAAAACCATCTTTTACTAACATTTCTCGGTCATTATATTTAAAGTAAACACGAATCATATGTTCTAACAGGAACGGTAAAAAAATAACAAAAATATTTAATACTGCATATTAAAAATAAAACTAAACATATAAAAGCTTAGGCCTATATATTATCAAATCATAGAAAGTTCTTGCTATATATCTTCTCAAATTATTGATAATGTAAGAAGCAATTTTTTTTTGTAGCCATTTACAAAATTTGATGTTCACTAGGCATATTTCTTCTGTTAGATTTTACTGTCCCTAATATGTCTCTTGTCTACTGAGCTCTAAAAATAAATTAGGAGAACACAATTATAATGTGTAACCTTTTTCTACGAACGGATTTGCTAATTCCTGGACTACAGTCTCATTTGCTGTAAAATCTGAATTTTCTTGTGCATCTTGTCCAGTGTTTATTTGAATCATATCCTGAAGAGGACGTACACAATTTCTAATATGTTATTCCAAATCACGCCGTTTTATTCCATATAGAGAGTCTGAACTGAACGTAAGCCAGTCTACCTCGAAATGTCTTAAGGGATTCATCAAGTGAAATGTCTTCACTTGGAACATACAAGGACAGACATGTTGTATCAAATACTCTACCACAGGTCTAATTTTGTAAATTCTGTCATCTCTAATTACAGATTCGTTACCTTTGAAGTGAAGAAACCTCGAAATTAGGAATAAACTTTGAAGGGCATAATTTTGCTGTAAATGGGCATTTCTAAAATTGCTCTATTGCTCCAGAACCATTTTGTGTTAGGTTTTCTAACTTGATTTATTAAGATGCATAGTGCAAAATAGGCCTTCACTTCATCAGGGGTGTTTCTAAAAAAGTTAAATTTACAACCATGATATTCGAAGAAAAAAAATACATTGAAACTACATTTATATTTTATCATATTAAATACCTAAAAATATATTATTCTATAAATTATATCTATAATAAACTATACAATATACTAGGCCTACATATATGCTTTATATAAACCTGCAACAAATTTTACAGATGGCAAACAGAAATTTTTAATCACTAAAGATAGAGCCAGCTTCTTAGAGTGTAGGTCGTGGTTGAGCTGTTTGGACTTTCTACCTGCTCACGAGGGAGACTCGTTAAAAATATCCAATGGGTTAAACTATAGCCATCTTATCCAAAAAATGTCAATGTAAGAATCTTTTGAATCATTGAGTTAAAGTGGGAAGAAATAATTCTCCACCTTCCAAAGAAGTGAAGTTTTAATTCACCAGTGAATATTAATATGAAAATAATAACATTTTATAAAAGTCTTTTCTTATGGAACTGAAACTTTTTTAGATGGGTTAAATTAAAGACGAAGATACTTAACCCTTTAGGTGTCATGAGCCGATTAGATTGGCTCTGATGCTCCTGTCCATTACCTGCCAGACAATGTACTTAAACTACTTGCAAAGCCGATCATATCGGCGGGTGCGATTTAAATCTCTGACACAAGAGATTTTACCAGTGGCATGCAGAGGGTTAAACTCTCCTCAATGGGTTTCTGCTACACAGAGTGATTTTCTAGTTCCAAAATTCTATTCATTATACCATAACTTTTTTCTTTTTTTTTTTAATTTTTATTTTACATGAAGCCATCTGTTGTGTTGTTATCTCGATACAGTCCCCAGAGCCTTGCTATTAAAAAAATATTGTATCACAATGTCCTTTTTAGATCATAAAATATCACATGGGCTAAGACTATTATGATGATGATTGATTTCCTTTGTATGATGGATAGTTTGAGTTTTGTGCATGTAATAGTTTAATATTGTTATACATTTTTTAAATTAGCAATGTCATATACTAAGTTTCTTTAAACAGATCCCAGTGAAACATATCTGCTGATTTCTGGACATTTTTTTAGATTTAATAGAAGTGTGTTTGTACAGATATGGTATTTTCAGATTTATTTTGTATTTCTTATGCCTCTGGTTTGGTGAACATAGTCCGAAATTGTTAAAATTCAGTGTGCCTAGAAGTATTGTATTTGAATTTGAAAGGCCCGGGAGAAGTATAATGTATGAATGAATGTAGAATTATACAGAGGCCAGACAGAGTAAGGCTCTGTGATGATAAAGAGTACAGTATTGTCAGTTCTACTTTGTTTCAATAAACTAAGACTTCTATTTAAAAAAAGTATAAAGGTGCTAAATCAATGTATAATTGTTAATGAAGTAAATAGGAAAAAAATCTTTCTATACTAAAAACTAGGTTTAGATGAGGACAAAATGAAATTGAAGCTATTATGTAGAAGTACTTTTGTTTCCATTTTATATCTGCTCTTAGTGTAGAAAAGGGTGTGAAGGAATACATCCCTACTAGGAATGTGACAATTATGGATTTATTCACATAGTTTCAGGATAATTGTTTTACCACATTTATCTTTTATTTTAGAAACAATATTTCACTCTACTGCTGTCTTCTGATCTTTGTTTCAGTTGTAAAGTTAGTAAAAATGATTACTTTTGTATAATAGTCCTGATTCCATTTGTTGTGGAAACCTGATTTTAGTATAACTGATTTTTCATTCTCTTCCTTTGGAAATTACAGAGTCTTTCTCTCAATAGCCTGGGTATAGTAATGTCTGTGTATGTACTGTTATCATCTGATGTATGTGTGTGTATTTGTGTGTGTGTGATCTCCTTCTCCGCCTCTCCGCCCCTTCTCTTCTTGACACGCTCGAAGGAAGTTGGACACCAAACCAAGAGGTCCACGTGGAGAAAATAACACCCACATATTTGGTGTTTCCAGAATTTGGATGCTGCTTGCTCTTCTGTGAGGGGCGGAGAAGCTTATATTGGTGGTACTGCTACACACTATGAGTCTGATGATACTGCTGCAGCTTACACCGGTTATGATAGTGCTCCAGTGTACCAGTACAATGAAATGGGACAGTATGTGTGTAATTCAAACTATCAATATGATAGTACCAATACTGGAACATACGTGCCAAACGACCCATACAAAGTTAGTAGTAGTGCATACAATCCTAACTTGAGACCTAGCAGCTATCCTGTTAATGGTGTTTATAACAAAGTTGGTGAAATGGATCATAGTTATCGGTCATCTGTTGATGTAAGCCAGAGAGAGGATACTGCTGGTGGGTATCAATTTGATCATTATGGGAATGCACATAGGATGGCAGCCAGAAAGGATTATGATGATATTCACAGAGCCCAGAATCACAGTTTATATGGTACACAGACCAGAGACAAAGCTCCGCATGAAAGAGATCACAATGCCACTTACAACAGATATGAAAGTGATGAGAGAATTAGACATTCTACAAGTCATGAACATCATTACAATCCATACACGACAAGTTATGACAGAATGCCAGATAAAGAATATGTTTCTTCTGGAAGCTGGGATGATGCTCAGAAAAGCTACTCTAAGACTCATAGACATGTTTCGAGAGAGAGTTTGAAAAGATACTTAGAAAAATATGCAGACAAACTGTCTCGCAAAGAACGAGATAGATCAAGTCGTCATGGAAGTTATGACAAGTACAAGCACAGCAGTGAAAGCCATAGTCACAGGCATAGAAGTGGACCCAAAGATGGTGGAAAAGGGTATTATGGAGGAAGTGATAGTGAAGATAAATCACATTACAAGCGCAAGTCATCTGAAAGAGATGAGTGGAGTGAGAAGCGTAGCAGTTATTCCAGAAGTGATAATTACTATTCAGCTGGTGCTACTGCTGGACCAAAAAGCATACCTGTTATTCAGTCAAGGTACTGAAATAATCCTTGTTAAAAGAACTGTATCCTTTAACTACAATTTATTTGAGCTTGCTGATGTAACAATTTTGTTAAAACAGTTTATTAGTACTTTACTTAATAATTGTGTATTGATTCATGAAGCAGATGTTAAAAATTAGATTGGAAGTAGTGTGTGTATTGTATTGAATAAGAAGTTTAATTTTAAATGTAATTGGATGAGTCTTCACATATATATGTTGGTATGTAAATAGGAAAAGGGAATTTCTTAATGCCTCACATGAAATATGTAAATTTGTGTCATGAACTGTTGAAAAACATAAGTAACCTCTCCTTTTCCCTTCATTAAGATATGAAGATTATTTCATCACAGAATTATGATTTTCATTTGTCATTAAAATCTACTTTGTGTAGAAATGTAATCTGTGTTTATCTATGACTATTGATTGTTAAATCATTGAATCATAAATAAAACATAAAATGTGCAAAAATAGTTAATTGTAGAAAGATATCTTCTTTCTAGTTTCGTACTATTGTCCACATCTTGATAGGATTATTTTTGTATTATCCAAGATTAAAAGCTATTTTGCCAGTAAGTTGTGCCGAGAAGAGATTACAACTGCATTTTTTCTTTTGAGGACTTGTGATCTTAAAATTGTGTGCTCTTCAGCATTCTTGTAGGTGTTTCATTCTTCTATTTCTTCTGTAATGGTTTTCACAGAATGGATTGGCATTGGTTGTGGATGTGTAAATTCTCTTTTAGGCAAGATATTTCTTATCTAAGATAATTTGTATCACCTCATCTCATATTCTTCTTCTTAGACTGGTTTTGGAACTTAATTAGGTTTCTTCCTCTGTACTTTTATGACCATGGTTATGTCATCTTGAAGAACTGCCTCCTGCTCCCTCTGTTGGTAGACTGAAGAACCTCGAAATCAAATCACTTCCCCAGGAATTTCAAAATTCATTAATTTTTCCTTTTCATCTTTTTTTTTTTGAATGCAGATTTTTTCAAACAGTGAGTTGTTTGGGTTTTTCTATTTGTTTAATTAATCCAGCCTTTCTTTCAATTAGATTTTTTTTTGTCCATGCATGGGCAGCTACTGCAGATTTTTCTACATCCCCATTTTTGGAGATGTTCTTTCACTCTGGTTTTTGAGTTTTTCTTTTTGTTTCCTCTAAGTACACTTTATCACATTCCCCACATTTCATCTGATAAATCCGTGATTTGTTTTCTTCTTCTATATTATCATTTTTGTTGGTTCTAATAAATGATGCTGAAGTCATTTTTCGGTGCCAGTTGTATGTTGAAATTAAAAAAAAATATTTTGAAACTTATGGTGATTTAATTGATGATATGTGAATTTCTTGAATTTTATGTTTTCTTCTTTTTCTTTTAGAAGTGTACTTTGATTAATACATTTTTTTTAACTTGTTTATTTTCTTGTGTATCATGCTTTCTTCAAATTCATTATTTGTTGCCACGTTATGTATTCTTTTTCTTTCTCATAATTCTCTCTGCTCGTCAATATGTGTCAAACTATTGAAAACTGCCTCTTCGTGAGTTATGTGATTAAAACCAGATGCTTTAATATAGCTACCTGTATGTTCTTCTTTCTGGTATATTCCAAATTCTATCTTATTTCCTTCATTTCTTATTAAATTTAAATCTAAAAAATGGCATTTAAAAACAACTCAGAATTAATTTCTCTATTAATTCCAGTTTCCATAGTGAACTTTATAGTTAGAGTTTAAATGTTCAATGATTTCAAAGCATCGTCCATATGTTTATGTTTTACTATCATGATTTATGAAAAACCTATCATTGGAGAATTCATAAGAATTGATAGAGAAATTAGAAAAAATACAATTAAAATCATCAGAAATATTAGTTTCCTTTGATGTTGTTTCATTGTTTCCGAACATCCCTAGGGAAAAAGCTACGGAAATTTTAAATAATTGGCTGAGAAAAAACAAATTTGAAAAAGAAAGAATACTGGAATATAAAACCTTAACTAGATTATGTATTGATCATATGTTTTTCACATATAATGGGAAATTCTATAAACAAAATTTGGATCATTGTATAGGGAACCCGTTGTCCCCATTTTTAGCCAAGCTATTCATGGAGAATTTTGAACAACAAGATAATTAGTAGAAATCCTTCAATTTTCAACTTCTGGTGTAGATATATCAATTACAGTAAAACTTGCTCAAAGTGGATTTGCATGGGACCAATTATTTTTTTCCACATTGGACAAAATTCTGCATTATAAAAAAATTAAAACTTATTAATAATCTTAGATTATAGAGTACCGTATTTGTCTTTTTATGTACTTTGGATTATTGTAGTTCCACTGCCATTGAAAAGTGGAGTATAGTATATATGAGCGACTTCGACGGTAACACATGAAGAAACACTCCCATTTTATCAGCGTTAAAAATGTCTCTTAGGCGCGCATCCTGAAATTCAAGTATGCAGTTTTGGTTTTCACTCACTAACTACACTTTCGTCCACATTCTTTGATTCCCTGCAAATTTCATTCCACATTACATTGTGTGGTGTTTTAAAACTGTCCAGCCAACTTGAAGATTCCTTGAAATCGTTATTCCCTTTGGGATTTAACAAGAGCTAGAGCTCGACTTAGGAGCGTCGGTCCGGAAATGTTGAGATTTATCTTCAATCACTTTCACTTTTTCCCTTAATGAGAATGATACATACATTTCAGCCATCTTTATTTCGTAAATTCAGAATGCTACCTGTGAAAAATCGGTCTCAGAACTTAACTAATTTAAGATTTTACAGCACAATTGTTATTTGCAAGACGGTATCTGTGTTTTGCATAACGGGTGTGCAATGAGGCCGAATCTATACAGTAAAAGCTCCTTATTCACGAGGGATACTTACTTACTTACTCACTGGCACTATCGAACCCGTAGGTTCATGGCCGCACGGACATAAGCTCTCCATACATCCCTATCCTGAGCTAATGCTTTCCAATCATTCCCTGTATAATCTACTTCCCTCAAATCATAGTTAATGTTGTTCTCCCACCTCATTCTTGGTCTACCAACTGGGCGTTTTCCTTCTGGCTTTCCTACAAGAAGTTTCCATGCACGTCTTTCATTCCCCATACGCGCAACATGTCCTGCCCATCGCAGTCTACGGGACTTAACTGTTCTTATTATATCTGGCTTCCTATAAAGACCATGTAGTTCATTGTTATGTAGTCTTCTCCATTCACCTGTCTGTTCATCTCTCTTTGGACCAAAAATTTTCCTAAGAACTTTATTCTCAAATACTCGTAATCTCCTTTCCTCCCGTAAAGTAAGAGTCCATGTTTCGCACCCATATAATATAACTGGTAGAATAATAGTTTTATATATTTCAGCTTAACGTTTTTTGAAAGGAGTTGGGACATCAAAAGTCTCTGCAATGCATAATAGCATGCATTTCCAGAATTGAGCCTATGTTTAATTTCTTTGTGCATCTCATTCCTATTTGTGATTATTGTTCCTAGGTATTTGAATTCAGCCAATTCCTCAAAATTTCCCTCATTTGTCGTTAGCTGTCCATTTGCATTATATAATGTATTTCTACGTGTGACCATATATTTAGTTTTACTGATATTTACTTCCAGTCCTAATTTCTTAGTGTTACTCAATAGTGTGTGCGTGTTGGCCTTCAGTATCTCCTCGCTATCAGCCAGTAGTACTACATCATCAGCATAAACTAACAGCTTATTAATACCATTCAGTTGTAAGCCTTCCTCATTCTCTAAAGATTTAATGGCATGCTCTAGTACAAAATTAAATAGTAGAGGAGATAGTGCATCTCCTTGCTTCAACCCATTCTGGATTTCAAAAGTGTCTGAAAACTGTTTGCCTACACGCACCCTACTCGTTGAGCCATTTAGACACATTCGTATAAGTCTAACTAACTTTTTAGGAATTCCGAACTCCAGCAGGATACTATATAACTTCTCCCTCTTAATTGAATCATATGCTTTTTGAAGTCTACATATAGTTGATGTACAGTACCATTATATTCCCATTTCTTTTCTAAAATCTGTCTTATACTAAAAATCTGATCTGTTGTAGACCTGTTTCTTCTAAATGCGCATTGATGATCTCCTAGAATGTCATCAATATAGGGAGTAAGTCTGCTTACTAATATATTTGTTAGAATTTTGTACGAAGTTGAAAGTAATGAGATGCCCCTATAGTTGTTGCAATCAGTTTTATCTCCTTTCTTATAAATTGGTACGATAATTGATTCCTTCCATTCATCTGGAAGAGCTTCTTTTTCCCAAATCATACTAAGCAACCAGCGTATCTTGTCCATCAATTTTTCTCCCCCTGATTTTATCAGTTCTGCTGGGATCTCATCTGAACCTGATGCTTTATTCACGAGGGATATGTTCTGCAAATATGCCGTGAATATAGAAACCGCGAATATGGAATGGTAATTTGTATGGGTATATAGGGGATATGTTCCAAGGTTATAGAATCAAATAAAATTAATTAATGAGAGATTTTGAACAATTTCTATTAATTATTACTGTCAGGTTTAGCAAGGACTTAGTATTTTTTTTTCCTGTTTTGCCACTTATAGAATGTCTTTCAGTTAAGATTGATATTCAGCTGCAAATTCTGCGATAAGTCCCTTACTTTGTCTTCGGATTTCTTGATTCAGTAACATTGAAACAGCGTGATATAGACGCAAACGACTCGCCAATGTGTATAAACGGTCAAGCATTTTTATTTTTACTCTAAGTGGCAACACTATTTTTTTTTTCTCTTCGGTACTAATTATTTTTCTTTCCTTTTACTTGACATTATAAACTGGGAACAAAGCACAAGAGACGTGTTATTCAGTCAAAATTATTGCAACGAACAAGTTGAAAAAAATAATATAACGAATGTGGCAATGGAGGCATTTATCAAAGTACATGTCGGCATGTGAAATACAACAGCTTTTAACAATGAACTTTAGGGTCAGTGACAGTTAGGTTTGTTTTGTTTTAATATTTATTTGTCCACTTGGTTTGAATCACTATTTGTAAAAGCTGTCTTGGCCCCTGCCTTCAGTAAAAAAAAACTGCTGATGGTTAATAAATATATATACCGTTCCGCTTTATAACATTTTTTTCATGAATTGTGTAGAAATATCTTTCCGTTTCCATGTTGGACAGATTCCGTTTTATGCAAAATAAATACACACATAAAATTACTATTATTTCGCCGGAACCAATAAATTTGTTCACATTGGACAGATTTCTGCATTATTCACATTCCAGATTAAACAAGTTTTACTGTATATCATTACGATAGTAAATCATAAACATATGGATGATGCTTTGAATTTGGTGAACATTTAAACTCATACTATAAATATATTGACTTAGGCTTGAAAATAAACAAGTTCAAAAAACAAAAATTTATTAATCAAAGTACATAAAATTCAAGAAATTCACATCATCCATTGAAGCACTATAAGTGATTTCTTATTAAATTTCAACAAACAATTGGCACCAAAAAACAACTTCCACATCATTAATTGCTTCCATCAAAAATGAGAAAATCAAAGAAGAAAACCAATCAGGGATTTATCAGATTAAATGTAGGGAATGCGATAAGTCTACATAAAAAAACAGAAACTTAAATACCAGAGTGAAAGAACATCTGAGGAATATCAAAATGGGGAAAGTAGAAAAACTGCAGTAGCTGCCCACGCATGGTCAGAAAGACATCAAATCAAAAGAAAGGCTAGATTAATTAAACAAATAGAAAAATCTAAAGAACTCACATTTTGGAAAGAATCTACATAAAAAAATTAAAAGGAGAAATTAATGAATTATGTAATTCCCGGGGAAAGTGATTTGATTTCGATGCTTTTTAATCTAACAAAAGATGGAGCAGGAGGCAGCTCTTCAAGACGAAATAACAATGATTGTGAATGTACTGAGGATGAAACCTAATTAGGTCCCAAGGTCTAATAAGAAGGTTGATATGAGGTGAGGTGATACAATTATCTTAAATAAATAATATCTCTTATTGTTAATTCCTGAAAAGTCCAATGTATTTCTTGTTATTTCCCATAAATTCAGCAATGACAAAAGATATGCTATGTTTTGTTTTTCTGCTTCACATTCATATAGTGTGACTTGACTACATGTTGAGCCAACCAGAGATTTGGCTAATTGCTTGGATTTTAAAATCTCAAGTTTATAAGGATAACAATAATTTTTTCTAAATGGGCTATGTTAATTGCTCGGATTCCTTGATTATAGTTTTGATCACAGTTAATATGTGCTGCGCTATAGAGATAGTCAGCCATTGTAGTCTTGTGGTTATGTTCCTTGCCTCTAAGTCTTGAGGATCATAGGTTCAAACCTGGTGGGGACAGTGGGTTTTTAGGATAGGAAAATTCAAGGGACAAGCCCTCTGGTAGGGCCTTTAAGCCATGGATCCTGAGATGAAGATTTTCGGGCTCATTAAAGAACCTTAAGCCTAAATTGGTACCTCTAGCAAAATTTTTAACTGATCTTCCACATCTAATTAATACCTAAGTTGCTTATTGGATGTCTCTTTGTGGTGATGTGCTGACCACAAATATAGACTGAGATAAACCATACATTATAATGTGGGTTGACTTTTATTTTGGAAGATATACCATTGACTTCATTCATATCAGTTTGATGAAAATAAAACACTTTTAAGAAGTCTGAATCGTCAACTCTACTTTGAATGAATGCTAGCCTCCTCCATTAATGTTAACTTTTCCCCTCTTTTAAATTTTGTATCCAATCTTTTAGCTTCTATTCAATGTATCCATCATAAGTTTAAGTAAGGTGTCATCCTTGCCTTCCACTAGATCTGCAATTTTCGTAACATTCTTTATTCTCAGAATCTGCCTACTAGGTGCCCCAACTTCAGAAGTGGGTTACAATTAAGCCAATGCCAGGAGAAAACACCAGAAATGTCAAGATGACAACCTGGCAACCTAGGACATTGAATAAAAAAGAAATTGATAGGAATTAATATTCTTTATTATTCATCATTACTTTATTACCTGTTCATTTTGTCTTCGGTGTACCAACATTTCTTCTGTCTTTTGGTATCATCATCTTAAGTTTTGGTATGTAGTCTTCAGTCATTCTTCATATATATTGTTTCAAATTGTTTTACTCAATCTTATTAGTTTAGTTCCCTTCCTTTATGTCTTAATTTCTGTTCTTATCCAGTAGGGTGTAGTCTGCTACGGATATCAAGAAACTTGTATCTTCTGTTTCATTTTTCCTATATATGTATGCGTGCACATGTGTAGGGATTTGTAGCAGTTAGAGGTGTGTTGCATAAGCATTGAGAGATATACTTATGCAGGAGTTAATGTGATTTGCAATGTTTGCAGTAGAAGTTTTTACAATTTTTAAATAAGCTACTATACCTCTACCGAGCTAAGTTTCAGTTGTAATCTAAACAAACCAGATGTATGGATGTATGGACTGCATTTTCATTGGTAGAATAACTGTTTACCTTTAATAAAATGTAGTTTGCTTTTAACACTCTAAATAAATAAAATAAAAATACATATTATCTAGCACGTGTCTATGTAAGTTATAAGAGAGAATTATAAAATATAAAATTACAATTTTAATAGATTAAATAAAAAAGCATTTCATTGTTTAATTCTTATGCATGTGCAATGCAGAATACTTTAGAATTTCAATTGTTGCTTTTCCTATACAATTTTTGAAGAATCAAAGGAAAATCTTCAAAATGTGGAGAGAAATTATTTTGAATGTTTTCAAACAGTTTAGTGAAAAAAAATCCTACATTAGTCATTGAGTACGTGGTGAAAATAACATCAGAATTTACAGGTAGGTCAGCATTGAGCATATATTCTGCTCGTAGACCTAATGAAATTGCAAATAAAGGATATCTGTCGACATCATGGTAAAAGCATAAACGTCTGATTAGGTAGGGCCATATATAATTTTTGTCATAAATAAATAAGAAATGGAAATAACTAATTATTGGTACCATCTTACCTTGAATTCAGCCTTATTTTCAGTAAAAATACGATGTAACCTAAGAAAAATGTTTTTATGATTGACTCCATAGACAGTTCACTCATATGGGGGTAAAAATAGTACCATGGTTCCCCCAATAGACTGAGTTGGCGGAGTAATGCCTTATGTAAGTTTGTTTACAGTACAATTGAAACTTAGCTCAGATACAGTATAGTGTGAATGTAGCCAAATCAGCATACATACAACTTCTGTAACCACAAGAAAAAAAGAGTTAAATCCATCATCCCTCATTCAACTGCACCTGTAACAGTATTCTATAGCATTGTCACCTTTGGGCCATCTAGCACACATATATTTCTGTATTTCTTTATGATGTAGACAAAAAGGATATTAAATATGTACTTAATTTTGATTCCTAGATTTTAAAGATAAATGTTATTTGCCAATTACATTGTTTTAATATTGTCATATATGAATCATATCTGTAGTATAAATGTAACAGCACATGTGAAATACTACATATTTCATTAATATAGATTACACAGGCCTCCAAATTTAATTTTTTTTCTGCGGCACAGGGTTTAACAGGTATCTAAACTTAATTTTGCTGTTCTGAATTCAAATATGTTAACAGTTTTTTTTCTATCATGTAAGGTTTTTTTGCCATGTTAAAATTAAATATTTATTACTTTTTGCATTATACAAGGTGCTCTAAAATTCCCCTTACAAACTTCTAGGACTTGTAGAGGGGACTGAGCTGATAATATTTAGAATTGGAAACCATGTCTGGAAACTTACCGTTTCCGTGCTACAGCCGTTTGTTGAAAACAAGTTTTTAACATGACCACTTGTTTTACAATTCAAATCATTAATAACCAAAGAAATAAAATGGAAACTGAATCATTTTTCACAAACACTTTTGTTTACAGTTAAACTTAAACTCTGTTTGTCCTTTTGAAATGATGGTTAACATTCAGATCTACTATAAGTGCGGTACGATGTGGCGACCAGCAAAGAAGTTGCACACATTGTACCTACGAATGATGCTTTGGTAAACGCGCTCTATCACGCCTGGTGTATCTGCAATCTCTCCTGCAGCGACCACAACTCGTGCCACCAGATCTTATCCTGTCTGTACAGGAGTGTTATAAACCAAACTCTTCGTACGACCCCAGAGGAAAAGGTCCAATGGGGTCAAATCCGGTGATCGTGGAGGCCATGCAATTGGACCACCTCGGCCTATCCATCTTTGTTCGAATCGTCGATTTAGATGTTCCCGTATATGAAGTGAAAAATGAGGGGGCACGCAGTCATGCTGAAACCACATGTCTTGACGGACGTTCAATGACACAGTATCCAACAACACACCCAATACTTGTTGTAGGAAGATCAAGTAGATGGGACCTGTTAGCCTGGATGGAAGCATGTACGGTCCAATCACATGACTATCCAGAATACCTGCCCACACATTCATTGAAAATTTGTGTTGGAATCCCTGGACAAGCGCGGCATAAGGGTTTTCGTCTGCCCAGACATGGCTGTTTCGTGAATTGAGTACACAATCCCTAGTAATTGTACATTGATCAGTGAAGAGAACGCACCGTGGAAATAGGGGTTCGTTGATGCAGCGGTGCAGAAACCACGTACAGAACTCAACGCGTGGAGCAAAATCGTCTGGCAGTAGTGAATGTACCCTTTAGAGGTGGTATGCATGCATTTGTTGTTCATGCATAACATTCCAGACGGTGCTAGGAGCAACATCCATTACACGCGCAATTGCTCGTGTACTCATTGACGGGTTCCCTTCAACTTGATGCAGTACGGCTTCTTCCAATTCGGGAGTGCGGCGTCTCCTTGGAGCACCACAGTCATTCCTGCTGGCGGTGAAGGTACCGCTTTCTCGAAGCCGTTGCGTAATTATGGCGAAAAGGGTATACGATGGAGCCGGACGTTGTGGAAAACGATTTCGATAAAGGCGACGAGCAGCTCTTCCATTACCTCGAGCTTCGCCATACAGAAGGATCATGTCGGTGTACTCAGGAAAAGTGTACTCAATCATGTTGCTCTAACACTGAAAGACACGCGAATGAGGCTCGAACCAGCTTCGAGAGGTAGGATAAACGTCAATTGACATCACGTGATCCGACGTAAGCGCCCCTCATCATGTACTTCTGCAGCACAGAGTTTCTCTATGCTCTGCAGGCGATTCGTACTTGTTGAGACACGTGACGTACGTTCAGGCAATGCTTGTTTTCAAACGGCTGTAGTACGAAAACGATAAGTTTCCGAACATGGTTTCCAATTCTAAATATTATCATCTCAGTCCCCTCTACAAGTCCTAGAAGTTTGTAATGAGGATTTTAGAGCACCCTGTAATCTTTTAAATTGCTGTAAAAAGTACAGAGGCTTAATACAATCTTAATAGTTCAGTTAAAACAGTTTAAAATAAATAAAAAAACTACAAATTTGCCTTAAGATCTCTATTTTCTTCTCTGCTAAGCCAAAAAATGAACCGTGAATTGAATGGCTTTTGTACTACTCTTCATCATCCTAAGGCACAACAACTTCGAAAGTGAAAGTTTTGGCCTTCTCAACAATCTTCCTCCATGCCAATATGTTGGTTGGTTGGTATCTAATGTCGAGCACTTGATAATGAAATCATTCGCTCTCTTGCACTCCAATATTTAGCAGAAAGGCTGGTCTCTTCTACAAAAGCTGGACAACGGAGGAGATGGTTTCTGTCCATATCTTCATTTAAATTGCAAAAAGGGCATTTAGGTGAATCTGTTATGCCAATTCTGTGCAGGTGTTTATTCAAGCAGTCATGTCCCGTTAGCAGTCTGAATGTTGCTACTGCGGATTTTCTTTGTAATGTAGTAATGTCATAAGCTTGTAGATTTTCCCATTCCTTTCCAGATGTTTTGGTGGTGTATTCTTCTCTAAGTTTATTGATGTATTTATTTGAGATAATTCTTTTGATAGAGTGAAAGGAAACTGGAGCAGAAGTTGGGTTTGAAACAATTTTGCTACCCTTCTTGGCTAGAAAATCGGCTATTTCATTGCCTGTCACTCCACAAAGGGCCGGAATCCATTGAAGTACAACTTTTTTTTTGTAGACGGGATAACTGTTTTATCATTTTGTGACATTCGATAATTTTGATGCTTTTGGGTGTTGTGTCTCGTGTTATAGCAAGAATGGCTGCTTTGGAGTCACATAGAATTACAACTTTTGTAAATTTTTGGATGTGATATAAAAGATTTTGTAAACTTAAGAAAATTGCTAGAATTTCGCCATCAAAGTTTGTTGAATTTGTGTTTAGTTTACGATAAAAGGAAAAAAGTGGACATACTGCACCAGCACCAGTGCCACCATCATTTGGTAGGCTGGAGCCATCTGTAAAAATATGTATCCATTCAGGAGCTGGGTATCTTAGATTTATTATTTCCAGTGACATTTGTTTTAAAATATATGGAGGAGTTTCAGATTTCTCCATGCCAATATGTCTCTTGCCATATTCAAATTAGTCACTTTCATTTTCTTTAGTATTTTCTCTTACCAAACACCAACGATAATAGGCAATCTTGGAGACATCCCATCGACCCTGATATCTCATTTCCATCTCTTTTATGTCTTGAAGGAATCTCTCATCATGTTCTTCATTTAGTTCTCCTAAATTCTCTGGGAAGTGATGAAGATAAGAGTAGAGGAAGTATAACTTCAAGCTCGCATTACATACCAGTACCCTGAATTTTCGAGTATGGTTTTGTACAATTTTTTCATATTGATTATCTTTAACATTACACAGAAACTTTTCGATAATGTCCTTGTATGATTCCCAAGCTTCTGGTTCCATGTCAAACATGCAGTTGAGTAACATCCATAATAAGTTTGTGAATCTGTGGCCATCAAAATGTCTTCTTTCACTTTTGCCTCTGACAGTAACAGAATTTTTTTAGCAATATATTGGTAACAAGGGACTCCAAAACTTTAACAAATTACTTCATTAATCCTAGTTTTATATGCAAAGGAGATAATTTTTTTTCAGAATCAATTAATGGGTGATTTATTACATTTTTGCCCTGGCACCAGTTGTTTTCATTTTGGCTAATTAGTAACTTTCCCTGGTTCTAGAGTCCCATTCGCACAAAAAAACACTGAAATTTTGTGTACCCTCCTTGTTGCCCCAATAAAATAACCACACACCACCTTAAGGTTACAGCACAAGTACTACTTGTGTTCATTCTGTCTTATCTCTAGAATAGTGCACATGTTTATATATGTTTCTTTCATGTACACTGGCTGAACTACTGGAACTGAAGCTAATTTATTTCCAATATGCAGAATATCACCCTTTAGACTTCTTTTGATAGAATCAATAAATATGTGCCAGTCTGCAGGTTAACTATTCTTAGGCAACCATTCAAGCCAGGAATATAACAACAGTACACTAACTGCCCTCCATTACAAAATGTTTTTTTTAATTCCTCTTCACGACCAATAAAAAGTTGTACCAGGAGCTAAAACTTTGTCTTCTTTAAATCTCTCACTTTTTTCTTTTTTAAATCCTAAATTGCATAGTAAATAATTTAATTTTGATTAATTGATAGGACGTGGGTTGTCATTTGATTCTAGGGACAAATTGAAATCTTCCTCTGTGCTGGAGGTGGAAGGAGTGTTGGTACTACTCTTTTATAATGTTGTTGTGGCATTGGAATTATGATATCTGGCTCATGTGCTGGCAGCTTATTGCTTCTGCAGTTTTTCGCCAGAAACTGTGTAATATAACCAGGAGAGGATCTTAGGATGAACATACCCACAGTTAAACACAATGAAAACTAGTATGATTAAAATCAGTGATTATATTATAAAATTGTATTATATTTTAGGTGTTTGCATAATTTAATATAGCACGTATATACCGCATAAATGGTGGATCGCATGCTCACATCTTTGTGTTAAAAATAGAATTGTGCAAAATCTGTACGTGATATGCAAAAACTAGTAAAAAAGTTCCGTTATCATGGGATTTGACTTATTTGCATTAAAACATTTCATGCTGCAAAATCTTCACAGGCCTGTGTTATTTGTTTATAAATATTCACAAATAATATAATATTGATTTGTAATTTCAATAAATTTGATTGATTTTTAAGAGTATTGACAAATTTATGAATGTTTACTTTTTGCAATATATTTACATGAACAAGTTTTTGAATGCTTAAGCTTCTTTCTGTGTCCAAAATTTATTTTTATTCTCCCTCTCTCCCTCTTTTTAAACTTTTCACTTTATTACATATTTCATCCATGGTACTTGCTTTCCTATCATCCTATTTTATCCTGGTATTCAATCTTAACATTTGTTTCAAGAGCAAATTGCCATCCAATTTGATGTGCCTGTAACATGTCAGTGCTTATTATTATCATTTAGTTTGTCCTGGTAGACCAGGAGTTACAATGGTTTTCTAAGGGCATAAAAATCCCAAGTATGGTTTTTTTCAGAAGGGAAGAAAATTCTTGAATTCCATGTTATAGTTTTACAGCATTTATAAGAAACTCTAATCTGAAATCAGAAGCCTTTTAGTAAAATTTGTTGATCCTTCCATATCCAGATTCTATTTGTGATGCTCTGTTGATCATTGTATAAAATACTAACTATAATATATATAAAATCTAAAATAGAACCTTAATATGTATTCATTATAACATCTATGAAAATATCTTCCAATTGTCATTCTTAACACCAGTCTTAAAAGAGATTGTTGCCAATGAATTTAATGTAAGTAGGAAATTCCCAAATACAGTGGATTCTGGTTAATCAGACTTTGGGTAGTTCAAAATATTCTATAATTTAAATAAAAGTTTATTCTCCTTAAAATTCCTATTTAAATCAATATTAATTTTTTTTATTTAATTTGATTTTCAAAGCTTAAATCAGGATAATTCAAAGGCAGGAATTTATTTCAAGTTAATAATTTTGTAACTTCTAGATTCCAGTAACTCAGAAATTTTCTCCTTTTAATGTATGGTAGTTTGATCAGGTAGTGGCTATTGTTAATAGACTTATATGTTATATCTGCCTTTTGAACTTTACTCTTACCCACCTCCTTGAACCAACAAAGTTAGAAGATCAACATGGATTGACCATCACTATTATGTATATGTGTGTGTTACCTCTTAGTTAAAAACGTTGGAATAAGTACACAGCAGGACTTTCGTGACATTTTTATTTCTAGTGTAGTGTTCAAATTGTCAAAGTGTACTGCCTAACTCTTGCAAAAAAAAATTGAAATGTTGAGAGATGTAAAGAAGATGGTTAACATCACAAAAGAGTATGCAATCTTGCCTAACACATCAGTGTATATAAAAATTCTGGTAAGTTGGATAGGAGTTATGATATGTATGTAGCTGTTGATACTGGAGTTGTAGCATATGGAGAACTGACAGATGAGATTTTAAAAGTAGGAATGTAAAATCCCAATCCTTCCTTTTATGAAGAGGACATCATAATAGGAGAGCCTGTACCAGCCATTTCTGAAGCTTGCAAATTGTTAGGAAGTTTAAGAAGATTTGTTGAAGCTCAAGAAGCATGTTTGTTTCAAGCCTAAATATTTTGAAATCGTGTAAAACTAAGCAGACCAAAGCACAGAAAAAATTATGAAGTATAAATTTATCCATCAGTGAGACGTGTTAAATTAATAATAAAAACATAAAGAATTACAAATTTTAAATGAACAGTGGAATTAGGCCTATAGTGTATTACAGTACGGTTTATAGTACATTACATGTTTTTCATTACTTGTGTTTTTATTTTAGTTTGCTTTTGTCATTTTGCTGCAATGATACAGTATCTATACAAATATTTTTTGCATGAGTATTCTATTGGTACAAAATATATTTTTGATAAAATATTCAGACTGGTTAATTCAAATTTCAAACAATTCAAAATTTTTAGAATCCCCTTGGAGTTTGAATTAAATAGAGTCCACTGTATAATTAATTAAATATAAGCAATGGTGGAAAATTTTCATTGATGCTGTTTGTGTCCAAAAGCTAGGATTATGATACTATACCTAGAATTAAATTCATATCTATGGAAGAATGATTATTCTTGGTTACAGATAAAGTCTAAAAATTAAAAGTGGGGAATTTATTAAGGATTCAGATGAAAATAGTTTTTTTTACTTGATTAAAATTTTTCAGCAGTTCATAAATATAAAATTAAGAGTGTTAATTTTTATTAAAGCATGTTGTGCAATGTGGTGTGTTTATCATGAAATTTGTATTACTCTTTATATTTCATTATCTATGTATGTGCAGTTATATAAATGTATGAAGTGAATGTAATAGATAGGCATGATTAAATTAACATTAAAACTGTATTCTGTAATGTTTGTCCAATTACTTAATTTCAAATATATTGGTGTTCATTCATTACATTGTTTGTGAAACATATTCTGATCCTTATGGTTTCTAGAGATATGAATGTAATAAACAGTTGAGACCAGACTATGACTATAATTAAAAAAATACATTAACTTTAGGTTATGCAAAATTTCTACTGTTGTGAATTATTATAATTTACCATTTTTATTGGTGTATCTATAATATTTCCACTTAAAATATGAACTGTGAGCCATTCATTTTCTTAATCCTAAATTTGGAATATCTTGAATGTTTTTGTATGTTACAATTATTATTGATGTAGGATATTCATATCTGAACAATGCCCTTAATATTTTTTGTAGCTTTCTATGTACTCAAAATTGGTAGGAAGAAACACTTAGGACGGCATTTATTAAGAGATTGAATTGGATATACACCTCATATTGGAAATATACACCTCACACTAGATTTTAGTTGAGAATGGGGAAAATGTTTGCTGAAACATGTTCTAGATGAGGTGTGGTATACATTTCCAATTCAACCTCTTTTAATATAGTTATTTGTTATATATGCAATGATTATGAAGGCTTCTTCGATTGATCCGTAAATTGGTACCAGAAAATTCTCTTTAAATATATAGTGTCTGAAAAGATTTAAACCGTATTAATATTCAATATGTTTTTGTGGTTATTTATTGTTATTTTAATTGCTATAGGATAATTTAGTTTTAAACACTTCTAACATTTAAAAATTGAGGTTGATATATCTGAGAAATATTTTTTCTCTTGCTTAGTTTTACTATTGTTGCTTTATATATTTGATCCCATCTTGAATTATAGAATTATCTATAGCTGTTATTAACTGTGATGCTTGGGAAAACAATGTACATAATTATGTAATAAAGGATTTTTGTGGACATTTCAGCTCAGTGATATACAATACTATTTGAATGTAATCTAGTGAATGAATTAAACAAAATAAAATACTATAATGGAAATTTTAACATTCAGCTCTTTGGTGTCAATCCTACGGTCTAATGGCTATCATTGAGCCCCTGGATCTGAAATTTGTGGGTTCAAATCCAGTTTTTTTCAGGGCTTAAATATCCTGAATATTGATTTAATTTGGTTTTGAATCATTATCTTGGATTTATGAGATGGGAAAGAACTAGACTTTGAACAAAATATGTCAACCCTTTAATACCCATCAGTGAATGTTAAAGAGTATCATTTACTAAAATAATATCTAGTTCAGAGTGGTTTATGCATTGAAAAAGTATGTGTCAGGATTAATTCGATTACAAATGAAGTTCAAACTACACTCATATTCATGGTGTATGATTCTCAGTTATCCTTTATAAAATCACTTCTTGGTCTTCAAGAATAGGGAACTTATTTTGATGTCGCATAAATTGATTGTCTCCATAGGATTGAGGTGAACCAATTTGTTTCACATTATGCATTAGACATTTTCTGTCTGTTATTTATTGAATAATTAATTAACTAAATTGTTTGGAGTCTGTTTATCTTACCTCAATATTAATGTTGATTTGTTCTTGAACATGTTTTGATTAGATCCTAATCATCCTCAGCATCTTGCCCAGACTGGTTGGATTTATATTGTAAACCCTGGATGTCGATGTCAGCTCCCTCCTGTGGTTGGCCAAGGAACCTCCAAACGAGGTCACATTCCGTTGATATTTCAAAATTCATAACTCTGTGTTTGTTCTTCTGAATATAGATTTTTTCCCAAATAGTCAGCTGTTTTGTATTTTCTAAATGTTTTAATGATTTAGTGTCCGAATTTATATTATGTTTTTCAGACCAAACATGAGTAGCCACTGCACATTTTTCTATTTCCCCATTTTTAAATAGAAAAATCTGCAGTTGCTACTCATGTTTGGTCTGAAAAGCATAATATAAATTCGGACACTAAATTATTAAAAGTTGGAAAATGCAAAAGAGCTATTTGGGAAAAAAATCTATATTTTAGAAGAACAAAAACAGAGTTATGAATTTCGAAATACCAACGGAATGTGACCTCATTTGGAGGTTCTTTGGCCAACCACAGGAGGGAGCTGACATCAACATCCAGGGTTTGCAACATAAATCCAACCAGTCTGGGCAAGATGCTGAGGGTGATCAGGATCTAATCGAAACATGTTAAAGAACAAATCAACATTAATATTGAGGTAAGATAAGCAGACTCCAAATAATTTAATTAAAAGAACCTCAAAATATTACTTCGTAAAATAAAACATTACTTCATTAACTTTTGTTTTTTTCTTTTATCAACATAAAAGACTTGTTTGGTAATCTATAATTAGCATTATTAGTTATTAATTAATAAGTGTAAAGCACAAAATATGCATGATTAGTAAATAGTTTATCTTGCTCACTTGTCATTCAGTTGGGTCAGGGATGATTGTCTGTTCTCGCACCATATGGCGTGGTATCTGTCACACTTTTCCCCGCACCACTCGCACTTACACTCGTTCGTCGGTTGGTGATATGTCTTGGTCTTACACACTTTGAAGTGGAAACCGTGCGTCGCTAGTCTTGTCACAGCGTGTCGAAGGTCATACAGGGGTTCCATCCAGTCTTTGTGTACCATCGCGTCCGTGCAAAAGAAGTCATCCCATATCTCTCTGCGCTTCCTTTGCATGTCTTTCAGTAGTTTCTCATAGTTGGGGGTGCAACAACTGCATCGAAATATCGGATATCACCAACTCTTGTAGTATCCAACACGCAGAAAATAAGCCTCATATGAGACTAATACCTGTGTAGGAAAGACAGCATCATGAACAGTCTGATGTAGAAACCACTGTACAAAGTTCATACGAAGTACAAAATCTTGTGGTCCTATTGCTTGCACCTTCTGAAGTTGATATGTGTGTAGGTTGTACTCTCTCAATACCCTCCAAATGGACTGGTGACTTACGTTCAAAGCATGAGCCAGAGCATGCATGCTGGTTGAAGGTTCGACAGTAACTCACTCAACCACAATATCCTCAAAATCCTGGTGTCCTCACATCACACCTCTTGCCGCCAATAGCCCGAGGACAAAGATTCCCCGTTTCTCCAAGGAGTTGATGAATTGCAGCAATTGTAGGATGGTGTGGATGTCTCCTATTGGGATATCGCTGCTCGTACATTCGACGAGCCTCTCTTCCATTTCCTCTTGCCTCATCGTAACACACAATCATGACTCTGAGTTGCATGTTAATTAAATTCTCAAAACAACAACAAACCAAACCTATAGGCATGTATTGCTATAACAGTGAGGGCTGAAAGCACAGATAAACAACAGGTTGGTTCCAGTGCATGGCGCCTGCACCTTGATACATGCGCATAATTCATAACAACATGTTTGGGACCATATGTTCCTTCACAAAAAAATTTCCTCTCTACATGACCTATCATCCCTATCATTTTGTTGGTGAGATCCTGTTACACTCTGTATATATAAAAAAAAACCTAGAGGGGAAATTACACAAGGGGGTTAATTATGCCAGTAAATACAGCGTATACTTTTTGGGTCATTATACAGTAAAACTTGCTCAAAGCGGAATCTCATGGGACTTTTTTTCACATTGGACAAAATTCTGCATTATAAGAAAAACTAAACCTTATTAATAATCTTAGATTGAGTATCATACACTGCTCAAAACAATTAGAGGAACACTATGAAATATGCAAATATTTTTTCATTGACTAAAAGTACAAACATGAAATTAATAAATTACATTAATTGTGGTTATTTATTTATTGCTCATGTCAGTAAAAACAAATGAATAACGCTGACAATTAACTTTTCAAATAATCCCGCTATGTAAGCAATTGAATCTTGTGCTTATTTTTCAAAGTTAAAACACTCCTTATATAGAGTTAGTATCGTGTATGGCCTCCACGACATTCGATGACACTTTGGCACCTTCGTGGCATGCTCCCAATAAGATTCTGGATTTCCTCTTGTGGGATATTCTCCCATTCCTCCTTCAAAGCATCTCCAAGTTGCTGCAGAGTTTGTGGAGCTTGATGTCGGTTCCTGACCTTCCTGTCTAGAAGATCCCACAAGTGTTCAATAGGGTTGAGGTCTGGGCTGACCGCTGGCCACTCCATTACCTCAATTTCATTCCTCCTCAGGAAATACCTGGTGACAGCCGCAGAATGTGCCCTGGCATTATCCTGCATAAACAGAAATCCAGGGCCTAATCCAATGGCAGCAGGTACTACATGCTCTTCCAGAATGTGCTCGATATACCGGACAGCATTCAGTCGCTGGGGAACAAGTACAAGGTCTAAACGATTGTTGTACATAATTCTGGCCCACACCATTATGGAATCTCCTCCGAATCTATCAATTTGCTGTACAGCCTCTGCAGAAAAGCTTTCTCCTGGCCGTCCCCACACCCTCAATCGACCATCACAACGTGTAAGACGATACCTGGATTCGTCCGAGAAGAGCACAGACTCCCACTGGTTCAGGTTCCAATCACCATGGTTTTCAGCATACGTACGTCTTGCTGCCTTATGCCCATTTGTTAAGCGTGGTTTTTTAACGGGCCGTTTTGGACGAATATTCTCTTTCCTTAATCTGTTCCTTATGGTTTGGTCTGAAACCCGGATTCCAGAAGCCATATGAAGGTCATTCTGCAGGTCTTTTGCAGTTTTTGTACGCTGTCGAAGAGCAGAAAGAACAACGTATCTGTCATCCTGGGGGCATGTTTTAAATTTACGGCCCTGGCCACGTCTTCTGCAATACTGCCTGTTGCATAACCTGGACACCACGGAAGGAGAAACCCCAAGCTCTCTAGCCACTTGTCGCAGAGATTGACCTTGTCGTAAAAGATGTAGAGCATGATACACTTCAAACTCATTTAAATGCCTCATTTTGTCAGAGACTTCAATAAACAAGGCAATAATCAACATTCATCTCTATAGCAACATCAGGAAGCTTACCAATTAGAAGTGGCCAGTGCCTTCCAAAATAAAAAATATCTCTATATTTATTTGAGGTAATCTCTCTGTATTTAGGCCCTAGATCTTTAAAATTTGTATCCAATGATAAAACTAATAATTCAATTTACATATTGTCCAACTTTCAGCATCACAGCTTTAAAAAACAATTACTTATTCAATTTATTACAAGTGTTCCTCTAATTGTTTTGAGCAGTGTATATGTCTTTTTATGTACCTTGGATTAATTGAAGTTCCACTGCCATTGAAAAGTGAAGTATAGTATGTATGAACTACTTTGATGGTAATGCATGAAAAACAGTCCCATTTCATCAGCGTTAAAAATGTCTCTTACGCGCATATCCTGAAATTCAAGTATGCCGTTTCGGTTTTCGCTCACTAACTACACTTTAGTCCACATTCTTTGATTCCCCACAAATTTCATTTCACACTCCATTGAGTCGTGTTTTAAAACAGTCCAGTCAACCTGAAGATTCCTTGAAACTGTTATTCCCTTAGGGATTTAACAAGAGCTAGAGCTTGACTTTGGAGCATCGATCCGGAAATGTTTGGAGATTTATCTTCAATCACTTTCACTTTTTCGCTTAATGAGAATGATACATACGTTTCAGCCATCTTTATTCCGTAAATTCAGAATGCTACCTGTGAAAGATCGGTCTCAGAACTTAACTAATTTAAGATTTTACAGCGCAATTGTTATTTGTAAGACAGGTATCTATGTTTCGCATAACGAGTGTGCAATGAGGCTGAGTCTATACAGTAAAAGCTCCTTATTCGTGAGGGATATGTTCTGCAAATATGCCGTGATTATAGAAACCGCGAATGTGGAATGGTAATTTGTATGGGTATATAGGGGATATGTTCCAAGGTTACAGAATAAAATAAAAATTATCAAAATAAAATAAATTAATGAGAGATTTTGAACAATTTCTATTAATTATTACTGTCAGGTTTAGGCAAGGACTTAAAGAACTTAGTAATTTTCTTTTTTTCCTGTTTTACCGCTTTTAAAAGGTCTTACAATTAAGATTAATATTCAGCTGTGAATTCTGCAATATAGTTCCATATTTGTTTTCGGATTTATTGATTCATTAACATTGAAACAGTATGATATAGACGCAAACGACTTACCAATGCGTATGTACTTGAAAAATTATTCATAGTAGTAAAGATAAAAATAAACTAAAAATAGGGGCAAAATAATAAGAAATATAGTTAGAAGTTAAAGGAAATATTTGGGTCAAGCATTTTTAATTTTGCTTTAAGCGGCAACACTAATTTTTTTTTTCGGTACTAATTATTTTTCTTTCCTTTCACTCAACATTATAAACTGGGAACAAAGCACAAGAGACACATGTTATTCAATCAAAATTATTGCAACGAACAAGTTGAAACAATATACCGATCGTGGCGATGGAGGCATTTATCAAAGTACATTTCGGCATGTGAAAAATGACAACTTTTAACAATGAACTTAGGATCAGTGAAAATTAGGTTTGTTTTGTTTTGATATTTATTTGTCCATTTGGTTTGAATCACTATTTGTAAAGGCCGTCTTGCACCTGCCTTCAGTAAAAAAAAAAATGTTTTCATGATTTGTGTAGAAATATCCTTCCGTTTCCTGCATTGGACAGATTCTGTTTTATGCAAAATAAATACAAGTAAAATTACTATTATTTCCCCAGACCAATAAATTTGTTCACATTGGACAGATTTCTGCAGTATTCACTTTCCGGATTAAACAAGTTTTATTGTACTTGTCCTTTTTTGACTTTTTTTGGTTTATTGGTTCTTTTTAGCTTTTATATATATAGATCATAACGGATTATTTTTACAACTATACCTTCTTTTGACTACATTTATACCATTTGTATAATTCAAGAATCTGCAGAGTCTAGTCTCAATTCAAAATTCTTTTAAAAAATTTTATCTAGTTTTACTTTCTAAAGATTTTTCACATTCCAGGCACTTTGTTGTAAGAGAAACTACTGAAACCTCACTAAATCCTGTTTCTTTTAACCACCAGCCTACTGAATGCCTGAACTATTGTATTTCGACTTCAAATTTTCTAAGAAGTTGCCACTTTGTGAAAATTACCTCAAACAGAGGGTGAAGGCAAGCAAGATTGCCTTTATTCACTCATTAGCAACTGCAACACTTTTTACGTCCAGTTTTTAGGTCTTTTTAGGATATCTTTAGGTCTTTTTAAAGGTCTTTTATAGGTCCTTAACTTCTGAGCCATAGTTATGAATATACAAATCAGGCATTGAATTACTTCTAACAATGGAATAAATGAAGACTTTTCAGCCACTATTGTTGATTGACAAAATATATTGCAAATTGTATCATAAATGTATAGACTTGTAATGAGTGAAATATTATTCATCTCCATATAATTTATAGTTGGTACTTTTGCTTATTTAGTTGTAAAATTACTAATTAAGTTTACCGTGATTTATTATACTGGGTGTACATAAAAAAATATAGCAATTTTAAAGGTGTTAAATTATACTTTAACTGTGACAAAAACAAAACTCATGTTAAATGAAAAAGTAACATCTCCAGTTTACATTATAAGTTCATAGGTGTTCAATGTGAGTCCCGTTTGTTACATGATACACATACAACCTGTAGGCTAATTCTTCCCATATATTAATAAGCATGTCTGGATTGATGGCAGCAGCAGCAGCTTCTCAAATCCTGTCTCTCAATTCGGTCAGATTAGCAGGCAATGGAGACATGTAGTCTCTGTCCTTTACAAAACCCCAAAGGAAAAAAATCACACTAGGTGAGATCTGGTGATGTAGGAGGCCACTGGAGACAAGCCTGCCATCTGGACCATGACGACCAATCCAGTAATGACAGTGTGGAAGGTCTTATCAAAGCGCTTAGATATGCGTCCCTACCGTTTACAATTATTACAGGCCTACTGATTACGCTGACTTTGTGCTTGAAATGTTGTTGCAGTAACATTCTCCTCAGACACTCTTGGTCGTCCCACACTTTTGCCTTTACACAGACAAGCAGTCATTGCAAACTGATTATGCCATCTTTTCTGTTTCATTTCAGTCTACACATAACTTTCTACGCCTCATCTGAATGATAATATTATTACTTGAAATTACTATATGTAAACACTGTATATATTATTGAAAGTTGCATTCCATTATGAATATTGCAATAGTTCTGTAACATTTTGTTTGCCAACCATTTTATAAGACGGTGTCAATAGTTTTGAGATGTGCAACAATAATCACGATAGTTTCCATACATGTTGCATCTTTTTAAAGTACTCTCCAGCACATTCTATACACTGTTGCATCTCTGAAACCACTTCTAGAAATATCTATGCCACTCATTCTCTTCCAAGTAAGCAGGAACAGCATTTTTTGGGCTGGGAAGTCTGTGTCCACGCATGCGATTCTTCATGTTCAGGAATAGGAAAAAGTTACATGGGCCCAGTTAGGTATAGGCAGAAAGTGCCATTAATGTCACTGGTGTCTCTTCCAGAAACTGAATTGCTGTCTGGGTAGAGGGTTTGTTGTAGCAGAGTGGAATTCCCTGCACCCCAGTTCTTGGGTGCTTCGCTTGGATTTTTGACATTTGGGGAGACAGACTTCTGTATTGCCTGCTATGATGTTTTCACACTTCAATTATTGAATCTCTCCAGCATTTCTGTGCACCTTTCTATCCTAGCGCATTTCTACTGTTCTGACAAAAGCTGCAGCATCCACCAAGAAGAAATTTTTAAGGCCTCTTCAATAGGTTAATTGTGGATTGTTCTTAATCAGGGTCTCCATTGCAGACATGTTCTTCTGTCACCACTGTTGTTAGTCTCCCACTTCCTCCCTCATTTTTAAAGGATGTTCTCCTCTTAATAAATTCAGCAAACCAGTGGTGAATTGAATGCAAACTAACAAGGTACCCAAATGCTTGTGTGGGTTATTAAAATGTTTGTGACTAATTTAAACCACACTTAAAATCAAATACATTAGAGCATGGAAATGCTCCCTCTCAAGTTCCATAGGTCACCTATGATCTCACCATTCATCCACAACTTCAGAAGGTTGCACAGAGACTACTGAAAGAATTTCTTTGTACCTGCTATGGTTTTGATGTTCAAGGAATGGGGTTTCAAGTGGTATATTAGTTTGCCTTTCTATTGCCACATTCTCGTGTCTCAAAACTTACCTAGTAACCTTCATATGTTGCTTTATTATTATAAGATGAATATTACTCAATTGGCTGAAAAGACGGTGATTGTGCAGTTTTGATACTGAGCATGAGTACTTTGATAAATAACACTATTTCGGAATGCCACACAACTCTTGTGTTTCTGCAATGAGGAAGAGATGGGCAGATGCCACCTTCAGCACTTACATCTATGCAAGAAACTAATAGATAATGAGAAGGTTATACAATCATTTGTAATCACTTGGGGAAAATTAAATTCATGCTCCTGCCATTAGAATAAATAAATAATGTTACTCATTGGAAAAATCTTGATGTTAAGAAAAATGTTATTTGCATACCATACTAGAAGTTTTAAATGCTGTTTTTATAGGAATATTTTCTGAACAGTGCATTTGCCATTGATTCTTATATTAATGAAATAACTGACCCAGGCAGGAAAGATATTAAAACTCCATAAATCTAGAGAGATTTTTAAAAATAATTTAAATTAGATTTCAAGTAGAAGTACAAAAATATAAAATAACTCTAAGTAACCACAAAAATAAAGCTTAAATATAGAGATATTGTGCTGTAAATATACTCAGAAATATTTCACACATCTTATTAAAATAAAAAAATAGCTGTTGTTAAACATAAGACCTAATTTTGATCTGTTTTCTAAATTCCTCTGGTGGCGCTGGATTTTTATGTCAGTCATGTTATATTCGGTAAGTGAAGCTATTACAACAAACTTTTAGTTTGATATATTTAACGTGAAAACACAATCTTCACAATTATTAATACAAGTAAGCATTTTCGTTAAATTCAATGCGTTCACATTATTTATTTCTGCTCTCAAAGATTAATGAACTAACATTTATTTGTTACATCCTTTATGACAACTCCTTCCAACAGAAAATTGTTAAACGTAATTTGCAATTACCATGTACAAAATGTCTTCTCAACCAACATTCCTTATTTATATTAAAAAAAATAGAAGGTACTTAGCAATTAATTTCAAGACCTCCCTTATCATAGCAAACTATTTATGAGGAACTTCCTTGTATTCCTAAACAAGGGGGGCCCTCGAGGCATTCCAATGCCTCAGAGCTAAAATGACTGCCACTTACGACCGCTGAGAACAGAGCAAAGTGATGTATGTTGCTACATACTGCTCCCCGTTGATCTGACCAGATCAATGCTTTAAAACAATGTTATAAAAAACATCAAAACAAATATCAATAGATACAATTGTACAACAAAATTACAAAAATTCAATCACTCCTAAAATAAATGACAACAAACAAAAATCAATTAAACAATACAACATAATATATGAAGCCCCATAATGACTCTATAAAAACAAGAGTTCATTCATTATTAGATGGGAGTGGGCACAACTTCACAATTGCCCTCTTCAATGTAATACCATTAGTCCTTACAGACACCACTTTGCAGACTCCATCTGCACCAGGGTGCAGTTCAACAATAACACCTGCCTTCCAGACTAAGGGGGGTAAGTTATCGTCCTTCAGTAGCACTAAGTCCCCAACACTAATATCCCAACTGTTTGACTTTTAGTCCACTTTGTCTTCATTTGCAAGGAATGCAAGTATTCCTTTGACCATAAAGTCCAAAACTCTTCATAAACTCATTGCACCATGTTCCAATTAGTAGAAAGGGAAATGGGTTTATTGGAGAAGTTGGTAGGAAAATTATTTAGGTTTCTACCTATCAAAAATTGGCCAGGAGTGAGGTATCATACGTCATTATGATTATCAGTTATCTTACATAAGGAACATGAATTTAAGGTTCCCTCAATCTTAACAAAGAGTATTCAACTCTTCAAAATTAAGAAGTATAGCGCCCATGGTTCTCTTCATTAATTGTTTGCAGGATTTTATTCCAGCCTCAGATATGCCATTGAAGTGTGGACTGTGAGGTGGAATAGAATTCCAAGTTAAATTTAAATTGACAACATGTTCCTTAATTAGATTTTGATTACCTTCAAGGAAAGTTACAATTTCATTTTTCGCTCCAATAAAATTGGTGCCATTGTCACTCCATAGTGATTGAGGCAGACCATGTCTAGCCACGAACCTGTCGAAAGCTGAGAAAAAGTCAGCTGCACTCAAACTTCTTACTATCTCCAGGTGAATAGCACATGTCAATAGACAAATCAATAAAGCAATATAAGCTTTGAATTTAATTTTACTGCGGGTATTGTCACCCTTATAATAATAATTGGATCACCATAGTCAATGCCAATTTTGACGAATGGAAGTTCAGGCTGAACCCTATCTGCAGGTAGATGTCCCATTATAGGAATGGTTGAAGACGGATTACATCTATAACATTTATGAATAACTCCACACACAGCGGATCTCCCTCTTGGAATCCAAAATTTTGATCTCAAAGAAAACAATACGGCTCACATGCCAGAATGCAGTAATTTTTCATGCTCAAGTTTTATAATTAACTTAGTGACAAAACTATTTGCAGGCAAAATAATGGGATGTTTCTCATGGAAACTGAAGGATGAATGCTCCAGTCTTCCTCCAACTCTCAGAAGACCATCGTCAACAAATGGAGACAAAGTCTTAATTTTACTAGACAATGACACAACATCTTGGGAATTCAAATCTGCAAACTCATTAGAGTATTCTGATGCTTGTATCATATGAATGATTTTTCTTTGACTTGAGTTTAATTCCTCCATGGACAATAGACACAAATGCTGTTCTCCCTTGGATGAACGACTCATTAGTGTCAACCTTGACTACAAATACATTCAATGAAGGCTTAGTTTCTAAATTAGCTTCATCTGGGATTTCCAACTTGGAAAACTTAGTATAATCAACTTATGATTCTCTTAAATATGGAGGACCAGTCCACCACATGGATGTGTTGGACAATTGAGTGGGGTGAACCCCACAAGACAATAAATCAGCAGGATTACAATGAATGGAGACATGTCTTCAATTTTCAATGGCAGTAAGTGACTGAATGTCAGATGCTCTATTGGCAATTAATGTTTTCCATATCATGGATGGTTTTTGCAACCAATGTAACACAGTACTGTCAGTCCAGTAATATACCTTGTATGGAACAGACAACTTCAAAGACTCAGTAACCTTAGTCATAAGGTTGGCCAGCAACAATGCTGCACAGAGCTCTAATCGTGCAATTGATTGTTGCTTTAATGGAACAACTCTTGACTTAGAAGTCAACAAAATAAGATACGTGATTGTCAACAGATACAGACTTTACATATACACAAGCACCATATGCCTTTTCTGAGGCATCACAAAAAACCATGCAATTTTATACATCTAGAATCTTGAAATATAGAATAACACCTTTCGAGGAAATTTAATATCATTCAACAAATGTAAATCTTCATACAATTTCAACCAATTTCCATAAATTGTAGATGATGGATCAATAGCACTATCCCAATCCAACTTGGAATGCCACAACTGTTGTAGCAACATCTTGCATTTTTCTATCACGCAAACTAGAAGTCCTAACGGATCAAATAGGGATGCAATAACAGACAAAATATATTTTTTGGTAATATTATCAGTAGATTGTTTCAAATTAATCTGAATTTGGAACTCATCAGTGGCAGGATGCCAAACAATACCAAGTGTTTTCACGGAATTATCCATGGGGTCAAGAGTAGGTGAACACTCCAAGTCTTCAACGGGAACATCAGTTAAAACCTCAAGAAAATTAGAGCATGATTTTCTCAGATGAAAATGAGCACCTTTCAAGAATAGAAGATATTTGCTGTTGAAGATCCTTGGCTCTTTCAATAGTAGATTCACCAAATAATCATCTAGATAAAATCAAGATCTGATAACCTTGGCAGCTTCGGGATGAGATTGTTCATGCTCCTTAGCTAACATAATAAGACATCTAGTCGCTAGAAAACTGGCTGAACTAGTGTCATATGTAACTGTGGTGAGGTGATAATCCTTGACTTCCTCATCAGGGGAATTACGCCACAGTATGTGTTGTAAATCCTGATCATCAGGATGCATCTGTATACACCTATACATTTTAGCAATGTCAGGAGATAAGACAAAGAAAGTTCTGAATCTTAGAACTATAGATAATAGGTCAAGTTGAACTGACAGACCAACCATCAACATAGAATTCAATGACACCCTGTTCGAAGATTCACTACTACTATCAAACACTACTCGTAACTTAGTAGTTGAACTAGATTCCTTCAAAAAAGCAGTGGTGAGGCAAATAATATTTTATAGAACTAATAATTTCTGGATGGACCAACTCCATATGACCCAGTGATTCATATTCCTTTAAAAAAATCAACATAATCTTTTCTAAGATTACTGTTTCTTGAAAATCTTTTTTCCATTTATAACAACCATTTCAACGCATTTTTACGAGAACTGCCAACCATATTTACATTGGGTTTAATTGGTAATTTTACAACAAATTTACCAGAAACATCTCTTTTAACACTTTTTACAAAATGCTCTTCACATAAATTCTCCACAGGAGTGAGAACATGTTGGGACAATTCCTCTAACTGCCAACACTTCTGAATCTGATTACTCAAAACATCAACCTTAGTGAAGTTAACATGACGAGGTTTCACCATAGGTTTCCTGATAGACCTTTCAGGAAATGGACCAGAAAGCACATATCCAAACCGTGTATTTATCAAGGTAGGAAAACCATTCCTTACTAACCTTTGAGCCAAGACATGATACACATCAGCTCCCAATAACAATTCTATTGAGGAAGGAATATTAAAAGTAGCATCACTCAGTTGAACATCTTCAGGGATGTTCCACTCACAGACAATATGTTGAGTTGGCAACTGGGTTGTGATGACTGGCACTACAGCACAGTTCACATTAACAATAAAATCAGAGATATAAGAATGTAATTCTAAACTACAGGTGGAATTCACTTGTGAGACAATCGAATTTCCTATTCCAAGTAATGGTAACCTACATTGGTTAACCTCTTGCTTAGGTCAGAAGATACAAGCGATAGCTGTGATGCACTATCTTATAAAATGCCTTAGCAATGACCATTCTGCCATTGGCAGCTCTTACTCTAACACAAGAAGTACTCAACATTTGACCCTAAGCCTGTTACAATTTTCAGCGCAGTAGGTGATATTATATTTGATGAGTTTTCCCTAACCCTTTTATTGTTTTTATCCCCTAGGCTCAACAAGGAATTGTGTATGCCTTGGCATTTCATGCAGGGATGACTCATACAATCTTTTGTAAAGTGTGTATTTGAAAAACACATGAATCATAGCTTGTTTTCATAAACAAATTTTCTCCTATTATCAACAATAAGATTTTTGAACTTGAAACAATCACTTATACTATGATTGTTAATACCACAAAAATCATATGCCCAGGACTTATGTTCATTAGCAACATGAAATGATTTAACTCTGGACTTGGGTTTCTGACTACCCTGAGGCTCACTAGCCTTTCTAAACTCTGATAACCCCAAAGTTTGAGCATTTCTTTCTAGAAATTCTAGTAGAAAATTTAAGTTAGGTATTTCAGTTGAGCCAAATTTAGACTCAAACTCATTTTGATGATTGGACCTTATTTTGATCAATAGCATTTCCTCTAACAATAAATCTTAGATACCTATTATTTAAGGTAGAATTTTTTAATCACTCACCTCATATTGTTCTTATTTGACTATAAACTAGTTTCGGAACATAGTTTCTGTTCCATCCTCAGTATCGTCACGACCGTTCTGTTGACGACAGAACAACGGTCGTGACGATACTAGGATGCAATAGAAACTATGTTCCGAAACTAGTTTATAGTCAAATAAGAAGCACAATATGAGCTGAGTGATAAAAAATTCTACCTTAATGAATATACCTCATAGTGAGAATTCCTAAAATAAGTACTTAGATACCTACTTCGTATTCCAAGTTTTCAATTGCCCCCAAATTGGCTTTAATCTGGTTTACTACCTTTCTATAATCAGAAGATGTACACTTAGCGACAAAAAGAATGGGCCGACTCTTGATCTTGAATATTTTAAGTTTCAATGCGCGATTCACACGATTAAATTAATTGCACAGTTGAACTACAATACGTCTCCTTTCTTCATTGGAAGAACTTTCTTTCAATAACCGTCAAGCAGTGGCCTCTTAGCTCAGTGCTTAGTGGCTAGATTCGTATGCAAAAGGTCGCAGGTTTTCGATTCACGTTGGTGTTAAAGTTTTTAATTGTTGAAGATGCTTTCTATTTTATTTTGTCTGTCCATTCTTAAAGAAAAAACATACTAACTATTTGGAAGTATTACTATTTTTATTATTATTTATTTATTTATAAACAGGTTCACAATGTAACAAAGCATCTTCCTGTGCCCAAAGCTTTTTAATTTTATTTTCTTTCTCCATTCTTCTTTATCTTCACATTCCAATTTTTCCAGACCTAGCTCCCTCATACTCCATCCATTTAAATCCAGGTGAATCTCTCTTTCCTTTCCAAGGTGGAATCAATTCCAAAGCTTGGCTGGGCAATATTTTCTTTGGCATCCTACGTGTATGACCACATCATTCTAGTGTCTGTATCTCATAAAATGTAATATTGAATTCTGGACTTTCATTTGTTATCTGATGATTGTTTTTCTGATTTTTTTTTTTTTCAATTTAGAATGTCTAGTTGAGCGTCTAGAACAATCCATTTCAGTAGACATAAGTTTTAAACTCATTTTTATTCAACTGTCAAGTTTCTGCATTGTATGTTTAGAGTTCTTCGAATTATGGATTTATAAATTTCTAATTTGGTTCCATTCGTATGTTCTTATCCCACAAAACACCGTTTAACATTGTTATTACTAGGGCCCAGATTTTGATGAAATGTCATCTTTTTTATGAGTTGTAAGAGACGATGCAGATTAATAATTAATTGCATTGTGCAATAAATATGTTAGATATATGAGGTTTTTATAGGTCATTAAAATGCATTTTATCCACTTTTTTCTGATAAAGCCATTCACAAATTTTATTTGTTATTTTAGGTCATTTTATTAATTTTTTGTACTTTTATACATTAGTTTTTAAATAATTTATGGTTAAATGTTCATTTTTATGTATTTTTTTCTATCTTGTTTTTGTGCTCAGGGAAGTCAGTAAGAAACCACAGTGTGTTGCCTCAATATACCGTGAAACCACTGTGCCTCCACATGGATTGATTTGATTTGTAATATTTCTGTTTGTCTCACGAGAGTAGCATTTCTGTGTGGTTGTGTTGTTTTTCATGCTGTGCAAAATGCCAAAACAAAAAAGTGTCTAGTGCTATCAGTTTAAGACAGTATGAAACAGAATTTGGTGAACAAGTATTTTCTACTGAAGGGAGTGTATTATTTTGCAAGGTGTGCAAAATTAAAGTTGCTGCAGATAAATAAGTATTTTCTACTGAAGGGAGTGTATTATTTTGCAAGGTGTGTGAAATTGAAGTCGCTGCAGATAAACGTTTCACGGTACATCAACATACCGGGCGCGAGAAACATTTGCAGGCTCTTAAAAATGTGAACAGAAGAAAAGTGTCTAAATTACTGTTAAAACAAATTGCTTCCACATAAAATACCAAGTCATCTCTACTTTTTAAAGAATTGTGTGAAGTGCTCGTCAGTGCAAATATTCAACTAGAAAAACTAAAAAAAATCTAAAATACGTGATTTCCATAAGTCATACTGTTCCAGACGAATCAACATTGCGTAAATAATATTTAATAAAATGTTATGAAGACACATTAAACCATATAAAACCGTGTTAGCTGACAACTGCCGATCATTCACATTTGATAATATAAGGATGACCATGGTGGTGTATTGTAATGCCAACTAAGGTATGTTTTGAAGAAGTAATTCTTTCCCACATTGTGGTGACGTTTTGAAGCAGCTCTCTCTCTTCATGTTTGATGTTGTAGTAACATTTTGAAGGATTAGTGTCCCAAAAAGAATTACTGGTTCAGGTTGGGTTTGATTTTTGGTAGAGCTGGAATCTCTTCTCAAGGTCGGAAGTTGGTACACTGGATAGGAAAACACTTCACAATCACTGAAAAATGTTTCTTGTAGAAATAATTGTAAATTTATTTACTATTTAATTTCCCAGCAGATCAAGTAAATATAGGTGGTATTATTCTTCACCGTCAATTAAAATTAAATTATTTTCTTTTCTTGAGTCAACTATTCTTCTTGTATTAAATATCACATTTTATCAGTAGAGTTCTATTTGCTTCTATCTTTGTGGAAAGTTATATGCAGAATGACTAGGTAATTCTTTTATAATTTTTTAAAGAACATTATTACATCACATGATATTAAGTTTAAATTCTATTGGTTAATATAATGTTTAAATTTGATTTGTTAAATCAAAAAGTTAATTGTTTTAACATCCAATCAGAATTTAGTATACTTTTATTTAAAAATATGAAGTTTAGCAGGTGTTCTTATTACAGTTATAACATAATTCTGACAACAATGACTTAAACCAATTTTAAAAGCATTATTTAGAAAGACTTATGTAATACAATTTCCTTAATTGTTACTGAGACATTTTTATTCAGCAATGAATTATTTAGATGTTTTTCTTTATTTAAGTTATATTTAAATATTAACGGTCTTACTAATAAAAATCTCTAATACAGGCTTTCATCAGTTGTTTAATTATACAATATATAAGCCTGATGTAGATCACGTATAATTTCCTTACTAATAAACGTTGTGCCGGAGCTATATAACAAAACAGCAGTTATACACAATATGTCACATATTCGTCATCATAATGACGCCATTATTCTTCACCGTCAATTAAAATTAAATTATTTTCTTTTCTTGAGTCAACTATTCTTCTTGTATTAAATATCACATTTTATCAGTAGAGTTCTATTTGCTTCTATCTTTGTATTATTACTCGCAGTTTGTAATAGAAATAAAACAACATCAACTAGTGATTAATTGTGTAAGAAATGAATATGGATAAGAATTAATAGAAATTCCCTAATTGAGGAGGTATGGAAAAAATAAGTGTGTTTTAATTTATATACATTTTCCTTTACGCTATGTCAAATAAAACGTAGAATTGGTTTCACAGATAATGTGCTGCCATCTAACGTCAAGAATTTCGACCAATTCTTGGAAACTAATAAAAGCTTTCCCCATTACTTATGAATTATATGCAGTGTTTTAAGATGCTATAGAAAACGTTCAAAATAGTAGGAAATGTTACCGACAACAAAATATCATTTCAAGCGAAAAAAAAAGAATCACTATAGTTTGACCGGGAATCGAATCTACGACCTCATGCATCGTAGTCAGAAGCTCTAACCACAAGACTACCAAGTTAACATACAGCTTCTTGCAATAATAGTACCTCTATACTTAAATACATTTTTATATCGGTGTGTGTGTTATGTATTAAAGATGCAAGGAAGTTTTCTTAAAATAATATTATGAAGCATTTAAACTACATTCAGGTTAAATCTTGTCTACAGCAATTATTGTAGAACATATCCTTTTGTGATTCAATGTTCAATTTTAAAATATTGTTAATCCTAATCGAGAATGAGTGTAACGAAAGGCATTTTATGATGCCTTTATTTTCCTACCCAGAGCTTTATTAATATTATTTATGCCCTGTGCATCCATCAAACAGTCGTTAAAGTGTTGCATTTTGGGTTAAATTTAAGGAAACTTCCATCAATATCATAAGAAAACAATCGGTTGATCTTGATGTCCGACATTTTGTCTAGTTATAGAATCCTTAAACAAGGCTGGAGGCATGTATAACGATTCCCATGTAAAGTTGTACACCTCTCATACACTGAGCAGCTAATACAGTGTTTAATAGTAAGAATTTTTAACTGAGATGTGTATAAACCTTGTATAAAAGTTGTATGTGGATTATTAGTAAGAGGGTAAATGAATTTTAAAGTATAAAATTATTAACTTTAACTTCCATATTTATTATGATATTAAAATCCTGCTTTAGTTTAGTTATAACTTTTCATATTAGTTTAATAGAAATGAGATTGACCTACTGATAATTATTTTTTAAACTATTTTATATTATTACTAAGAACAGGAATTGCTTTAAAATAGTTACCCCAATCAATAATAATCATTATTTCTCTTAGACCATTTCTAATTAATAATTATTAATTAGTTAATTATTATGAATTTTATAATTTTCATTAGGTCATTTTAAGGGAAGATTATAGGTCATTTTTTAAACATTTTAAGGTCATAAACATCCAGGCCCTAGTTATTACTGATCTGCTTTTTTGAATCTTATATTTTGTCATTTTCTTTAGATACATTTACAGTTAATTTGGATCTCCAGTTAATTACATTCTTCACATCCTTTGATACATTTATTATTATCATTATTATTATTTAATTATGTCCATCGTCTATGGGGTATTATTATGCTGGACTTGACATATATAAACAAAATATTTTAATTGAAGGGTGAAACTTTTTTCTCACTAATATGTAATAAGTAAATAAACACATAAATATATGAAGCTATATTATCTTTTATTACATAAATTTATACCGATAGCTAAATAGTGTTATAGAGTTTACGAAGGCAGGAATATTACTTAATATAGTGTAAAGTGGATGTAGATTATGTGGCAGGAATTAAATATTATAGCACTTAGAGGATGTATTTTGCAAAAATACAAATGAATAAAAAAATACTGTTGAAGGATTCGAACCCTGGCTTTCATACATATTTTATCTTCTTATAAGTGGTTTAACGATCTATGCTACTTGAACGTCGGTTACTAGTTATCTAAATATAGGTTGTCTTGTAATTTTGCACTATGAACGAGAGTTTAACTTTATTTGAAATGTGAATTTGTGTAATATTTAATTTGTCGAACACTAGTAAATATCTAGAAACATGTCTCCTTCACTGTTCTTTAACTATTTAAGACAATTAAAACCAAATACAGCATATTTAAAACATTTTAGCAGTGCATTACCTCATGAATCATAGCTTTAGTTTTTCGAGCATGCACAATGTTCCATAACAGGGATTCTGCTTTTTGAAGCAGCTTATTCTTTTTGTCACTAAGTGTGCCTGCATTAAATTGTTTAAATTTAGTAAGTTTTTTACATGCTGGCCTACAATAAGTTTTTATTGTGTTATCTATTTTCAACTAACTGCCAAGCAACATCAAAGTTTTCATTACATATGGCTAGGTTATCTAATAATCCCCTAGGCTCTCCTTGTAGAGAGGACAAAAGATAATGAAGTTTTTGTGCATTATCTAATTCATTAGTTAATTACTAGACTAATAAATGTGTTTCTAAATGATAGAAACTTGGTTAAGTATCCCTCAAACAACGGCAATTGTATGTGAGGTAACTTAACCTTGTTCTTGGTCGAGCTATTGGAAAGTTCAGACTGACTGTCTTGTTCTTTCCTGAGTTTAGATTCTTCAAAAGTATCTAATATGTCCTATTTTACCAATAATAGCAAAATATCGAGATTAAAAATTATTATGATCTTCAATATGAGCATCTAAATCCTCAGGGTCTATTTTCAACTCTAAATATTCCCTTACAATATTAAATATTTCCCAAATAGTGAGCAACTTATCTCGCCTTTCAAATAATTCATTTTTAGATACCTGGTTTCCATTTAAATAAATTTCCAGGTTAGTGAGAGCCCTTTTTAGGAGCACATACTTCAGACACAAAGGACATGTTTGCGTCTAGCTATTACACAAAAAATATATATATATATATATATATATATACCCTGAAGGTAACCAATATCTAATTGCTTAAGGTCATTATCTTAATATAAACAAACTAACCTAACTGGAAGGTTTTAGAAAGGATAGAACATGGAATGTTCTTGAGTGACCACTTGGCTCTTGCGTAGACACCAGCATGAAGCAACATCTTGAAGGTCACGAATCTTGCTGATGCACTAGTTTTTACACAGCACAAATTTCTTGATTCACTACTGAAGAAAATGTTTAATTTGAATATCTGGTCCATGTGGACCAAAATATGTTGTATGGTAGGCAGGTTTGATTCCAAATTCCATTTTGTAATTATTGGAAAAAATGTAATATTCTGCCTTCCGAAAACTTGGTGCCCAGAACTTGCCGCTTTGTTATGTGATCCTGGAGAATTTGAACATCTTTAAAATCTTCTCTCCTGATTGACACTACATCAAAAGGGTCTTTCTCCTGCATACTTTAATGTGTTGCTCATACTGTACGGTGGTAAGCACTTCTCTTCTACGAAGATGTTTCTCTATATAACCAAAATCACGGTCACAGGGTAAGTATGAGTGTCCTGGCACCATGAACCTGTGTTCAATTCTCATAAAACGGTCTGCAGGGATTTATTTGAGGCAAGTGAAAACTATGTTTAAAATTTTGTTCTAAAAGTATGCAATGTCTTCACTTCTGGTGCTATTTTATTTTCTATGTAATGCCCTGAAGCAACTTGAAATTTCAGCAGACCCTCGTTTTCCAGTGCTCTCATCCCAAATGAACATAGCGGCATTTCTGGTTTTAAGATTGTGAATTCCAAAATTATAAGTCCGTAATTTCCATTTATAGTACTGTATACCCTATGTATTTTAGGAGTTTACAAGACACTGAGAATGTATGTAATATGTAGCGTGTACAGCGAAAGAACTTAACGAAAAACCTATTCTACTGCACACCACCCTCGTAGAAATAACCAGACAACAATAAGCACTTAAGATAATATCCGAGCCTAAACAAACTCGAGGAATATAATATAAATACCCTGGATGAAATAAGCGTGCGGGCAGCTAGGCTGGCCGCATACGCCTTTGCTATTCTCAAACTCATCTGTTATTGTGCTGCGATGTATCAGATCTAACACCACATGTTATTGCAATGGAGATTTCATTCTCTTCCAAGGTGTATCAACAGTTATTACTCACAGGGATGAAAGAAGAAGGTTCAGAGTTTATATTGCAATAATAAAAAAAATGTTAGATTTTTGATGATATGCCCTTGTTATTCTAAGCGCTTCATATATACCTTGTAATACTGGTAACTGAATGTTCAATTTTGCTGTGATCAAAGGGAACTCGACTTCTTATTAACGATATGGGTAACTTTTAAGAAGAAACATAATTTCCTATCCATAATCAACTGCCCACTTTTTCATAATTTGGACTAATCATATTGAAATTTTCAAAGTGGTTCATTTACAATATCTAGTCATCTCTAAGAGAAGAAGCTGAACAATCTCAAGAATCACTTCAGGAAGTGATTTTCATATCTTATAATAACTTTAATTATGTTATAATTGTAGAATTCTGCAGGTAAACCAGTAACACTGAAGACTGATTTTCTTAACACGAGAGTTCATATTTAAGAGTATATGTATAGCCTCTCAGAATTGTATTTGTATCTAACACATTTATTGATAGATTATGAAGATCTGATGTTTTGTTGAGCTGTAATATAATTACAGTTGTATTAACAAGCGAATGAAAAATAATTCTTGATGACTGGAGAATTCTGAATGGTGTTCCCTCATAACATAGCATATTTCCTCTCAGAAATGATCATCTCATCCATGTTTCTTTTTCCTATCCATATCTCCTTTTCACACTTGAAAATTGTTTCTACTTCTCTTAATTGCCTAAAGACCACATCATTTACAATTGGGTCAGTCATTTTATTTCTGTTCTAAAACATGCCTAGTTTTGTTGAAATTTCAGTGAAATCCACATGATCTTCCTTCTCTTGCTGGTTTGATTTGATGTGTATTTTCTTCGGAATGAAAATGGTAGTTGTAATTAATACAACAAAAGAAAGGCTAATCTGCGAACAGTAAGAACATTTAATTTTTCTTTGAATGTTTTGTATTATTATTTGTCAAGGTTGTGATGTAAAAATGAATGTATCTTCAATCAGATCCTGATGATGGGAGATTTGCTTTGACAGTAACCACCTCCACCTTTATCATTATGACTCTTATTTTCATGATAGTGTTTTCGATTTGGAAAATTCTTTAGTTTTCTAAAGCTTTTCAAACATTGCACAGTATTGTAAAAATAAGAGGCAATATTGTTTTTGATATTTTTTTTTACCTTTCAGCTAGATGAAAATTCTATTAGCTGGACTCTCTGCAACTTTAAAATCTAGCACAACTGTCAAAATCGAAAATTCTATTTAAAAACTAAAGTGATCCCACTGTAGAACTAAGAAGGCTCTAGGGATAGTAGAATTTAAAGACTCCCACCCTTCTAGATAATTAACATGAAATGTTAGCTGGATTGTCAGCCCTGCGTGATAACAATCTTTATCCCCAGAATGTATGACTGGTACTCATTTCCATTAGAACTCCAAGGGGTCATAGAGCTGATAGAAGATTTAGCACAGTTTTAAAGATTCCTACCTCATTGGGGCTCAAACCCTGAGATTCCAGCTTGACCAACTATGTATTTAGCCTAGATCAAGAGAGTTTATTATTAGAACACAATCCTTCAAATTGACAGTAACAGAGAATTTATATCTGTGGAAAATCTGTTTAACATTTTTATCAAACATGAAGCCTGATAAGTTACAGGAATTAACGCTGAAAAAGTGTGTGTGTTCGCGTGCATGTATGTACTGAATGATCAGTATTGATAAGTTACAGGAAATAATGCTGAAAAAGTGTGTGCGTGCATGTATGTTTTGAATGATCAATATTTTAATAAATTATCTTTTCATACTTCTCAGTTTTTGGATGTAAAATAGATAAAAATCCAAAGAAATCTAAGAGCTGATAACTTGCCATTAGTATTGAGAAAGAAAGTGTGTATGTGTTTGTATGTGTAACATCTTTGGACTAAACAATGAAGTTATTTTTTTTTTGCTTCTTAATATTTGTTTAAAATGTCAAGAAATTTGCAGATGTTGGAATGGTTGATGGACATTATAATGACATTTAGCTGGGTCTTATGGATCCGTTGATCAGAGAAAGCTGTGGCCATCATTGATTCTGGACATTATAAACATCAGCTCCTATAACGTCGCTACAGTTAAGCCTATATGAAATGGTCTTATAGTTATATTTGGCTATCATCTGGTTTTAAAAAAATTAAGAAAATTTTAATATCAATAAATACTTCGTCAGTATAAAAAAAGTTAACATAGCAAATTGGTGTTATATGTTAACTAAATGTCATGTTCCATCTACAGCTGTTCTTTGTTAACGATGACACATTGGTTTAAAATTATGCTAATATTTCCTGAATATTTTTATTAGTATTTTGAAGAGTTTATTTCTAAGTGATGTATGCAGTTCAGGAGGAGGAATTATCTTTTTATCATATCCATATAACATTACTTAATTGTGGTGAGTTAAGATACAACAATGTAAAAGCATTAATTCCATTTTCATTGGAATGGTCTTTGTGAGCTTTGTGTGGTAAGTATTAAGTGGTGTGGTATAACATTTTGTTTAATTATCCTTTTGTGTGAGTTTAAATTATTAATTTTATGCTTCAAGTATAATGCAACTGTTTAAATATATTTTCAGGTTATTTTGCAGAAATTTATTTTGTTTTATATAATATGGGTATGTTTTCAGTATATCTTTCATTTTATTTTTACATTTTTTGAGTAATTTACCTTGTATGGAATGTAGCTAAAAGTGATTCTGAAAAAAAAAACACATGTATGTGTGTGATGAAAGTAACAACTAAAGTGTATGAAAAGCTGAAACCATGGAATTATTTACATTTTAGTGCTTGGATGATGTTTTGCTATGAAATGGTTATTAGGCTTTAAAGGCATGGTCTGTGAATTAATCATGCAATTGGTGTCTTCTTATGAAGTGGTAACATCTCATAATCCAGTTCACTGTGAACTACCTCTGGAAGATACGATTAACAGAGCATCAATGAACTAAAATCCATTGATTGGACGCTAGCCATGTGAATTAATTCACATACAGCATCCTGTAAGCCTAAAAAAATGTCACAGTAATAATCAATACTAATAAAATTCATTGTTAAAACCGTTGAGGTGGAGAGTCATAAAATAAAATAAGTTAAAATACCTTCTTAGGTAAAATCCGTCGTCCTCAACTTTTAAAATATGTTATCTTTATGCCTGTAGGCCTTTCAGGATATCCGCCCCATCTTCAGCAGTTCATTTTTCGCTACAGCATTCAGGTTGATGTCGTGACACGACAAAGCCACATTAGGACCAGCAGCATCAAACATCAACCTGGATGCTGTAGCGAAAAAATGAACTGCTGAAGATGGTGTGGATGTCCTGAAATGCCTACAGGCATAAAGATCACATATTTTAAAAGTTGAGGACGACGGATTTTACCTAAGAAGGTATTTTAACTTATTTTATTTTATCACAGTAATAATGTTGATCATGAGAACCTTAGTAATTTTAAATAAGAGTTGATTGTTATTTCAGCATTCTTATCATTTTTTCTCCTCTACAGTTTTCCAAAGAAATATACATTATCATAACTTATAATGAAAGATGTTTCCATTTTTTTGTCATATTTATTTGAATGTATTGCGAGTGTGAATGAGTTAGTAAATGAAGGCAGTCATAAAAAATATGGAATGATGATAATGATAGTGCAGTATTCCTCTTATAGCAGCTGTCCAACTTGTGATGCATATGTTGTGACACTGATTTAAAGCAGCATTACAAGCTTTTATTTAAAAATATGTTGATAACAGAATTAGGCATTGCTTGACAGTGGATTTGCACAATATTTTATTCAACATAAATAAAATTCATGATAGAACTCCATCGAGATATTAGTCATAAAAATTATAAAATTGTTACCTAATATTTATTTTTGATAAGGATAGTCTCAAATTTTTTGGAGCTATTAAATTAATTAATTTATTGTTTCAAAAATATTGATAATAGTTTATTAGTGGTGAGATGTTAAACGGCAAGAAGGGTCCCCTCAACTATGTAAACAATTATCTGTCGTTTACAAAGTTGAGACAGACCTATTAGGTAACAATTTTATATTTTAATTTTACAATATTTTATTCTTTTTCAATCGTGGAATATATGTACGTTTTTGAACTTTTATAGGAAGAAATTGCTATGAGATTTAATTTAAGATTTAAATTAAAATGTTTATACCTCACCTCATATCCAATCTTCTAATTATACTGGTTTCGAAGCCTGGGCAGCTTCATCCTCAGTAATTACTTGCCGACTGATGTTATGTCTATCAGGAGAACCGCTTCTTCCTCCCTCTGTTGGTGGACTCTGGATCAAATCAGACAGAATCCTCGGGAATTTCGAAATTCTATGAAAGTTCGAAAGTTTTTTTTTTTTCCCTTGTTTTTTTGAATGTGGATTTTTTCCCAAACTGTGAGTTCTTTTTGTTTAATTTGACTGGCTTTTGTATAAATTATGTTTTTCAGACCAAGCATGAGCAGCTACTGCTGCTACACTTCACTATTTTTGACATTTCTAAGATGTTCTTTCACCATTGTTTTCAAATTTCTTTTTGTTTTTCCTATGTAAATTTTGTCACAATCCTTACATTTGATCTGATTAATTCCTGATTTGTTTTCTTCTTCAATTTTTTTCATTTTTGTTGGTTTTAATTATCCTATTTTGCTATATTCATTCTTCAGTACCAGTCTTATATAGAACTTTTTAAAAAAAATTGAAACTTGCGGTATTTCAATGGATAGTAAGTGAATTCTTGAATTTTACGTCCTCTTCTGTTTGTTTTATAAGTATGCTTTCATTAATTTATTTTTGTCTTTTAAACTTGTTTATTTTCTTGTATACCATATTTTCTTAAATACCATTTTCTGTTGTTATATTAATTATGTATTCTTTTTCATAATTTTCTTTGTTCATAGGTATATTTACTAATCTATATGTCAAACTATTGAACAATTTGTGAGCAAAATAGTTGTATCCTGAAGCTTTAATATAGTTATTAATATGTGTATTCTTTCTGTGTATTCCAAATTCTATCTTGTTTTCTTAATTTCTTGTTAAATTTAGATCTAAAAATGGAAAGAAGAGAACATACAATTCAAGAAATTCACTTACCATCCATTGAGACCCCATAAGTTTAAAAAAAAAATTAAAAAAGTTTAATACAGTAAAACTTGCTCAAAGCAGAATCGCATGGGACCAACTTTTTTTTCCACATTATAGAGCACTGTATGTGTCTTTTTATGTACCTTGGATTTATTGTAGTTCTGCTGCTGTTGGAAAGTGAAGTACGAGCGACTTCAATGGTAACGCGCAAAAAAAAGTCCCATTTCGTCAGTGTTAAAAATGTCTCTTAGGTGCGTGTCCTGAAATTAAAGTATGCAGTTTCAGTTTCCACTCACTAATTACACTTTCGTCCACATCCTTTGATTCCCTGCAAATTTCATTCCACACTACATTGTGTCATCTTTTAAAACTGTCCACAACCAACCTGAAGATGCCTTGAAATCATTATTCCCTAGTGGTTTAGCAACAGCTAGAACTTGACTTTGGAGCATCGGTCCGGAAATTTGGAGATTTTTTGATCATAGACTTTTAAAACACTCCCACACCTTGTTGATTTCTTCATTTTTTTCCCCTCCCTCTTCATTTGACCATTTCCTTGCATCTGTTCATTCATTTTTTGTTTTTGTTTTAAAATCTCATAAACTTGGGTTTTCCACATTCAAATTTAGTCATTATTTCGCTAACTGAGAGTTTGTTTTTCTTTATCTTCAATCACTTTCACTTTTTCGTTTAATGACAATGATACATACGATTTAACAAATCTTTATTCCGTAAATTCAGAACGCTACCTGTGAAAGATACGTACACAATCAATTTCAGATCTTAAACTAATTTAAGATTTTACAGTGCACTAGTTATTTGTAAGAAAGATGTCCACATGCCAAATATTTGTTAAACGAACCTGTACTATCCCAAAACAGGTATGCAGTTAGGCCGAAAGAAAATTCCAGATACAGATAGAAACTCAACTTCACCCAGTGGCAGGAATCATTACTTATTATTTTTCGCGTAACAGGAATTCAGTGTAGTGGAAACTAATTTATTTCTCTCTCTATCTTTCTGCCTTATAAATATTTTTTCCCCTGTATTGTGTAGAAATATCCTTCTGTTTCCACGTTGGACAGATTCTGTATTGTAGAAAATAATTACACGTAAAATTACTATTATTTTGCCAGGGCATTTGTTCACATTGGACAGATTTCCGCATTATTCACGTTTTGGATTAAACAAGTTTTACTGTATAAGATTGGTACCCAAGAATGAATACAGCCTAAATAGGATAATATAGTAAAACCAACTAAATGAAAAAAATTGAAGAAGAAAACAAATCAGGAATTTATCAGATCAAAATTAAGGAATTGTGACAAAATTTACATAGGAAAAACAAAAAGAAATTTGAAAACAAGGGTGAAAGAACATCTTAAAAATGTCAAAAATGAAGTGGAAAAGTCAGCAGTAGCTGTTCATGCTTAGTCTGAAAAACATTTAATTGATACAAAAGCCAGTGTAATTAAACAAATAGGAAAACAAAAAGAACTTACGGTTTTGGAAAAAATCCACATTTATATAATAACTTATTGTACTTGTGCAAAATTTTCGATTTTTTAAGCCATTTTTCGAAAAATTCGTGCATTTTTTCGGATTTTCGAGTGTAAAAAAAACAAGATAAAAAGCTTATGAACTTGAAAATTCCCAGGGATTTTGATTTGATCCGGAGGTACATTGGTCCACCAACAGAGGGAGGAAGAAGCAGTTCTCTTGATTGTCATAACATCAGTCGACAAGAAATTACTGAAGATGAAGCTGCCCAGGCCACGAAACTGGTATAATTAGAAGACTGGATATGAGGTGAGGTATAAAACACTTTAATTTAAATCTTAATGTATATTTTTATTTATTTATCTCCAATATTAAAGACTTACAGCCTTTTCTCCATTAAGAATAAAATAAATGCATGTTATATATCATAATATCTATATAAATTACATTAACACCGATATGTAATTTGAGAGATTGTAATAACTATGCCAATTCTCATTTTAATCGGCATGAATTTATTGTAACAAATTGATTTTTATTATATTCAACTTTCATGCAAAAACATTTGACTCTTATGTATAATAGCTGTGATGATTTAAAATTTAGCTACAAACACAAGTTAGGTCAAATAGCTCAGACTGCAGGGCATCAACACTGGACAGTGAGACTTTCAGGGGTAATCTCATTTGTCTTCTAGTGAAATCCTCTTGAATGTGAAAGTAAGGTCCTGTGTGTATTGTGAATTTAAGGACTAAGACTGTGTTGACATCAATTTGAGTTTATATCTTATAAAAGTTGATTAAGTTGGTGATTACCGAAATTACTTAATGCTTAGGCTGCTTTTGTTAGTACTACATTAAAATGGTTGTTTATGCATTGTTTAAAAAATGTGTACAGCAGCATACTTGTCATGTCATACAAAAATAACTTTTTCCATATGTACATTTAGCGACAAAAAGAATGGGCCTACTCTTGATCTCAAATATTTTAAGTTCCAACGTGCGATTCACACAAGAAAATTAATTGCACAGTAGAGCTACAATATGTTTGCTTTCTTCATTTGAAGAGTATCTTTCAAGCTTAATTAGCCAGCGTATGCTTAGCTCAGTGCTTAGTGATTTGATTCATGTGCAAAAGGTCACAGGTTTGATTCCCGGTGAGGTTAAATTTTTTAATTGTTAAAATGCATTCTATTTTATTCTGTCTGTCCATTCTTAAAGAAAAAACGTACTAACTATTTGGAAATATTGCTATTTTTATTTATTTATAAACGGGTTTACAATGTAACAAAACATCTTCCTGTGCCTAAAGCTTTTAAAATTATCTTTTTTCTCCATTCTTCTCATTCCAATTCTTTTAGACCTAGCTCTCTCATACCTCTTCTTACATCATCCATCCATTTAAATCTAGGAGGACCTCTCTTTCCTTTCCCAGGTGGAATCCATTTTAAAGCTTGTCTGGGTAATCTTTCCTTTGGCATCCTATGTGTATAACCATACAATTCTAGTGTCTGTATCTCACAAAATCTAATATAGAATTTTGGATTTTCATTTGTTGTCTGATGATTGTATTTCCAATTTTTTCCAATTTAGAATGTCTAGTTGAGCATCTAGAACAATCCATTTCAGTAGACATAACTTCAATTTTTATTCAACTGCCAAGTTTCTGCACCATATTAGCGTTCTTTGAATTATGGATTTATAAATTTCTAATTTGGTATCCATTCATATGTTCTTTTCCCACAAAACACTGTTTAATATTGTTATTATTGATCTGTCTTTTTTTAATTCTATATTTTATGTCATTTTCTTGGATACATTTTGAGTTAATGTTGATTCCCAGTTAATTACATTCTTCACATCCTTCGATACATCCCATTATTAATATTATTATTGATGATGGACAATAAAAATAATAATAACAACAATGATAATATTACTATTATTATTATTTTTTATTGTCTATCATCTATGAACTATTATTATGCTGGACTTGACATATATAAACTAAATATTTTAATTGAAGGGTGAAACTTTTTCCTCACTAATACATAATAAATAAATGAACACAAATATATGAAGCTATATTATCTTTTATTTCATAAATTTATAGCATTTTTATTAAAATGTGGTACTGCACTCACAATTACATTTTATACCGGTAGCTAAATAGTGTTATAGAGTTTACGAAGGCAGGAATATTACTTAATATAGTGTTAAGTGGACAATAGATTACATGACAGGAATTAAATGTTATAGCACTTGTAGGATATATTTTGCAAAAATACAAATGAATAAAAAAAATTGTTGAAAGATTCAAACTCTGGATTTCATACATATTTCATCTTCTTATAAGTGGTTTAACGATCTACGCTACTCGAATGTTGGATACTAGTTGCCTAATTACTGGTTGTCTTGTACTTTTGCACTATGAACGAGAGTTGAACTTTATTTGAAATGTCGCAATTTGAGTAATATTTAATTTGTCGAACACTCGTAAATATCTAGAAACATGTCTCCTTCACTGTTCTTTAACTATTTAAGATGATTAAAACCAAATACAGCATATTTAAAACATTTAACAGTGCATTACCTCATGAATCACAGCTTTAGCTTTTCGAGAATGCACAGTGGGCCATAACAGAAACTCTGCTTTTTGAAGCGGCTCATTCTTTTTGTCACTAAGTGTACAATAACATATTTTTAAAACTGTTACTGAAGTATTTAAAATTACATATTTATCATAATGGACAGTGCAAATTTATATATATATATATATATATATATATATATATATATGTGTGTGTGTGTATTGTCCAATGCCACCTGATTATCTTTTATGGCATTCCTGGCATTGGTGGAATTATAATCTATTTTTTAGGTTGGGGCCCCTTCTAGGCGGAGTTACGTTACCTCGTTGATATGATACGTCATAACTGATAATGAAATGTCAGGAGAATCCTTAAACTAAATTCAACCTAAATTCCAGATTGTGGGCAACCACATGAAGAATACCCTTTAAGGAAAAATTCCTATGGTCTGACTGGGAATTAAACCTAGGATCTCTTGAACTTTAGCCAGAAACACTGACCATTAGCCCATGAGGCTGGTCATTTTTATGTATATAAACTTTTTAATTCTCTAACTAGAATGCTTTATTAAAAATGGTAGAGTTATGGCCATAAAGCCTTATCTTCCACTCAGTTAATGAACAAATTATTATATACAGATAAATAAAACCTCCATGCATGGTGTTTGCACATTTCAACTTGTTATTATAAATAATATAAAGTCATAACAGATTAAATAATTATAAACATGTATTAATTAAAATTAAAATCAATGCAATTCTACTTCTTTCTTAGCCCTACAGTTTCGATTTGACCTTGTCTTCCTTTAAGACAAATGTCAATTCTGGCATTCTTCAGGCTTCTCAACTTTGTTTCTTTTTTCCAGGAGGAGATTTTCAGCCTCATGTTTAACTCCCAACCTGGAGGGCCAGGGACTTTTGTGTTAGGGTTACCATACCTTAGCCGAGAGAACCTTGTTTTATGGCGCCAGGTATTTGCCTTCACCCTTCCCTTTTGGGATAGGATATGCTGGTTGTGTAACCAGGTTGAAGGCTGCCGTCTAAAGCATTATTTGGTGTTTAATAGATACATCTACTCAGCATAGATGTATCCACCAAGACTAAATCAGCCATTCATCCTCCTCTTTTATCCCGGCTTGTGAAAGCCTTGAAGCATTCAAAGGTGGTCCCCAGGTCCCCCCCATAGGCAAAGTTAATTAATGCAATTAGGTAAACAAAAAGATCACAAACCGTTCATCTGCTGAGAGCACAATTATAAAAGAAAAATTTTAATTTCTTATAAAAGAAGCTATGTCCAGCAGGTTATGTTGCTATCATGTACAGTAAAAGCTCAGTATTCACAGTTCCCTTATTTGCGGGTTAAAAAATTATGACATAGTTCCTGTATTCCTGGCTAAAATTTCTTTATTCACGGAACCTATTGGTATAGTACAATGCTGAGGTATCCTATATTAATGCATCTACAACTTTTTTTACTGCAGGTATGTGCACTTTCCTTTTTTTACTGCAGGCATGTGCCAAGGCAGCTTTTACAAAGAGGAATTCAAACCAAATGGGCAAATAGATATCAAAGTAAAACATACCTTATTGTCACTAAGTCTAAAGTTCATTGCTAAAAGCTGCTGCTGCCATATTTTACGTGCTGCTATGTCCTTTGATAAATGCCACCCTTACCACGGTCAATATTTTATTGTTTCAACTTGTCATTCGTTGCAATAAATTTTGATTGAATAAGACGTGTCTCTTCTGCTTTGTTCCAATTTATATTGTCGAGTAAAAAGAAAGAAAAATTAGTTCTGAAGAGGAAAAAAGTAGTGTTGCCACTTAAAGTAAGAATAGAAATGCTTTACCGTTTTCGCTTTGGCTAGTCATTTAAGCAGCAAAACAGGAAAAAATTGCTAACTTGTAAGCTCTTTAAGCCCTTGCCTAAGCCTGGCAATAATAATTAATAGAAATTGTTCAAAATCTCTAATGAAATTTATTTTATTTTGGAACCTTGGAATGTATCCCCTATATACCCAAACAAATTACCATTCCATTTATGAATTCTGTATTTATGGCATATTTACGGAACATATCCCCCGCGAATAAGAAGCTTTCACTGTATTCAAAATGTGATTGAGGATAGGAGATGAAAGCAAGAACTATCGTGGTGTAGGTATGTACAATTTGTACAGCAGAGTAAGAGAGAGGAATTTTCTGCAATCATGGAGATGGAGTGAGCATAGTTAGCAGAAGGATTAAGAAATATGGTTACATTTACGAATATATATATATGTAGCTAATTCTCTGGAGTTAACAATAAAGTTATTCTCCTTCTTGCTTCCCAATACTTGGATGTCATATCTTGATAATTTGAAGTGCTATACAATTAATGTTCTCTGTCCATTTCCACACCTTGAGAACATAACACATTTATGAATATTGAATTATATCTAATACACATAATTATTGTGAATATGCTACAGTTCACGTTATAGTGTCTCAATATGTCACTACCCGGAACTGGAATGTGTGTGTGAGCGATGCGGCATGTCATGCGAGAGATACCATGTGCTAAAGTGTAAAAACAGAGGACAATCTCTGACAGGATTCTGTATAGACAGATAAATTAATGTAGATTAACTAATCTTTGCACATTGTGCGCTATACACTATTGTATTAATATGTCACTGTAATAAAAAGTGACATCACGATAGTATGCCCAGAATTCTTTTTGAGATAAGATGGAAAAAAAAAAGCATTATTTAAAAAAATATTATTTATTACTGTATTTGTTTTATCTTAATATTAAAGACAGTATAATATAAATAATTAATCTTACATTTTAATCTGAATTTTTTGCCACATTTATCACTATAATATTGTATATAGAATTATTTCTATTTATCATTATTTTAATAATTATTGGTGTTTACTGCATACACTGCAGTCATTTATACTCCAGTTGTATAAGTGTGTGTGTGTGTGTGTGTCGATTTAAGAAAATGCTATAGGAAACTTTTAACAAAAAGTGTCTCATTTAGGAAAATGTTTATTTAGTGTGTGTTTTTTATTTTTGATCTATATTAACATAAAGGATGTGCTTATATTCAGATAGCATCTTGTTTTTATTGATTACTGACGTGTGAATACTATTGAATCGAAAATAATGTGTAATATGTTACAAATTTCCATATTATATTTGAATCTTTAGATACATTCCTTCTGACAGTTGTTGTAAGTATATTAATGTATATGATTGAATTATTTTAATATTAGTATTATAAAATAGCAAGCATGATAATTGTATAATTGAAAAATTAATAGCATCTTAGCTTTAGAGGTTCTTTAATTAAATATTCTCTTCTCTACTTGACAATGTGAGAACTCAACCAATGTCAATAACTAAAGGAAAAACAATATAGGTGCCATAATATTCTTAATCCATCCATGAAGTTAAAAAAATCCTTTTTAAACATTATGATCCATTAATATGGACTAAAACACTGAGGTACCTCTTCACTCTAGTTTACATTCATACTCTTTGAATCCTAGTTGGACTTGGGCGTTATTATTGGTTTGGTGGGAAATTTTTAAGTTTCAACAATGCTTTGATAAAAGTTTGTATGGGAAAAACTAATGAAGGATATAGTCATTGATCATTAAAAAACGACTTTACATATAGCAATAAAATAAATTGATTTAAAGCATGTGGTTGAAAAATGCAATTTTATAATACAGAACGATCAGTTTAGCATTGGACAGCAGACTAGGTTTTCTGTCTATAAAAACTAAATACCGAAACAGACATGAGATTTTATCTTTCCAACATTAAACCAAATATTTTCTAGAACAGGAAACAATTCTCAATTAAAGAAGTATGCAGACATAACAACATTGCACAGCACAAACCCTGCATCTGCTGACCAAAGCTAAACTGATCGCACTGTAGTTGTACGTTTGCAATGGGTCAGTTTCTTATTTTATTTTAATGTGGGGACAAAAACTTAATATTATTGCTTACCATATATAAAATAGAGCTGCACAAATATTGGAAGAAGATTTCTGACATTGTTGAGTTTAAATTGAGAAGCATATGTGCTATGTACATTTATGTCTTTGACAGAAGATTTTTAAACAAATTATGTTTATTATGCTGTACAGGAAGGCCAGATTCAACAAGTACCATGCAAAGTATTTGTGGGTCGATGCACAGAGGATATGCAGTCTGAAGACTTGCGTGAATATTTCTCCAAATATGGTGAAGTGACAGATGTCTTCATTCCCAAGCCATTCCGAGCATTTGCCTTTGTAACGTTTCTGGATCCAGAGATTGCCCAGGGTCTCTGTGGAGAGGACCACATCATCAAAGGTGTGTCGGTTCATGTGAGTAATGCTGCTCCAAAGACTGATCCAAATGGACGGTCGTATGGGGGAGGGGGAGGGATGGGGTCAGGAGGGCCTAGGGGAGGACCTAGTACACGTGAGCCAAAAAACTTGGCAGGCCCCTTCGGTGGGGGGGCAGGTACAGCACATCATTACCACCACCAACATCATGGGGGTCCTGGGGGCAGCAATATGGGAGCGGGAGCGGGGGCTTGGAACCAGGGTGGCCCAGCCAATAGAGGAAACATCGACATGCCAAATCTTCAGGCACTTGGTATAACAGGCCAGGCAGGAGCTGCAGGTGGAGGAGGTACACAGAATATGAATAATCCTTTAGGGATGGGAACTCTTAACCTGGGAGCTCTGCCAATGAATCCTGCATTAGTAGCAGCGGCATTGAATCAGGCTGGTTGGGGTTTGATAGGTAATCTGCAGGGGAACCAAGCTCCTGGGACTGGTGGAGAGGGTGCTCCTCAAGGTTTTGGGAATCCAGCAACGGCTGCAGGTTTTGGTGCTGCCCCTGCAGGTCCTCAGCAAGGGGGTGCACCTCCAGCAGCTACTGGGCAAGCAGGGGGCGGGTTCCTCAGTTGGATGAATCAGGGGGCAGCAGGAACAGCAGGAGATGCTGGTCAGGGAGCTGGTGCTCCAGGATCAAATGCACCACAGCAACCAGGTTCCTGGCCACAGAGAGGTAACAAACAGCAGGAAAGTTTCCTCAAATATGAGTGAGTTTGCTGTTGGGGAAAGTTATAAATTACATACAGCTTTGCTCAATTATCACTCACTCATCCTGCAGTGACTCTGTTTATTTGTGAATGATGTGATATGGGGTGAATATTCCAAATAAATTAGAATTTCTTTTTTCTTTATTTGACATTATTTGTTGAGAGGGAGAGAAAGGGAGAGAGAGATATATTAGTGGGTGAGTGATACTGTTGGACCTAGTTGTATGTTGTGTGTTTGATTTTTGAATGTGTTTTATTAATCCAGTATGATATAAACAACAATCTGAAGTATGTTTAGCAAATGATTGATCACCTTGTTGTATTGTTGAAAGTTACAATTAATGTGTGCATCTTTGTAGTTGAGTGTTCGCTCACAGTTAATACAGTTTATAATATTATTAATACCACATCCACACACACAGTTATCATCTTTAAATGTTTCGCTCAAGCTATAAATTTATAGGGCCAGTTATAGACTTGCATATATTTAATTTAATTTATCATATCATTCACTAAAAGCAAAGAGCTTGAGCAGGGAAAAGAATGTTCCCATTTAAAAAAAAATCTGTAAAGTTTATTCATTACATATTATAATTCATTGTAATTTAATGAAAGATTAAAACACTATATATCCTCTTAAATGTGAATCAACTATATATTTAAATTTTGTGCTCTTTCTTATATTTGCAAAGGAATAGTTTTTATTTCATTACCTTTTTTAAATTAAATTCTATAAGTAGGCCTTCAAAATTATGCAGACTCTTTATGGAAACATAATAATCATGAAATTAGAACATAATACTGTCCTACAAAGTATTGTATACTTACAATTTTAGGACGCATCACATAACTGCATTTTGTTGTATCATAACATGAATCTTATTGCGTACATGTCTGAAGTAGTCTCATAACACCGACTCTGTACAACAGACAATTAAATATCTTTTTGTTCTTTTTTTTTTGTTGGGATGTTTGCTTAGAGTGTGAAAATATCTAATTTTATTCTTACTTGTTAAATTGAAAATGGTGAGAGAGGATAGAAATTCACTTGAGTAAGAGGGGATATGTGAAAGGTGTGCAATGTAATTTATAAACTGGAAAAAATGCTGAAAGAACTGGAAAAGTGAGGATATGTGAAAGGTGTGCAATGTAATTTATAAACTGGAAAAAATGCTGAAAGAACTGGTGAAGTGAGGAGGACTCAGGCTGTATGTCTGGTAAGTTTTAAATGCATTCAAGATTTTTTTTGCAAATGCTTACTTTTCACTGTAAGTTTTTAAGTTCTGCTATCAAGTTATTTAAAATCCACATATAAAGGAATTAAATTTTCTATATATAATTCTTTATTTTCCAAGTGTTCTGATTTATAAATAAGCATTAAAATGTGCAAATTTTGACATTATTAGACCTAATTTCAGAATAACATTTTTTTGTAAAATTTTATTTACCGTACTTCAATTTTTCAATTAGGTAAAGTGAAATATTAACTTGTGAACATTGAAGAACAATCTCGTCAAACTTAGTGACTTCTCACTTGTTGATTAGTTGTTAATAAGGTTTAGTATTTATTGTGAACCATGCGATAACTAGGTAAAAAAAAAAAAGTAAAATAATGCATACATTTATTTATTTTTATTAAAATTCAAAACAACGCTGAGACTTTATGCAATTGCAGTGAAAAGAAAATATAAAAGTTATAATTCGAGACTGATATACTTTATATTATCATTGATCATCATTATTATTACTTTGTAATCTAAAATTTTCATTCTTAATTGGAAGTAAGTGACCAAAGTCTTAATTGTTTAATAATGATTTTTAAAGAGTGATAGTGCATTTTAGATATAATTAATTATTAAAAATATAATTTCAAAATGTTACAGCTAACTCATCTTTGCTTCATTCATTTCTTATCCTATTACCTGAAAGTTTTCCAATGAAACATTTGTTGAATAAGAGTTTGCTAAAAATTAAAAAACAATTATTTGTGAAATTTAATTCGTTCGATTTACGGACAACTTTATTCTGCCATGAAGTTGGTTCAAGTAGCATTTACTTCACTTGAACTCAGCAGAATCTTCTAATGTCATTATAATACTGCACATGGAGAAAATCTTGGATAAATATCTTGGAATTTCACTAATATGTATGTAAGATCCTAGTAAGCCCAAATTATTATAAAATTGGATTAAACTATATAAATTTGCAAGTATTTTCCTTATTCATTTTAACCTATTTATTTACAAATATCAGTGTCTATTTCTTTATCTTATCAGAAGGGAGGAGCAGGCCAGTGTATTCCTCAGCTGGCTTTTGTTCAAAATAATAAAAACTATGATAAATTCAGAGAGTTATAACCTCAATGTCTGTGATAATACATGTAAATATGTCTCCGAATGTAAATAAACGTACAATATAAGTAGTAATAATAGCCACGTGTTATTAAAATACATTTTTGTTCCTCCTCTCTTTTATTATGTTTTCTGGCTTTCCCTAAGTATAATTCTTTGATTTGTCTAGGTAAACACAAATTTATATTTAAATTAATATCGGGAAGTAAACATTATGAGGTTATATCATTAATAGTGAGTGGAGAACATATTTTAATCGACTCACCTCATACATTTTCAAACTTCTTTGATACCAACGGTTTCAGACAATATCATGATACCGTCGGTATCAAAGAAGTTTGAAAATGTATGAGGTGAGTCGATTAAAATATGTTCTCCACTCACTATTAAACACAAATTTCCTAATTCTAATCTTCTTCTTCTTCCTCCCAAGTATTAGGCCAAGGCCTGTTACGATCCTATAGAAAATTTTCCGATTCTTCCGGAAAATTCTCATATAAGACTTGAAAGCATAATAATAGTCCCTTCGATTGGTTGCTGGCCAAAGGAATTCTAATCTAATTTCCCAAAATCTCTACAGAATCACGAATTTCATCCGTGACTTGATTTCAACTTTTCAGATGGATTAATTTCCATCTTATGAAAAGGCACTATGAATTTTTTAATCTAAAGTTTTGATCTTTCTACATTTGAGGTGCAGGTTTCTCTCTCTCTCCCCTCTAAGAGCCAGATTCTACACATTTATTCTGCTGTAGAAATCTGATTTTGCAAAAGTTTTAAGAAATTATTATCCTATAAATTTACGATGGCGTGGATCCTGGTTTTAAATATAAATATTTAGCTTGAAAAAAGGTTCTAAGTGGTACAATAACTATGAATATTGTGTTAATAATTTACATCTCGGTAGTTGATCTATATAATTTCATACCTTGGTCTGCTATTAAAAAAAACAATTCCTCATGCTAGATGACTTCTAAAACATATTTAATAATATTCAAAATATTTATAGTGAATTTGATTGTGTCCTTTAGTTCTAATTTTCATTCCCATTTAGAGGCCGTTTCACTACAAAACTCGCGCAGGTAAACGTAGGGTCTTGGGGAAACGATCCCTATCAGCAGGCTTTGTCCACATCTGCAAAATCATGGTTACTAGTCGTGATGAAAATATTAACCCTGAGTAGGAAGGAAATGATTATATTAACTATGTATCATGTCAGATTCCTTAAGGGCACCCGGTACTAATTTCCTTGCAATTTGGTTTAAAAATAGGACATACAAAAATAATTATTTTGTCAGCTTATTCTTAAGTTATGTGTATGAAAATTGTCACTAATTACACAAATCTTCCTGAACATAATGACACTTTGGTTAACTTTTTAGGCATATTTCTCTATGAGTAATTTAAAATACAAAAAAATCCATTATGTTAAAAGTATTGTCTTGGTAAAATTTTTTCACAAACTACTTTCCAATTATTTCCAAAATTTAGTATGTCATTGTCCATGGTTCATTTGACAATAATAAGGTTTGCTTGTGTTCAGATATGGATTGTAATTTATTTAAAAAAATTCAAAGACCAATTTTTTTGTTAAAAATGTTGCATAATTTCTTTTTTTATTTCAAACACTATCAATAGCACAAAGATAAATTTACCTTATTATTATAGAGCTCTTTAAACTGCATATCCAAGCCAAAAATTATTCTCGTATCTTTCATAGTTTCAGAGAAAAAGTGTACCAAAATATTTAAAAAAAAAAGTTACAGGAAAATGCAAAAAAAAAAGTGCACATTAGGAGAACACAGAGACACCATTTTTAAAAATCAATTTTTATGGGTTTAAATGTCCAAAATCGACAAACTAATATTACACATTGATAAAATAGACCTTACTGGATTTTTTAAGCAAAAAAAAAATGTTTTAACCCGAATAAGTACTGGGGTCCTTAAAACTGGAAGAAAATGAGAATAAAATTATTGCAAACCAATAATTTATCAAATATTATTCATGTTAATATTGATATTATTATTTTTAAATCAAACTCATCACTTACATTAATTATATTGGATACAAGAACTCCATTAGGCCTATAGTAAATTTCCAAACCTAATGTAATAAAAATAAAAAAAAATAATAATTTTAAGATAGGTAGGACATGTGGCACAAATAGGGAATGAAAGAGGTGTAGGCTATGAAAGCTTCTTGTAGGAAAACCAGAGGAAAAACGGCCAGTTGGTAGATCAAGAATCTTATGAGGTTTTAGAAGTAAGGTGACGAAAACTAATATTTTTTAGACTGACAGTACACTATTTTGGAATTGAATGTGTAGGCCTGTATGTTAGACTACCCGCAGTCAAGGGGATGAAACTGGTCTTCTACGCATCTGAGGACATACTTCAGCCTTGATGAAACGGCCTCTATTAATACAATCTCATTTCCTAAAATCTCTGCAAAATCACAAATGTCATCCTTTTAAATATAGGATTTATTTTCCATATTTTTTAAATGTTTTTCATCTTCTATTTTTTTATTTTATCTTCCATAGTGAATTTTTATGCTATATAAATGTATTAACATTTACATTTTTTTCATTGTATAATAGAAATTTTAATTAGAAAGTTTCAGAATTCCAGATTATTTCTAAAAGTCATCTTAAAAGGTACAAATAAATTTAATATAAGGATAAATATAGAAGGGATAAAGATTTTATACTTACACTTACTTACACACTGGCACTATCGAACCCGTAGGTTCATGGCCGCACGGACATAAGCTCTCCAATCATTCCCTGTATAAGAGATTCTTTGATGTGGCAAATGTGACTAATCTAACCCCGTTGTCGTTACTATCTTCATGAAGACTGAATTTGCCTATTGTTGGTTTGAATATATCTTCCTGCCCCACTTTTGCATTAAAATCTCCTAAGACAATTTTCATATGATATCGTGAAAGGCTATCAAATGTGCATTCTAATTCTTCATAGAACTCATCCTTGATCTTATCATCTTTATCTTCTGTGGGAGCATGTACATTTACAATTATAAAATCATGTTGTTTACCCTTTAGAATTATGTATGATACCCTATCACTAACAAACTTAATATCTCAGGTAGCGGATAGGATCCTCCTTCTGACTAAAAAACCCGTTCCAAATGCAGGTCTTTCTGCACCCCCGTAATATAATGCATAGCTTCCTGATTCCTGGCCACCTAACTTCCTGTAAAGCGACTATATCCAAGGGCAATTTATCTAGTTCCCGCGTTAATATCTGTAGTGCCCCACTATTGTATAAAGTCCTAACATTCCATGTTCCTAGGAACATGTCCCTGTGTTTGAGCCTTTGGCATGGGTTCCCTGAAGTAGTCCCCGCCCGGAGAACCGAATGGGGGACTATTCGACCTCCGGAAAATTTTACCCCAGTTGAACCCATGTCTGCATTTCTTGATGGTTCTATTTTTTACGGTGAAAGATCGTCACTCTTTCGACCAAGGTACTTTTTTCGTCTGGCTTATCACCTTCGACCAGTCCGGCATGAGTAACCCTATCGGCAGCAATGCTACCGCCGGCATAGCTCTCAGGATCATTTAAGCACGCAAGCCACTCCACCACGACAAGGTAAAGATACCATGGGATTTACTTTATCTAAATTATTACTGTAAAATAAGTATCATTTAATGATACATATGAAAATATACACACACATGTGTGTGTGTATATATATATATATATATATATATATACACACATACATGGAGGGTTCACCCAGATAAGATAAGACAGAATTCATACCTTTCATCGCGGTGACGAAAATCCTTTTCGCCACCAATGATTCTGCTCAATATGCTGGCTGTGGGCATGGACTATTGCTCTGCATCTCAGTTTTCAGTGCTGGAGGCTGCGTTGCAGCACAGGAACAGGAATGTCAGCCCAAACCTCTTGACAAACTTTCCAAAGGCCCTTCACCGTGGTGGGACGTCTTGAAGCAAGGCCTCGTTTCAGGAGATCAAACCCACAAAAATCCATCAGCGAGGCATCTGATGACTTCACGGGGACTCTATTGAAGGGTATGATATGGATGCCTGTTTCATCTAATTTTCGGCTGTAGTATCTCTGAGATGATCTTGCAGTGTGCCTCGACGTCTTGTCCATGTGGATCCAAACTTTTGAGGTGTCAGCACCATACAACCGAGGGATGTCTTCATAAAAAATTGGGTCCATGACGTTCTCCTGGAAGTAGGCGACTTTGGCTTTGCTTTCAACTCTATGAATTTTTAGTTTCCCCCTGGCACAAAACCTGGCAACCACCATAAAGTCCTTGGAAAACTTTTCTGTGTTTTCCCAGATGAGGTTTAAATGCACCTTTTGGGTGGTAATAAATTGCACAGGGCTTGTTTGTATCATCAAGGTAGATCCATGCTTCATTCAGGGAAACTACCCACGGCCATTTATCACCTGCCAAATGGTTTTCATACAACTTTCTTGCATTTGTGAACCTTTCTTTAAGGGCATATCCTCGGGCTTTATGTTGCCATTCTAGGCCCAAATTTTGTTTGATTATGCACCAGACTGTACCCTTAGATGTGTTTGTGCGACTTACAATGCTTCTCTGGGTTGATGGATTTTCTTTGGTCGCTTCAGCTTTGACTTTAGCAACTACTGCTATTGTCAGAGTTGGTTGCGCCCATACTCTTGTCAATTTTTTTGAACACTGGGCTTCCAGTGGGAATCCATTTTTATGCAGATTTATAATATGGCCCACACACACCTCACTGACCCTCAATCCCTTCTCTTTGCACCGTTTTACAATCATGGATAGACTGTAATTGGCGTCAGAAAGTCCCACGATGTACCCTTGTCATAAATCTGCCACTTTCAAAGCCATAACTCGCTTAAATAAGAATCTGACCACACTGACAGATACCCGAGTCATCACTGATAATGCCATCCAAATTTCATGCAGCTGCAGTTAATACTTTTATTGCTAGAACCTTTCAAAGTCATATCTTATCTGAGGCAACCCTCTGTGTATATATATATATATATATATATATATATATATATATATATTTTCCCCCTTTATTTGATATGTAACATACATGTCCCAACATACTTCAATTATGAGATACAATTAAAGATAAATTATTCTGAGCTGCAACACTGAGCTTGATTAGTGAGTTAAGGTCAATTGCCACATGGGAGGGTAGGGTTTATAGATATATTGGTGATCCCCCATGTACGTTAGTTGAAGAGGGAAAGAAAGAGGAAGATGAGGATCTGTATCTTAATGAAAATGCATTACTGCACAACAAACAAATAATTTGGCAACATTCTTTCCAGTATATTAAAAAAAAATGTGATAATTACGTATCTAAATGCTTTATTCTAATTCTCTCAGAAATATTTTGTTCCAAATATTTATTTTTGTCCAAATCGGAAATATTTATAATAAACTATTAATGAGAGTTTACAATTAATTAGTTGCTGCTTGCCGCTTAAGCTGGCAAAATATTCTAATATGTATCACGTAAGGAAACATAAATTGGGCTTTAAACGTTTCTTTAATATTTATATAGTTGTAAAACATGAAAGGACAACATTCTAGGAATTTACAGAATTTATTATCATGAATGCAGTTGACACTTAACAGATGTGCATGAATTTGTGTTTGATTTTCTACATTACGATACAGTGTGTTTGAGTAGAATTGGAGGCAGAAATATTTTCCTCTAAATTTGATTTTTTTATTGTTGTGTGATGTTTGCTTCTGATGCTTTACTGTTAGTGTATCTGAGTGTGAAAACTTTGCCATTACCTGTAAATGTATATGATTGAATTAACTTCAAGCAACTGCTTGAAATAAAAAAAACCAAAATCGTACAAAGTTGTTGTAAAGTTTAAAAAGAATTGTGTGTTAATGGTTGACATGAGAGTTAACTAGGAAGAAAGATAGAGAGATGTATTGAGAACATGAAAGGATTGAAGAAATCTTGTGTGTGCTTTTGGTGTGAGGAACAACTGTGTGTTTATAGAAAAATAATATAATACTGAAACCAAAAAATAAAAAGTAATTAAAAGATACCTGTTTTGTCCATTGTTTTTAAACTACATTAACCCATTATAGCATGAGCAATAGCATTTTATTTTAGTACAATTAGAAGCTTAAAACTTTTTGATTGGATATGGCCTTGTCATAACCAACCAATTGTTATGAGTTAATCAGCAAAATTAAAATACAATAATATTAACTGATAATACATTTCAACTGCAGACACTTTTTTAAAAAATAAATATGAAAACCACTTGAATAAAAAAAACATTTCTACAATAATATAATGACAATAGAGTGATAGGTGAATTCCATGGTAACTGATATAATAATTACAATAAAATTAAGTAATATTTTATTTATTTTTTAGCTTTCAGATAGTAGGACACTACTTTTTATATTCAAAACATTTATATATAGGTTTCAGCCTCTTTAACAGAAAACATTTATACAAATGCAGGGGACTTGACAGAAGTCATTGTACATAATTATGAGTGAACAACTAACTGATAACAATAAATTAAAACAATAAAACATCATAGCAAAACAGAAAGTTTGGCTCTTGCTTCCCAGTATCTAGCCTTCAGTGTAGCAGGGAGAAATGCTTGACACTGTAGCAGGTAGTTTCTGTCCATGTTGGTGTTTGTGAAGCACAGTGGGCAATGAGGACTTCTGTAAATTCCAATTCGATTAAGATAAGCTGCAAGACAATCATGTCCTTTGTTTAGTTGAAAATATGCTACAGATTCCTTTCGAGGTGCATCGAGTGAAGTGTGGATAGTGTTTTTTCATTGTTTTTCTTGATTTCGGATCTGAAAATTGGTTGAAAATGTATTTTTTACCATTTGTTTGATTTAAAAGATTGCTGAGTGATAAGATGTGTTTGAATTAGGTTGCTACTGTCTTATGTTTTTTGATAAAGGTCAGTCTTTCAATCTACTTTCCTTGCTTTGAACTGATTATGAATGATGTTATTGTTTGTGTGGCAGCTTTGGAATCAGGCAGAATGACAGTATGGTCATTGATTTGTTGACATATGATTTGTGAAAGTGCAGTATGAATTGCCTTTATTTCTCCATCAAAAGCAGTTTTATTTGGTCCAAGTGGAGTGTATAGAGAGAAGAGTGAGCAATGGATTCCAGCTCCCACTGGGCTATTGTGATTGATCTTAGAGCCATCTGTATATACATGTAACCATTTAGAACAGGGGTACATTGTTTCTATTGTTTCCAAAGCACATAATCATAGTATTTCAGGTTGGTATTTGCTTATATCAATCCTTCTTCTAAGAGGTCTAGACTATATGTAGGGATGTAGAGATTTAGAAGGTTATCTTGTAGGGGTAGTTTTTCTGGATTCTTGTGTAAATGATATTTATTTCATAGCTCTATAACATGTTGCTGAAAGCCTTGCTGCATTTTAAATTTTCTATCATCATTATAATAATTTGACCAGTAATTGCCATTTGGGAGTCTGATTAATTTTTCATAGAGGTTCGTGGATGCCATCTTAATTTTTGTTTTAATGTCTAGGTTCTGTGTAATTGCTTCTATTGGGGTCGTCTTGATTGCACCTGTAATAAGCGGGAGGATTTGATTTTGTAGTTTGTTAGGCTGTTGAGAAGCCGTGATGAGTGGTTCACAACTGTATAGCATCATTGGCTTAATCTACATTTCATAGGTAATGTTCAAGTGCTTCCAGCTAGACATTTAAGTACAAGAAGGCTTTTTGAGATTTAGTGATTATGTTGTTTATTTGTTTCTTCCAGGTTAGTTTGTTATAAAAAATTACACCAAGGTATTTAGTTTCAAAAGACTGTGAAATTGGTTGGTTGTTCAGTAAGAGATCCAATTTTAGGGCTTGAAGTGAAAATACTTGATAAGTTGTTTTATTAAGATTCATTGTCATTGCATTTTCTTCTGCCCATTGTCCTATGGATTGTAATGCTTCGTTGAGTCTATTTGTAAGTGCAGATCTATTTAAGGATTTTTTTTTTGCAGATGTCCAGATGACAAGATCATCTGCATACATAAGAGCATTGACTCCTTTTATGTTTTTTATGACAGATATGCCATTGAGAAAGAGATTGAATAATGTACTGCTCAGGACAGCACCTTGTGGGACCCAGTTCTCATTTGTTTGAATTATGATGTTTGTTCTCCATATTTCACTCTGCAATATCGTTGTCCTATGAAGTCTTAAAACCACATAAGCATATTTTCCCTTAATATTTTATTTTATTAAGTAATATTTTGAGGTTCTTTTAATTATATACTTCCCAACATTAATTAAATATATTATTTTGAGTCTGTTTATCTTACCTCAATATTAATGTTGATTTGTTCTTGAACATGTTTTGATGATTAAGATCTAATTGAAAATGTTCAAGAACAAATCAACATTAATATTGAGGTAAGATAAACATACTCAAAATAATATAATATTTTCCCTTATTCCATATTTAGCTAGTTTCAAAATGAATTATTCTTTCCAAATGGAGTCAAATGCATTTTTAAGATCTATGAAAACTGAATGGAAAGAATTTGATTATTGTACCAATCTATAAGAAAAGAGATAAAACTGTTTGCAACAACTACAGGGACATCTCATTACTTTCAACTTTGTACAAAATTCTAACAAATATATTAATAAGCAGACTTACTCCGTATATTGATGACATTCTAGGGGATCATCAATGTGGATTTAGAAGAAACAGGTCTACAACAGATCAGATTTTTTAGTAAGACAGATTTTGGAAAGTAAATGGGAATATAATGGTACTGTTCATCAACTATACGTAGACTTCAAAAGGCATACGAATCGATTAAGAGGAAGAAGTTATATAGTATCCTGCTGGAGTTCGGAATTCCTAAAAAGTTAGTTAGACTTATACGAATGTCTAAATGGCACAAAGAGTAGGGTGTGTGTAGGCAAACAGTTTTCAGTTACTTTTGAAATTCACAATAGATTGAAGCAAGGAGATGCACTATTGTCAAATTTTACATGGAATTCGCCCGTATCTCTTTTAATTTAGCCAAAATATTAGACTCCATGTCTGGAAAAATGACTCAGGTTTCCTGACTGGTAGGTCCTAGTTTGATTTCCAATGAGTTGGTGAACATTTATGAGAATTTTAAACTTCAGGACTAGAAACTGTTTAGGTGTAACATTTCTAATTCTTGGATTGTGTAATATGCCTGAATTAGAGTCCAATTTTTGTATTAAGCATGTCTTGATAGATTCCTATATAGTTCAAATTTAAATGTTGATAAATGTTCATCTGTTAGACAGGAAAAGGTTAAGTCTTTATTTTTTCATTAAACTGAATTAGTACTATTTTAGGGTTTGAATTATCTCTTCAGTCTTTTGATAAAATAGTTGGATGATGTTATATTAAAATATTTTTCTTCTTCTTCTGTTGATTTCCATACTGCCTATTGATAAGATTTTTCATATTTTCTTTATCCCCCAGATAATATACTAACACTACACAATTACTTAGCACCTATCCAGAACTCTTTCTATGACAGTATAATTAGTTTATATTAACGTCTGTTGAAATTGTCCATAAATTGAAAAAAAAATATCACACAAATGACATCTGCCATTGATGGAACATTGAGTATGAGAAATGGAGTAGTTGTTATTAGACAGATACATATATTCCCTTCACAAAATAATGGAGAATAATAATTGATTAGAATTCAGTTATGACTCGGAAACATGGCATTTGAAAGCAAGAATAATAGACAAATTACATTCAATAGAAATTAACTAATGGCAAATATCAGCAAGGACTTTAAGGAGAGAGAAAATTAGAAGTCATGTTATGAAAGAAAAGATGAAAATGCAAGGATGCCTTGTAGAAACTATCAAAATAACACAATTAAAAATGTTTGTACATGTGAAAAGAATGTCAGAAGATGATTACCTAAGAAGATACAGGAATGCAATCTGACAGGAAGAAGGGAAGATCAAAATTAACATGGACTCAAGAGTACTCGGAATGGAAGAAGGAAGGTTGGAGGAAGGGTTGTGGAAAAATAGAGAGGAATGGAGATTGGCTGTAGAAATCTTGAAATGGGCACAAGAAGATATCAAAGATTGTAAACCCTGAGAATAAATAAATACTTCAGTATTCAGTGATACAGTATATGGTAATTATTCAGATTCTTTGTAGTATTCAGTAAATATCTAAAAAAGATATGAATATTAGCAAATCCCAGTATACGAGATGTGATCAATAAGTTTCCGGAATGGCTTCAAAACAATTATGCCATTGAGGAGCTTTTAATTTTCACCCAGGCTGTACACTCAGAATTTCCTTGTGATGAATTTGAGGGGTCGCGCGACCTTCTCTGACCTTGCTCGTAGAAGCTCTGAAGTGAAGATGTGTTTTGTGCGTGCGGCGATTTCTCTGTGTAGCAACAATGCGGGATTACGAGGAACAAAGAACATGCATCAAATTTTGCTTTAAACTTGGTAAAACTGCAACAGAAACATATCAAATGTTAAGAACAGCTTATGGGGAGGAAGCAATGGGCAAATCTCAAGCATTTGAGTGGTTTTCAAAATTTAAAAGGGGCGTGACATCGGTTAAGGATGAAAATCGTCTGGGACGACCAACTTCCAGCAAAACCAATAAAAATATCGATCGAGTGAGGGAAATGGTATTAAATGATACAATACAATACGAGAACTGTCTGATGCACTAGCACTCTCGTTTGGAAGTGTTCAAAGCATTTTGAAAGACGATTTGAACATGCGAAGAATTGCTGTGAAGTTCGTGCCCCACCTCCTTTCAAATGACCAAAAGGAAAGTCGTGTGATAGCCTGCACAGATCTTAAAGAACAGCTTAAAAATGACCCACGGTTCATGGAAAAGGTTATTACTGGTGATGAAACATGGATTTATGGCTACGATCCAGAAACTAAACAACAGTCTGAGCAAAGGAAGAGTCCTGCATCTCCATGCCCCAAGAAAGCCAGACAAGTTCGATCGAATGTGAAGTCAATGATGATTGTTTTGACATTAATGGAATTGTGCATAAGGAATTTGTACCACGGGGTCAAACAGTGAATCAAGTGTACTACAAACAAGTGTTGCAAAGATTGAGGGAGAATGTGCCAGAGAAATGGAGGACTGGTGACTGGTTCCTGCATCACGACAATGCGCCCGCGCACAAAGCAATTTCTGTCTGCCAGTTTTTGGACAAAAATAGGATGAGTACTGTTCCCCATCCAGCCTATTCTCCAGATCTGGCTCCAGCAGACTTTTTCCTGTTCCCACGGCTGAAAATTCGGCTCCGAGGACATCGTTTTGAGGACATTGATGTCATCCAGCGCGAATCGCAGAAGGCATTGGACACATTTAAAGAAGACGACTTCCAGAAGTGCTTCCAGCATTGGCAGAAGCACTGGGACAAGTGTATCAACTCCCAAGGTGACTACTTCGAGGGTGACAGTGCTGAATAGAAACTTTGAAGTGTTGTGTTGTGTTTATGGCCTCATTCTGGAAACTTATTGATCACACCTCATAGATATTAAAGGCATTTAAAATAATCATGGATTGGGAACCACAGGGAAGGAAAAAGAAGGGTAGACCAACTATTACATGGATTCAGGGAATCAATGAAGCTAAGAGGGAATGGGAAATAGAAGAAGATATATGGATGAACAGACAGGAATGGAAAAATGTGTTGAAACGAATGTGTAGTTAACTGAACATGGGTACCGGAAAAAATGTATATTCATTGTAAAGGCCGGAATAAAAAATAAAGTTACAAATTATTGGGTGATTTCCTAAGGTCATGTATTCACTAACATTGAATATAAATACATGGTGATCTTCTATGCACTTAATATGAGCCCTACATGTAATATGGCGGGCACCTATTCTTGCCAAAAGCTTGTCAATCATGTCTTGTGAAGATGTGTTACTGCACCTTCTCAATTCTGATAAGTTTGCTGGAAATGGAGAGCAGTAAACATTGTATATGATGAAACCCAAAAGGGGGAAATTGCACACTGTGAGATTTGTGCAGATGTTGCCTGAGTTGATTGCATGATCAGTCCATCAACTTGGTGGGTGTGATTGTGAAATATGTGCAGAAGATCGAGAAAAATCATCCCTGTTTGAATGCAGATTTGATTCTAAAATATCTGCATTATCTCTTCTTTTCATGGCGGCAAATCCAACTACCTGGGGCAGGTGTAAATTAGACACCTCTCTATGTCCATAAGCCAATGTGGAGGAGTTAGAAAATTAACCTCTGTTCATACTTGAATTGTAGCATAAACCTGTTTTCTAATATGTCTTGGTACACGCTTCCCATGACAGTGTCCTCAATGAAGAAAATGGCCAAACACGTGCCTTGTAGAAATGGCTGTCTATGACATTCTATCTCAATGAAGGTGCAGGGATTTTTAGATCCCCATACCTTGTAAAGTACCATTCCCAATTTTCACTCATACAATTCTGTACCTTCTTAAAATCAATCTGTACAATATCTAATTACAGAATACCCAATTCCTAAAGTTTGTAATTTACAATTTTTTTTACAAAGTTTTCAAATTTGCATAATGTATGAAAACTGCAGTTCCTGTGTTTAAGAAAATATAAACTATGAGGTAAGATATAAAAAAAATGACTCATTCTTCATGAATAAAAACCTCATAATGTTATTTTTCATATTTAACTATGAATCTTTTTTTTATTCTAATATAATCAATAATGCTTTAGTGGCTATAAAAGTAGTGTGTGTGTGTTCTAATGCCACCCACTGCATGCTTCGGGTTCTGCACGGGGCAGATAGATGGCATTATTGTTTGTTTGCAATTTTAGCACAACTTGTGGTACAGAGGTGAGTGTAAGGTGAGTGAGTGTATGTTTGTGTACTTGTTTAGTGTAAAGTGTACTGTGTGAGGGATGATAATGAAGAGAATGGAGAAGGTGAAACCAGTGCTGACACGTAGCCAGGGGACAACCAGGCTTCATATCTCCATCAACAGCAGCCATGCCTTCTCAACATATATACACTGTGGAGAGGTTTGCAATTTAATGCAGGAACCCTGGTACACAATCTAGCAATTAAAAATTGTATCTGGCACTGAGATTGAAAATGTTGTCTTTCTTCTTATCCGTTATTTGTAGGATTTTCATCTTGTTTATTTCGCAAATCATTCCTCGGAGGAAGATGTATTGGATATCCATCCACTGTCTATCCATCTCTTGGCTGTCTGTCTCTTGCTCTTCTCCCATCCATTGGTTTATCTTCTTTAGCTCTTTTTTTCAAGTCTATTGTCTTCCATTCTTTCTAGATGATCTTTCCAATATTTTCGTCTGTCTATAATAAATTTGGTTATGTCTTGAATATGACATTTGTCCCTAATTTCTGTATTGTGTATCCTATCAAATAATGTTTTCCCCTGAAGAGTTTCTTAAGATTTTCATTTCACGTGTGCTTATTATTTGTTAAGTTTTTGTAATTTTTATAATTAATTTAATTTAATTGATAATTAAATTTTTCAACTCTGCCATGTATCGAACCTGGGCATGCTAGTCAGGAAGCACACATGATTCCATAAAAATAGTGTTAAATCCCATTTAAGGTCTTCTTGAGAAGAAGCAGCCAGGTGGTACGCGGGGATTGTATAAGAGAGAGAAAATTTTCCATCTAAATTGAGATACCTAAATAGCTTAGTATTTTAGAGGGCTGGTACAGATAACCAGAGACCTTGAGTTGAAATCCCAGTTATGGTGTACATTTTTTGCTTCAAATATAATTTTGTCTTTCAGTGAGAACTGATAAATTAAAAATAAAAACACTGCAAATAAAGCTTCACTGGCTATAAAAGTAGTGTTAAATCCCATTTAAAGTCTTCTTGAGAAGAAGGAGTCAGATGGCGTGTTGAATGAAGGTTCCATTGCATACATTTTCATCTAAATTGAGATACCTAAATAGCTCAGTGGTTTAGAACACTGATACAAAGAACAAGAGACCTTGATTTCAAATCCCAGTTTAGGCATACATTTTTCTCTTCAAACACAAAATAACATTTATACTACCATTAAAAAATGAAATTACAAAACTAATAATTTTATATAAAGAAAAAATAAATATATAAAAATTATTTCAAATGATGTAATATGTATACAAATGATTTTGTAGGATCAGAATTTATCTATACATATTTAACATTTAATATTATGTTATTGTCCACCGTTGTGATCTCGAGTTAGCACACAGCGAGCCCGGGTTTGATTCCCGGTTGGGACAGGCTCCTGGATGAGGTTTTTTTTTTCAGGGTTTTTCTTCACCTGTAAGACAAATGTCAGGAAGCTTAGGGCCCAACGGTTCCCGAAAATCAATCGGCCATCATCATCATCATCCTTATCATTATCATCATCCTTCACCGGTGTGGAAAGCAACGGGAAGCTACCACACCTATAATTCCATAGTAAAGCTACAAAGCATAACATGGAAATGCTATGATTGTAGTGAAAGACCTGCCCTCGGCAGAATTACTATGGATGGATTATGTTATTAAAATGTATCATGAAACAAAATATAGTCTGTCTTTTAATTAAAAATTTAATTGTTTTGTAACCATATTAGGTGTAATCTCTAGGGAACAATTATTGTTAACATTTTGTAACTTAAAATGAATTATCTCACATCTTAAGATAAATGACTTGATTTTGACTCACTTTATCATTTTAAAAATGTTTAATTAGTGAGAAAATTGTATTGCTTTTGCTTCAATTTGAAATGATCTTGCTGCTTCCTGGATGTTATAATTTCCTTTTTTTCCATTCTTTTCCTTGTTCATAATTTTGCTCTATTATATAATATTGAACAATTTTGAACACGAGTTATCAGTTATAAAATACATTAATTTTATTACAAATAATTTGTTTTAAGGTTTTATTATCTGACCTAAATGTTTCATCAAGTAACTTTTAAATTTAAATAACTAATTATGCAAATTTTTAAAAAAAGTTGAAAGTCGGTCATAGCTAGAGATTATTTTACCATTGCTCCAGACTCTGCAGACTTTGCCGCCCATTGCAAGCTGCAAAGTTCAGTTGTAGTAAAATAACTACCAGTATGAACCATAAAGCCAGTGTAATCAAATATACTTCAAAATGAAACTTTGAAAATATTTATATGAATGACAGTTTTATGAAATGTCTGTAGTATAAATTGAAAAAGTATTTAATATTTAATTTTAGGAAGTTATATTTTGAGGTTATTTTAATTATATTATTTTTGGTCTGGACATCTTACCTCAATATTAATGTTGATTTGTTCTTGGACATGTTTCAAAACAATTCTCTGTTTTATCTTCAGCTTTCCCAGAGTCTGGGAAAGCTGAAGATAAAACAGAGAATTGTTTTGAAACATGTCCAAGAACAAATCAACATTAATATTGAGGTAAGATGTCCAGACCAAAAATAATATAATTGAAAAAGTATATTTCTCTTTTTGTCTTCATTATTTCATTCTCATAAAATGGAAATATTACTTTACTCCTATTCAGTTACTGAACATGTTATTTTTTAAAAGTGATTAAATAGTGGAAATTTGAATACAAAAGGTAAGAGTTGAGTGTTTATCAAATGTGAATATAGCATGTATATATTAATATTAATAACCATTTGGAGTAGTCAGGCACTCTTGTCCATTAATATTTTTAAAACTAGATTATTTTTAATGAAATTTGTATTAATATTAAGAATTCAAGTGTCAGTCATTTATTAATGAAACAATTTTAGTTAAAATAGAAAAATGACACTTTTTCTAGTCATCACCAGATCATTTTTATGACATTACGCCCTCAACATTCAGTTCCTAGGTTTGCTTCCACGTTAAGCTTTTTCAAGGGATTTTCTTCAGTTATATAATAAATGTAGACATATTTTTATTAGGTTACAAATATATTTGCTTATTTTTAAGACATGATTTGAGGGAAGTAGATTATACAGATTATCTCTATCTTTATATCTGTAAAATGTTTGTTTTGAGATGGAATCCAATAGTAATGAATGCATACTTGAAAGAACCTTGAATTTTAAAGAAACTGGATTAATTAAGCCACAGGATGCTAAATTAATAGTTGTTTAGGTATTTGTTAGGAAGTAACACTATGAGGTTTTATTTAAAGAATCATTAAATGAATTAGATTTACACCAAAACCTCATATTTTGTTTTTCCTCTCTGGGGCTTAATTTTAAAGAACTTTTCTTATTCTCAACTAACATTTGTTGATTTGTCATTTGCCTCTTTCCCACTCTGTTAGTAGACTGATGAACTTCCAAATCAAATCCTGGAAATTTAAAAATTCATTATTTTGTCTTTGTATTTTTTTATATAGACCCCCCCCCCAATACTGATTGGAGAATTCTAGGGAACTTGCCATTTGGGGGGTGGGGATCTATATCCAGAAAGACAAAGTAATGAATTTTTAAATTCCTTGGGAAAAATATTTGATTTGGAAGTTCATCAGTCCATCAACAGAGTGAGGACGTGAAAAGGACTATTAACTGCCAAATCAACAGACAGGCACAAGTTGAGGAAGGAAGTTCCATCAAACTAGTCCTGGAGAGACAATAAAATATGAGGTGAGGTGTTATATCCGATTCATTTACTAGTTGTTCAAAGAATTGTTGCCCACCAAATATTGAGAACACATTTAATCATGTGACAGCTGTCAAATTTAAAGGATATTTATAGAGAATACAGAGGAAGTAGCAATTGCTCCACTATTATCTACTGGGTTGCACATAGTGCCATATCCAACTTCATATAGTGTATATTCATCACAGTGAAGCCTGTCTTGAGATCTGTTGGTGCCAAGAATATTCATTTTTGACTGTTGGTTCCCTGTCTCAAAATAAGCAGTTTGTAGTCGTCTACTATCTGTTTATGTATAACTGTAGGCTTTCATGGCCAGCGTCTTGATCCCTATTAGGTTCGTCTTCCGGGCATATAGGCCGTGGTCCAGTCGTTCTTCTACTCGACGTTTCGTCTACTGCTGCGGTAGACATCTTCAGGAGATACTGCGTGCTCTCTGTGAACTCCTCAACAGTCGGCTGCAGACTGGCTGCAGCCGACTGTTGAGTTCACAGAGAGCACGCAGTATCTCCTGAAGATGTCTACCGCAGCAGTAGACGAAACGTCGAGTAGAAGAACGACTGGACCACGGCCTATATGCCCGGAAGACGAACCTAATACTATCTGTTTATTTAACATTTTCCAATACTGTTATTTTAACACAGTTCCAATAATGGATCACATTATAATATTATAATGATATTGTGAAAAGAAAAATTAATGTCTGAACCAGGAATCGAACCGTGGACCTCCAGTTCTCTACTAGTGTGCAGCCCACTACACCATTCTAGACTTGGCACAAATGTTAACAATTCTTTCAACATATACAAATCTATAATTCTCGTTTTGTAATTATTATAAGTATATCGTAATTATTATAAGATTCCCCATTTACCCGGTGTTGCCCGGGAATCTACTTATTTCGATCTTCTTGGCATAAATGAGCTAAAAGACAAAATTTGTTATTGTGAGTTATCCGTAAAAGAATACCCGCCATGTGCTGCTTATGCTTGCACAGGAATCTACGTAGGCCTACTTGTCTCGATCTTCTTAGCATCAATGAAAGACTAAAATGGTTATTGTGAGTTATCTATAAGAGATAAACATATGCTGTAGCAGATTTTTTGTAGAGCTTTTTGAGATATTCAATTCTGTGTACATTAATTTTGTGTATTTGTTATAGTTTAGGCAGCATAAGCCATTTAAGCGTCTAAAAAGCTGCTTTTTTTGACGTTTTCCACTTCAAAGGGCGATTTTTAAGGGTGTAGGAGTTGAGTATCACAACTGTGTTCATCCCGGGAATCTCCTGAACATTTTGCAAAAAGCCCCATGACAATCGGATCAACGGTATGGTCACGCATAAAGTACGAACAAACATTTTTATACATTAGATTATATTACGAAATTATTTGTACAATAAAGAGGTAACTTTTTTCTTCTTTAACTTACTGCTATGTAAACTATACAAAAGAAAAATATAAATAACACTGATTATTTCCATTTCTTCTCAAAGTGGCATAGCTCGCTCTCTCACTGGACCCCTCAAATATGAGTATTGCTTCTTTACGAAATAAAGTGAAATTGTGGGTTCACTGTAGATTCATAGCACATAAAGAACCTGAAGCCTAAAATAAAAGATCTATGTGCAAAATTTGTAGGCACTTTCATTGCCATCTTTGAATTACTATGCTAACAATTTGAGTCATTAAAGAGCATTGTTAAATAAAATACTGCTATCACTATCATTATCACCATAACTTTCCCTTATTGTTATAATTTATTATGTAACTAAGAATATTTTTATAATTCTATGTTCATTGCCTGAATACATTCTTGTTCAATCTGCAAATAACTGCTGGCATTAATTTTAATGTAAGTGGAATTTAAAATTTAAAAATTCACAGATATCCTTAGTTTTATAAAAAGTGTACAAATTTCTTAATATAATTTATTATTAAAGTATTAATTGCATCAATGAGATTTGCCAAAAGTTTACCTCCTCCCCCATCTGGGGTTCTGATGGGGACATTTTTACATCTGGAACATTGAACTTCTGGGCACATTCTCATTTTTATTTTGTCTGTAGCATAACTGTGGATACAAGTCTTATGTTTTGGCAGTTATATTGTCCACAAATGAACCTCATTGTGGAAGGAGGACTAAACCTGTCATTCATTAATGGGACAATTGGATCTGGTCAGCAGGACTAAACAGGGAGAACCACTCATCTCCCCATTTACAACCTGGGTGGGGATGTCCTACCTGCCAAGGAATGTAAATCAGATATATTGGAAAGCAAGAATGCTAATTGTATTGACTGGCAGAGGAAGATATTAGAAAATATTGTCATATAATTTGTTTAACCTAAAATGAGTGCCTGTACTCCTAGTTTTATCCCGAGTAACTTTTTTTTTTAATTTGGTAACACTTAACATCAAGAGGGATGATTATTTTTGAATTGAATTGAAACATGGATATCAATTTTATTTCAGTGCTTGATTTATTTTTTAATCTAATATTCAGAATGTGTACTATTTATTGTAATATAACTGTGTATGAAAATAATATTTCCTTAGAGATTTGTAACAATGAAGACTTAATCTTAATAACTTAATTGGATATATAAGTAGATGACGCAAGTAAGTTGGCTCAACACTATGTTTTATATAAACTGATACATAAGCTGCATGCGTACAGAGAATAGAACTTTGATAGTGAATGAAAAAGAGTACATGATCATTGTTAAATAGCTGACAAATTTAATGTAGGCCACAAATAGATCAGAGTTTTTGTATAAGATGGATTGTAGAAAAGTTATGGGAGTATGATGGCACTATACATCAACTCTTAACTAGAGGAAGAAATTTTATAGTATAACACTAGAATTTGAAAATCTTAAAAAGTTTGCTAAGACTTACTGTGATGTGTCTAAATGATATAAGGAGTAGGGTGTGGGTTGGCAAACAGTTTTCAGATAATTTTAAAATTCACATCAGGTTAAAGCAAGGAGATTCAGTTTTGAACTACAGTATGCACACAAATTTTTAGAGGCTAAGAAAGGTTTTTAACTCCATGGTATTAACCAACTGTATGTATATGCTGATTATTTAGTATTAACACATTCAGTACCGTAAACCAGTTAAGGCGTTTAAAGGGACTATTGTGTATGCGGCCATCGGTCAGTTAACTCGCTTTAGAGCGGGCGCAAACAAACTGCATTTATATTCGGCGCCTAAATATTGTGTTGACTTAGTATCTCTTAGAGATCATAGATGGCATGTAAATGTACATTTTCTATTCCCGTTTGACATGTTTAACCTTGGTGAATCCCCTTTTATTTTTAAAACAAACAACACATGGAATTCATTCACCCAAACTTGCTCCAATGCACTCGTATATGTTTCTCGTTATCGCGCTGTTATTTGTGCGTGAGTGAAACCATGGCGAAAGAAAAATATCTCACTGAAGAAGAATTAGTGAATATTTTGTATAATGATGATTCAGGTGATGAACTGATTCCTGAATTAGAAGATTCACAAAGTGAAAGTGAAGATGAACTTCCACTTCCTGAAATTGATACGCCGATACCATGTGATGTCAATCACCCAAATCCTACTAGGATATCTCCTTTAGGTATGTACAAAATTTGAATTTTCTAGGACTAATAGTTTGTGAATAATGGTCCATTTTCTGAAGTGCCACGAAAAGGGTAGCTGGGGTATTTAAAAGGCTGGCCTGTGGGTAAATGCCCTGCTCAGTGCCTGGTACTGAATGTGTTAATAGGTGATAGTGAAGAAATACTAAAAACCAATATAATACTATATGGATGTGAAACATAATCTCTTACTTTAAGAGAGAAAAAAGATTATGAGAATTTAAAAATAAAATGTTTACAACATTTTTTGGACCAAAGAGAAATGAATAGGTAAATACAGAAAACTGCATAACAGTGAGCTTCATGATCTTTATGGGAAACCAGATGTAAAAAAGAACAGTTACCTCTCATAGACTGTGAGGGCTGAACATGTGGCATGTATGGGAACTGAAAGAGGGGCATGAAAAATTCTTGTTTGAATGCAGAGAAAAAGCAAACAGTAGTTAGACCATGAATGAGGTGGAAGAATAACTAACTATGATTTAAAGGAGATGAATTAAGCAGGGAATGATTTAAAATATTAGGTCAGGATACGAGTGTGTGGAGAGGTTAAGTTTGCACAACCATAAAACCTCCAAGTTCTAATGTCAATGAATTAACATATTCTGATTAACAAACATTTTTGAAACTTACAATTATACATACAGTGTTGACTGAAAATACAAAATCAGTTAAAACCAGAATTCACCTAACAGCAAAACTAACTTTAATGAGTTGTAACTTCATAGTTAAATATGGGAAATAACTTTGAGGTTCTTAATGCAATGAATGAATGAGTCATTTCTCATCTTACCTCATAGTTAATGTTTTCTTAAACATGGAAATCCACAGTTTTCAAGAGGACAATCCCTCCCATTTTCACCAATATTATGAGTCATAATATTGGTTGAAAATGGGAGGGAATGTCCTCTTGAGTCATAATATTTGTTGAATATGGGAGCGGATGTCCTCTTGAAAACTGCAGTTCCCGTGTTTAAGAAAACATAAACTATGAGGTAAGATAAGAAATGATTTCTTTTTCACAAGGAAAAAAACACTATGAGGTTTAATTTAAGAATTAAATTTATATTTTTATTACCTCACCTCATATCCTTTATTCTTCTAGACTGCAGTTTCGGAGCTACATCTCCATCCTCAGTAGCCTCTCATCGACTGGTGTTATGTTGTTTCTTGGCAATTTTCTTCTTCCTTCTATTGATGGACCGATGAACCTCTGGATCTAATTAAAATTTGCAGGAATTTCGAAATTCATGAGTTTTTCTTTCTTGTGTTTTTGGAGTGGATTTTTCGTAAACCATGAGTTCTTTCTGTTTATCTGTGTGTTTGATTAGGCTAGCTTTTGTATCAATTACATTTTTTTTCAGACCAAGCGTGGGCTGCTACAGCTGACTTGTCCACTTCACCCTTTTTGACATTTCTAAGATGTTCTTGTTTTTAAATTTCTTTTTGTTTTTCTTGTATAGATTTTGTCACAATCCTTGCATTTGATCTGATATATTCCTGATTTTTCTTCTTCAATTTTTTTTCATTTTTGTTGGTTTTAATTATCTTATTTAGGCTGTATTCATTCTTCGGAGCCAATTGTATGTTAAACTTTTTAAAAATTTTCTGGAACTTGTGATGTTTAAATGGATGGTAAGTGATTTTTTTTTAATTTTATGTTCCCTTCTGTTTGCTTTTTAAGTGTGCTTTTCGTTGATTAATTTTTGCCTTTTATACTTATTCATTTTCTTGTGTACCATGTTTTCTTCATAGCCATTTTCTATTGCTACTTTAATTATGTATTCTTTTTCTTTTTCATATTTTTCTCTGCTCAGAGGTACATTCACCAATCTGTGTGTTAAAACTGTTGAATACATCTTCTTTGTGAGCAAAATGGTTGAATCCTGATGCCTTAATGTAGGCATCAGGATTCATTAAGGATGCACTAGGCATCAGGATTCAACCATTTTGCTCACAAAGAAACCGTATTCAACAGTTTAACACACAGATTGGTGAATGTACCTCTGAGCAGAGAAAAATAATGAAAAAGAATACATAATTAAAGTAGCAATAGAAAATGGTTATGAAGAAAACATGATACACAAGAAAATAAAATAAATTTAAATGGCAAAAATTAATCAACGAAAGCACACTTAAAAAACAAACAGAAGAGAACATAAAATTCACTTAACATCCATTTAAACACCACAAATGCCAGAAAATTTTTAAAAAGTTTAACATACAATTGGCTCCGAAGAATGCATACAGCCTAAATAAGATAATTAAAACCAACAAAAACGAAAAAATTGAAGAAGAAAACAAATCAGGAATATATCAGATCAAATGCAAGGATTGTGACAAAATCTATATAGAAAAAACAAAAAGAAATTTAAAAACAAGATTGAAAGAACATCCTAGAAATGTTAAAAGGGTGAAGTGGACAAGTCAGCTGTAGCAGCCCATGCTTGGTCTGAGAAACGTTTCATTGATCAAACATACAGATAAACAAAAATAACTCACGGTTTGGAAAAAATCCACACCCAAAAATACAAGAAAGAAAAACTCATGAATTTCGAAACTCCTGCAAATTTTGATTAGATCCAGAGGTTCATTGGTCCATCGATAGAAGGAAGAAGAAAGCCACCAAGAAACGCCATAACACCGGTTGATGAGAAGCTACTGATGATGGAGATATAGCTCCGAAACTGCAGTCTAAAAGAATAAAGGATATGAGGTGATGTAATAAAAATATTAATTTAATTCTTAAGAAATGACTCATTCATTCATTCATTGAGTTGTAACTTGTTTTGACTTTTATAGTAACATATACAGAATGTTCCAAAATTAGACCGATAAACTTTGGGAGCTGATAGATAATATTATTTTCAACACTTTTTATTAAGGAAGGTTTTTTGCTGTGGTGCTTCGTTTAAGCACTAGACAAATTAATGTCATTACTGCCTCCCACCCAGTTGGTTTAGATACGTAAATTACATTTGTGTACAGTATGTATGTTTTAAAGGAAGCACACGAAACGAACAAAACGAAGATGTTTAAGTATTTACGGCAAAATCATTTATTGCATTTATCTGAGTAAGGCACATAATTTAAATCCAAGAAACAATCACAGAACTCATAAACAAAACACAAACATCTCATTGTTTACAGGTAATCACAGCTTTACTATTCAAAGCAAATGTTGGAACGCACTCCCATTGCGATTAACACAAAGAGTGCATCGGCATGCCATATTCTGCCGTACTCTCGCAAAGACACCAGCCATTTCTCTGATTTTGCCAACTGCGCAGGTTATTCGTGCCACAAGGTCCTCTTCAGATTCAACACGATAGTCTTCATGTGTCACCAGAAAAAGAAATCAAGTGGAGTAAGGTCAGGGGAGCATGCCGGCCAGGCAATGGGTCCACCTCTGCCTATCCAGTGATTGCCGTATGTAGCCGTAATATGACGACGTACTTAAGCACCAAAGTAAGCTGATGCCCCATCATGTTGAAACCAAATGTCCTGTCTGATATGAAGGGGAACTGTTTCCATTAGATCAGGCAAAACTTGTTGCAGAAATACTAAGTAATAGTAAGCATTGAGTCAGGCAGGCAAAATGTATGGTCCTATTAAGAAGTTGTCCACAATACCAGCCCACACATTAACACCAAATCTCAGTTGATGTGACCTCTGAAATGTAGCATGGGGATTTTCGAAGGCCTGAATATGTGAATTCCGGCTGTTAAATAACTGCTCACATGTGAAACATGCTTCATCTGTGAACATGACATGGGATGCAAACAGTACATAGTTTTCAATTTTGTCCAGATACCACTGGCAAAATTTCTGTCGCAGAGGATAGTCATTAGGCCTCATTGCATGTACTTATCAGGGTGAAAAGGGTGCAACATTTCCTGCAGAATTCTTCCCACAGTGCTACGACTTAGGTGCAATTGTCGAGCGGTACTAACTGCAGAATTGTTCTCAATGCACCGCAACATATCTTCCTCGTTCTCAGGAGTCCGTAGAGAACATGGCCATCCTTGACCTTCTGCTCATCTATCCAAGGAGCCTCTTTTATATAGTCTACGTTCAATGCTGGCAAATGTAGTGTGACGAGGAATTCTTCGGTTTCAGAACTATTCTTGGTAAAGCCTTAAAAAGCTGCGCGACTCGAACCAGCTTTTCCATACACCAATAGCATGTCCATCATCTCATTCCACGTGTACCTTTCCATGTTGTAAATAAACTAGTATGCAGCAGGCATTTCAGCAAACTAATGCACAATGTCAAGGAAACAACGATGAGCCCAGGAAGTAAACTTGTATGCTAAACAAATTGAAGCATCTTTGTTTTGTTTCTTGTATTTAGATTATGTGCCTTATCAGATAAATGCAATAAATGATTTTGCCGTAAATACTTCAACGTCTTTGTTTTGTTTCTTTCGTATGTTTCCTTTAAAAGATATATAAAAAAAGTGATCCCACAACAGGCCCGGAGGCCCTTGGGGTAGTAGGAGGTTAAGGCTACCACTTTTTCTAGACAATTGGCACTTTATGTCAGCCGGGTTGTCAGCCCTGCATGACGGCCGCCTTTACCCCCAGAACAAGCATCTGGTACTCATTTCCGTTTGAGGCTGAGTCGACCCCAGGGCCATAGTGCCGCCAGAGGGTTTGGGCCAGTTTAAAAATCCTGACACCAACGGGACTTGAACCCTCGACCCTCCGGCTTGTAGCTCAGTGCCTTAACCACTATGCTACACTGTACACAAATGTAATTTACATATCTAAAGCAACTGGGTGGGAGACAGTAATGATATTAACTTGTCTAGCACTTAAACAAAGTCTGAGCAAAAAAAAACTTCTTAACAAAAAGTGTTCAAAATAACGTTATCTATCAGCTCCCAAAGTTTGTCACTTTTAATTTTGGGACATCTGTATGGAACGATAAGAATGAATTTACCAGTGTGTTAAATTTGTGTGGCATAACATTGTTTGATTGACAGTTGAAAACTGATGTTTTGTGTGAAAAGTTTAACAGTCTGTTCTGTGTTTTTAATATGTTTGTTTTATCGCCATTTTGATGTAAATTTTAATGCATATTTTATTAATTAGTTTAATATTACACGACACATTTAAAAATTTGGGTGATAACTTTTTTCAAAGTAAGTATTCATTTTTTCAAGATCTTGAGAAACCAAATATATTTAAGAATACAGATTTCAGCTATAAATTATGGTGTACAAACTGTGAAATACTGTTGTGCTTCTATATGCTATCAAAATAATATAATTTTTAACACTATTACTAAAATATTAAAAATTGTCCACTTTTATCAAACTATTTTTATGTTTGCGTTATATTTATTTGATGATTAAAAATTAGGTGTTGCACTTGGTATTCTAAAGTATCCATTATAACTGAAAATTGCTCTTTCATAAGGTAACCATTTAATGTTTTTTTTTATGATTATATGAAATTCAAATTCTTCTTTCTGATGGTTTTATTTCATAAAGTACTCCCTATCTGGAGACTGTTTTACCTTTAGAAAATTTTACTCAAGTGGGACTCAATCTCTGTGTTTCTTGAAACACTGAATTTTTTTTTAAAGAACAATCTAAAAATTAAAAAAATATATAGAAAAATAGTACTGCTTATTATATAAAGTTATTTAAATAATTACATGAACAATTAAAGAGGTGGATATTATACAGGGTGGACCGCTCGAATGGACCTAATTTCAATTGCTTGTTACTGGCAAACGGTTGAAGATAGAAACTTAAAACAACGTTCATAGTACAGAAAAACTCACCAAGTTTCGAATCCTGTCGGTAGATGGCACAAAGATACGTTTCTCGTTCTTAGATTTAATTGTTTGTGAAAATGGCGACTCCGCAGATGAAAGCGCAAGCTGTTTTGTGGTATGCGGAGTTTAAATCAATCATTAGAGTTCAAAGGGAGTTCCGGCGTGTGTTTAACCGTGATGCTCCAACTGCTAGAAGCATAAAGAAGTGGCGTGATACATTATTAGCTACAGGATCTGTGTTGAAGAAGCATGGTGGTGGTCGCAGAGCATCCGATGAAATGGTAGCAAATGTTCAAGCCGCATTTGAGCGAAGCCCCCGGAAGTCATTAAGAAGAGCTTCGCGGGAACTTCAAATACCAAAATCGACATTACAACGGATTGTCCACAAACGCCTCAAACTGCACGCATATAAAGTGCAGTTAGTGCAACGTCTGGAGCCGAATGACATGCCGAAACGAGTGGAATTCGCCAATACGATGCTGGACCGTCTCGGCGCTGATCCTGACTTCATGACCAAGATTTTCTTCTCGGACGAAGCCACTTTCCATTTGTCAGGCAAGGTAAACCGGCATAATGTGCGGATCTGGGGATCGGAGAATCCTCACGCTATTCAAGAGCATGTTCGTGATAGTCCGAAGATGAATGTTTGGTGCAGTTTGTCACATAATAAGGTCATTGGACCGTTTTTCTTCGCCGAGAAAACTGTTCGTGGTACCACATATGACATGCTGGAGCAGTTCTTCTTTCCACAAATTGAACAACTGCAGCCTAACATCGTTTTCCAGCAAGATGGTGCTCCTCCCCACTGGTCCAATGAAGTTCGTACGACTTTGGACAACATTTTCCCTGGCCGTTGGATTGGTAGGGGAGGACCAATCGCGTGGCCCCCGAGATCTCCCGATTTAAACACCACTGGATTTCTTTCTCTGGGGCTATGTCAAAGATAAAGTTTACACCACCCCAGTCAAAGACCTTCGTGATCTTCGTGAGCGCATCATAGAGGCTATTGAGAACATTCCAGAAGACATACTCCAACGTACTTGGCAAGAAATTGTTCATCGCTTTGATATCGTCACAGTGACTGCTGGGGCTCATATAGAGATGTGGTGATCTGGATATCAAAACTTGGTGAGTTTTTCTGTAATATGAACGTTGTTTTAAGTTTCTATCTTCAACCGTTTGCCAGTAACAAGCAATTGAAATTAGGTCCATTCGAGCGGTCCACCCTGTATTTTAGCAAATCAAGGAAATCTATTATACTTCATGCTCTTCCTGTTTTAACTTGGACACAGAATTGATAGCTGTAGAGGCAGTTCTTTAGTATGCATCACAATGTCCTTATTTGTTAATCTGTATCTTCACTAATTCTTTAGCAGCAATACATAGTATCATTTAATATACTTTCACAATATACTCGTATAGAAAACTACTATTACAGAAGAAATTGCTTGAATTTAATAATCAGGAAAAACAATATTTCAATGGATTTTGAGCTATTGTATTGTATTGGTAATGAGATGGCAAAAAAATGCAAAAGCAACCATAAAATTATTTCCACAACCTAAAATATTGTTATCCCCAAATAAGGAGCATCTATAAATGCATACTTCTCGAAACATAAACATATGGTTAACACCAGAAAATCAGAAAACATTACAAAAAAGTTGAAGAAACTAAATGATTTAAAGTGACAGTACAGCAACATTCCACAGCATGTGCAGACCATCTTTACAAAATTTCTACTTTATAGAATATATTTCAATTACAATATGAAATTTTCTAATGTACAGGGTGAGGCAATGAAACGGCACGATTTTGAAAAATCACCAATAATATATTTACAAAAAGAGTATAATTATTTGAACATGAATCTTAAGTACATGAGTGGAAATTAATGTTTTACCTTAAAAAACAATCATTTTTTGAATATGGTGCCAGTAAGGTGACGTCCTTGGTTTTGCACACATTGTTGGAGTCTAAGATGAAATCCACCCATGGCGTTCTGTAGCATCTGCAAAGGAATGTTGTTAATTTCCTGCCGGATTCTCTCCTTCAGATCTTCTTTTGTTCTTGGTGCATTTTCCTCGAAGACTTTGCATTTAAGATAGCCCCAAAGAAAGAAGTCTGGGGCGGTCAAATCTGGCGAACGGGGAGGCCAAGGGATATCACCATTCTTGCTGATTAGCCGTCCTGGAAAAGCGAGTCTCAGCAAACCCATTGAGACATTAGCAGTATGGCTTGTTGCACCATCTTGCTGGAAGAGTGTTTCTTCATCTGGATCATACTGATCGATGCCAGGCAGACCAAAAGTTACTAACATGTCAGCATAACGTTCAGAGTTCACCGTTACTGTGTTACCATGTTCATCTTCAAAAAAATAGGGTCCCACGAGTCCACGAGAAGATACTGCACACCAAACTGTTACTTTTTCAGAATGGAGAGGTTTTTCATGAAGATCACGTGGGTATTTGCGGACCAATACCGGAAGTTCTGCTTGTTAACGTAACCACTAAGGTGAAAGTGGGCTTCATCACTCATCCATAAGTTATGCACTCTTTCTCCATTTGTTCCGATAACATTAAGCATCGCTTGGCAAAAGCGTATGCGATGATTGTAATCGTTAGGTTGTAGGGCTTGCACTATCTGCATTTTGTATGGGTGATAGTGTAGGTCATTCTTCAAAATCCGTCTCACTGATCGATTGCTGAGACCAAGTTGAGCGCTGTGCCGCCTTGCTGATTTTCGCGGACTTCGTGTTAATGCATCGCGCACACGATCAATGTTCTCTGGGGTCCTGATTGTTTTTTCACTACCACCAATTTTCTTCGTCGTGCTTGCAGTGGCTTCAAAGTTTTTCACCCACAGGAGGATAGCTTTCCTCGATGGCACGGGAGCCCGTGGCGGTAGATTAAACTTAAGACGGAAAGCACGTTGGGCACCAACCACACTATCCGTGTTTTTATAATATGCTTTTACAGCAAACGCACGTTGCACGCTTGACCAACGCTCCATGGCTACTGAAATTTCCACTTGTCTAGATGCTCAAGGTCGTTTCCCCCATTCCCATAACCCCCCACTGCGCCCGTCAGCCGGAGTCCAAATCGTGCCGTTTCATTGCCTCACCCAGTATTTGCAAAATGTATTTCATCAATTTCAAAAATGAATTGTCTGATCACTTTGTCCTTGTGGCAATCCTGTAATGAGGAAAGTTTTATGTAATAACATATCAAGAGGAAGTGTTAATACATATCTATATAGGTCAATTTAACTGTGTCCATTCTGCCAATTTGAGGAAGAAGATTCTGCTGAGCCCGAGCGTACATCCAAAAATTGTCACAGAAATTCCCCCAGACTTCGGTGGAAATACTCTTTATCTACACCTAAGTTACAGACTTGCTGAGCCTACATACAGTTTACTAAAATATCACCAGTCAGCTCATCAAGAATTGCAGTGGGCTTGTGTCATCAAGTAAGGCTGGATACACATAATGAATGAATAATTATATAAAGTATTAGAAAGTTACAGTACTTTTAAAAAAGGAACATTTGGATAGTAATATTTATTGAGTTACTAAATGCAAAACTTTGTGATTTTTATTCTGAACAGTTCCAATTTTGAATATCTGAATTCTTTAAACTTGATCAACGATATCAAATTTACAAATCTATTTTGACTAGCTCTTTAATTTTACATATTCTTAGCTAGTTTTGAGGTAATTTAAATATTTTTTTGTTTCCATAATTGATATTCAGTAGTACATCTTCAAGAAATTCCTTTGGTAACATTCTCTGAACTGATTCATCATCAAGCAAGTTGGCTAAAATAGTAATGTTTGAGACTCACATTCAGTAGATTGCAGATTCAAATTTTAAGGTTAACCAACATGATTAGGACTTTTTCTCTCATCAAGGAAAATAATGTACTCATTTGAAATTTCATTATTAGAATCCATATCACCATTAAACATAATTTATTAGGGATGGTTTTATGGGATGTTGCAGGTTTTTAGAACCACCGCATTTTCAAATAACTTATTCTTTTTAAAATTCCAATTATAAACATCCAAATAAAATTGTATATTTTGAACATCGAAACACAAGCATCACTGCTATAATGGTAATGTAAAAATTCTCATTAATTATGTGTTCTTCATTTAGAAGCTGTCTAGATGGCATTGATTGCAATGGGTGTCTGCCTCAGACAAAAAAAAAGTGAATAAAAAAATTGCATTTGCATCAGGTTGCCTAAATGGTGCAGTTGGTAGCATGCTAATGTATAAAGTTAGAGGTATCAGGTTCAAATCCCGATTGAGGCATTGATTTCCTTTTCAAAATAACTTATACACTCGTTACTAAGATTTAAAAAAAGTTATGTTTTTAACCTAAATGTTATTAGTTATTACAACATTACAACCAGTGAAATGGACTTATTGCTAATCTCCTGCAATTTGAAGAGAAAAATATATGCTCAGACTGGGGTTTGAATCCAGGACTTTTGCTTTCTGTGCTAATGCTTTACAAACTGAGCTACCTGAGCACTCAAATCTAAACACAAATTTTTCTACAAATCTTTGTTGGTTTTTCATATGTGCACATCCCTCCATTTGTAAAACTTGGCTGTAAGCAGCCATTTTTGTTGCAGTGTTCCTGCAAATGCTGGATTGTTTTATTACTGTTTTCTCTAAGAATTTAAAATAATGACTACAGTAACTGCTCTACATTCCAAACCATTTTCATTATTTTATTAATCATTAAATTTTCATTTAATGATTTCTTGTAACTTTTTATCGATATTTGGAGAATCATCAGAATATATATTTTAAAGTACACTAATTTACAATCTTAAGATGTCCATATAATTTTTGTGAACCGTTTAAAATGCTGTCACAAAATTTAACAATCTAACAATATCACAAACTAAGTAGCTGGGGGAATGGAATGATTGATTCCAAGAAATTTACCTTATTACATATTGGTAAGAATGAAAGAATTGATGAATATGGAGTAGCATTTATTATAGATAGAAGGTTTAACATAATATAATAAATTGCCAAGCCATTAGTGAAAGAATATGCACCTTAAAACTGAGAATGAAATTTTACAACATAGCCATGATAATTATATGTACCGACAGAAGAAAAAGGAATTGTAACATAATCTAGAAAGGATGCTGGATGCCTTATCTTGTAATGATGTTGAAGTAATTTTTGGTGATTTTTAATGCAAAGGTAAAAAGAGAAGAGGATTTTGAACATGTTATTGGGAAGAATAGTTTAACGTGAAGTACACTAGACTCTCTGCATTCTGGTCCTCAGTAGACTGGCCTTCAGTAATCCTGCCCACAACCGGCATAAACAGTAAACAATTTTTATATTTAAATTAATATTGGGAAGTAAACATTATGAGGTTATATCATTAATAGTGAGTGTAGAATATATTTTTAACCACTCACCTCATATGATTTCAAATTTCTTTGATACCAGCGGTTTCAGACAATATCTTGTCCCTCTTCAGTCATGACTTCCACTGATGAAATTCTATGGTTGTTGATTTCACCTCTTGTGCTGCCATCTTTCGTTGGAATTATGAACTTCGTAATTTTGATATTCCGGTGGATAAAAATTTAATTACAAAGTTTATAATTCCAATGAAGGATGGCAGCACAAGAGGTGATGTCCTTAGAGAAATCAACAACCACAGAATTTCATCAGTGGAAGCCATGACTGAAGAGGGACAAGATATTGTCTGAAACCGCCGGTATCAAAGAAATTTGAAATCATATGAGGTGAGTCGTTAAATATATATTCTACACTCACTATTAAACAATTTTTATTTTAATTTTGTCAACATCAATATGCAAACAGTCTTATTTAAAAAATTTTAAACTGTTGTATGCAAACAATTTTATACCTGAGAAAATTATTATACAGTGGCTTTGTTGAAGGCCTGGAAAGTAATCAACTTATGTGACGTTGTTTTCCAAACAGTTGAGTCATGGGATGAAGTGGAGAGGGCTACAATAATGAAGAGCTGGAGAAAAGTGTGGCCATCCATTGATACAGTGTTGGGAGTCAGCAGCACTGACTGACAGCGATGAATCAGTAATTTTGGAATCAATTCCTGACAAACTGTACATGGAAATGTTCCACAAGCTTCTAGGAGGAGGAGAAATTAATAAAGATGATGTTGGCAAGTGGCTGAATGAGGAAACTCAGTTGTTGACCAAATTTTAACAGACGAAGAAATAATAAAAAAAAAATGTGCAGGAAAGTAAGGACGAAGTGATGAAAAAGCAATGAAAAATAAAAATTTCAGACACTCAATAATCTGCAAGGAATGGCCAGATTAGCAAGAATGTAGTATATCTAACAATAATGGTAGAAGACTCATTGATTTTGCAGACAGCAAGAATTAGATAGTAAGTTCAACTCAGTTTGAACATGAAGATATAAATAAACATTCATGGATTTCACCAGATGATGTGATAGCAAACCAGATAAACGCACGTTGATTAATAAGAGCTAGTGAAATTCAAGATGTGAAATTTTTCAGAGGTGCTATTGTAGATACAGATCATTATCTTGTTTAAGTTAAATATCTATGTAGGATTAATAGAAATCGTAAACAGAATAATCAACAACTACTAGAATAAATGTTTCAGCTCTCAAGGAACAAGATGTGAAAATTGGAAAGAGATTTGAAGAAGATATTGAGACAAGTTGAGAAGAACGAAAAGAAAAAGTTGAAAGTTATGAGGAAAAAATACATAGGAATGATTGGATTGATGGTAATGTTACTGCCTTAGAGAAAAGAAATAAGGCATATCAAATTTATTTAATATGCCCTACAAGGATTAACTTTCAGAAATATCTGACAATATAAATAGATCTGCACTCTTTAAAATCATGGCAGAGCAGGGTATGCATCCAAAGTTAATCAGATGGATTAAGATGACCATCTCGGATACAAGGGTTAAGTGAAGAGGTATGACAGATGTTTTGGATATTGATACTGGTCTCAGCCAAGGAGATGGTCTTGTACCAATTCTTTATGAACTTGTTTTGCATTGGGTTATTCAACAAACCAATGTGGATCTTAATAGCATAATGTTTTATGAAAGTGTTCAGATTGTAAATATTATGGACCAGTCAACGACAGCTACAGAAGAAGTATACAAACAGATTATGGAACTACTAGAGTTCTACTGAAGATCATTGCACAGAAAACATAATGGATGGTCCAAACTAAGTACCCAAGTTGCTAAATTCCTTTGAAGAAGTGAATCGCTTTTAATATCTTCATAATATTATAACGACACACAATGATGAGTTAACCAAGGTATTAGAGACAAATCACAGCAACAAATAAGGCTTGTTACTCTGATGGGTATCATGAAATCAAGTTGTGTAACCAGAAAACTAAAATAAAGGTATACCAAACTATTATCAGGAGTAATCTTACTTATGGAAGTGAAACATGGACAATATCTAAGAAATGCAATCAAAATTAAAATGGGAAATAACACTATGAGGTATTTTCAATATATACATGAGTTGGAGAAAATGTTTATATATATATATATGTTATAATTAAATGTTTAACATTGAGCAATGCAAACTTATATATATATATATATAACTTTATAAAGTTATGTGTATTCATGATACCGGTTTCAGTTGTCAATCACCATCATCTTCAGTTGGCGTTTGACTCAAGATGATGGACCATTAAAACCAGTATCATGAATACATGCAGCTTTATGAGGTGAGATATATAAAAACCTTTTCTCAAACTCATGTATAAATATCTAAGAAAATTGAACTGTTGCATGGTGTATTTGAATGGAAAGTGCTGAGAAGAATTTTTGTGGTAGTGCAAGACAACACTAATTGGGTAATTAGTTACATTCGTGAATTGAATGAAAAGTATAAGAGTACTGACCTAGATACTTATATTAAATTGAGAAGATTAGAATGGACTGGATACATCTGTAGAATGGATGAAAACAGGATACCAAAGAAGGTTATGGAAGGAAAAGTATTTGGTAAAAGACCAGTTGGAAGACCTACGGATAAGTGGTTTCATGCATTAACAACTAACTCTAGAGAACTCTTTGGCTCAGCAGCATGGAGAAGAAGCTAAGGTTCAACATTGGACTATGATACCATTGTAGAAGAAGAACATTATTGCACATACTTTTCATTTGCCTATCATAACACACGTCAAAATAATTTTTCACTTCATGAAGTTTCCTGATTAAAATTTAAGGATCAAAATCACCAGGCATTACAATGCATGTCAACTTTTGAATTTATGTGTTTAAAAAAAGAAGAAAATATACCATAGGGTTATCAGATTATATATATATATATATTTTGATTATTTAACAGTGTGTAATGAGACGAAAGTAGTAACCACTTCAGTTGATCAAGAATGTTCCTAGTACTCAAAGTCAGTTCCGATTTTTTTCTTGAACTACTAGACTGTGTTTCTTATATAAGTGAGTCAAAAATAACTTTTCATCTCACCTCATAAAATTCCATGATTGATGGAACAGGCAATTTCAATAGTCGGAGTTTTGGCTGAGGCTAGAAGTAACAGCTTCTGAAACTGAGTTTTCACGGAGTTTTATAAGGTGAGATGTAAAAAGTTATTTTCAACTCACTTATATAAATTGTGAATTGCCTCATAATGTTACTTACTATCATAGAATTTTTAATTTGTTCTAGATTTCAATTTTAAAAAAATTAATGGTGTTCAGGAAAAATGGCATCCTTTTCAAGAAAACTTTTTTTTTTCAGAACAGTGAAAAAAACTAGCACTGCACTGTATGGGTTATATCTGAATATTAAAATATGTATAAACATCTGAAACTATTTAAAACAAAATATAAACGTTTTCAAGCTACATTTACAGTATATATATATAGAATATTAATAATAAACGTAATATGTTTTTTTGGTTTGCTTCTAAGTGCAATCACATTATCTGTTTCCACAAGCTGACACTGTAATTTATTTTTAAAAAATTTAAACTAGTAAAAGATGTGTGACGACTATTCACAACATAAATACATAGCTTGTTGGTAAAAATGTCTGAGATAGTAAATGCAATTTTACCTAAAATGTTCGAGGTTCTCAAAAATAAATGAAACATACCCTAAATCAAGTTGAGAAACCATTATTTTTATTTAATTAAATACATTATATTTCATATTTTTATGAACATGCTTCAGAATGTATCGAGCACTTAAGTAATTCTTTGAATCAATATTAATCACTTAATAAGATCTTTGTTCTATCATGTGTTTTTAAATGCTAGTGATGGTAAATTTCAATCTGGCCAGGAATGTTGTAATTTTATGTTAATGATCAGTGACATGTGGTTATACTCATTTGCTAAATTTGAGAGTAAATGTTTTGTTTCCTATTTATGACCTCACATATTTTAATGGAAATTTTTACATTACTATAGTAAAGTGCACTGTGTATAAGAGAGAAAATTTTCCATTTAGATTGAGATGTCTAGTCAGCACAGGTGTTTAGTGCGTAGGACCAGAGATGTTGGGTTCAAATCCCAGTCTAGGTGTAAATTTTTTCTCTCCAAATATTAACTTGTCCTTCGTGTGTGAATGATAAATTTGTAATAAACTTATTGAAATGTTTAAAATCATCCTATCGCTTTGTTGTTTCTGTAAAATCAATAAAATTGAGTTACAATCCAATGGACTGGTGGTTACCATGCTTTTCTCTGGTTCTGATGTTTTTGGGGTTCAAACTCATCTGATGAAGACTTTTTTAAGGTGTAAAAATCCTGAGCATGACTTCTTTTGAAAGGAAAGTATGTTGTCCTATAATTATGGCACACAAAACATCTAAAACCTGAAATAAGAGCTCTTGGAGCAAAGTTTGTGTATCTTTTGGATTTGAATTGTGATGTTAACAGGCATTTTTAAATAAAGTACTAACTGTTGTAAGTAAAGATGTTACCTTTGACAAAGGCACATCCAAAGAGACAAAGCCGATGTTTAAACATAGTTTAATTCAGTATTGAGTGAAAATTGGTAAATTCACCCTTTATTCTTCTGCCTATACTTGAGCTTTAAAATGTTGTTATTCCATAGTTTGGTAATCACTGTATCATTGAGTTTACTCTATATCAGAAAACTTGTACCTCTTTATGGTAAATTCCTATAATACATTTAGAATAATCTAAATAATCTGTTCGATTTCAACTAGAGATTAAATTAATGTTGAATCTGGTTACAGTAATTACTTCTAATTCTTTCTTAGAAGAACTATGAACAGTAAGCTGTGGATTCGTTAGCTTATACTGTAAAGGATCTGACTGTAGTCTGGGTTCAATGCCAAGCAGTGGAAGAGTGGATATTTATCACTACTCATTTATGTTCAGATTGACCTTTTGTCCCATAAAATTTCACTGGATGTAAATTTGCCTAACCTCCTACTCCACCTTATGGCATTAACTAAGAATTGCAAATACTTGTACTCATATTTTGACGTTCTTATTTAAATTAACATTTTCCAATCCTGGATAAAATCTAATTTAAGAAAGAAAAATTAATGTTTGAACTGGTATTTGAACCCTGGACCTCTCATTCTCCGTTCAAATGTGCTGTCCATTACACCATTCAAACGAGATACAAATATTAACATTTCTTTCAACTTATACAATTCTCGTTCATCCGGAGGCTAATTGCTGTTGCTACCATCACGCCAACTGACGTCTTCTATTCAGAAGTATTTTTATTGAGAATTTATACACTACTTTTTAGCAGTAAAGCTTCTTATTTTTGATGTTTTTATTTACATTAACATTTTCCAATCCTGGATAGAATCTAATTTAAGAAAGAAAAATTAATGTTTGAACCCTGGATCTCTCTTCTCCGTACAAGTGTGCTGTCTGTTACACCATTCAAATGACAATACAATTCTCGTTTGTCCAAAGGCTAATAGCTGTCGCTACCATCATGCCAACTGACGTCTTCTATTCAGAAGTATTTTTATTGAAAATTTATACATTACTTTTTAGCGATAAAGCTTCATGTTTTCGATGTTCTTATTTAAATTAACATTTTACAATTATGCATTCATACCCATTCCTCATGCACCTTCATGGGTTGTTAGTGAGATACCTTTGCCATTTACCTCTTTTGATATGAACAATTGCTTTATATGATGTAAATTATCAGATATATTGATTCATTTAAACAAATTTTACTGCATGTTCTCTTGCTTTGTGCCACCAGAAATAAATTCTTACTTGGGAAAAGAAGTTAATGTTGCCAGTGCTTCCTTCTAGGTTGTACCATATTTGGTGTGTCATGGATGGGAATTAAGAATGGTGTCTTCTGAAGTATACATTGTACATGATATTTAATATTTTTAAATCTGCACTTTTGTTCATAGGGTTGCAGCTTTTGGAGAATGATGGTAAATTATATACATTGTTTCCCAAAATCATGATATCATTACAATCAATCATTGTTCTGAAACCATATTACATACAGCAATTCAGTTTATTGAAGAATATTCTAAAACTCTTAACTTTTTATTCATCCAGCAATTCCATTAAGCATGAAGAAGACTGGATTGGAATTGTTTACAAATATTAATTGTCATTCAGTGTGAATGAAATATTTAAATAAAAACATTGAAATTAATTAATGACTTGATTTTCAGCTTACCACCATAGATTGTGCTTACTCTTTGGTTTTATTTCCATTCAGTTAAATTGTTGTAATGCAAATAAAAGAATAAACTTTTAAGATGCTTTAAGAATATCTCGTAAGAAACTGGGTACTGTTCCTTATGTAATTTCACAACTATGGTTATTTGTAAGAGTTTCAGAACTTATTTCTTGCTATATTTTGCAACTATTCTTGACTTACATCTTATAATAGTAATTGTTTTTATTTAATTTTTTTGGTTTAATTAAAAAGTATGATCTTTTTGTAAACATTTCTATTTCTATTAAAAGTTATTTGTAATATCTAACATATTTATATAGTGCATTATTATTGTTACAAAAGTTGATTTTTAGAAATAGTTTAATCATCACTTTATACGAATTTGTAAAATTTATTCCATGTGATTATGTAATTAATTACCTTTGGAATGTATGTGATATTTCGTTCACTATATATTTGAATGTTTGGAAATTATGCTATCTTCTGAAGTTTTCATTCTTACCAAAGTTTGAAAACTAATTGCTATATATTTACTATAACTGTATAACTAAATATTTACTGATTATTTTGAAGAAAGTAATGATGAAATATCCAAGAATGGTTTTGTTCTTCATTCAGATTATTTGATTGTTATATGGTTTATTCCATTGTAATTAATGTTATATTTTTACCTATATTTTATCATCTCTTATGCTTCATAAATGCAAATATTGAAACAATTTTGAAATTAAAAAATCTGTTGAGTTTCTCAGATGAATTATCTCTTATAACCTGAAATCCAAAATGTCTTACCTATTGACCTTTTATAGGAAAAAATCACTATGAGGTTTAATTTAAGATTAAATTAAAATTAGTTCTTCTGATCGACATAATATCAGTCGACAAGAAAGTACTGAAGATGAAGCCGCCAAGGCTTTGAAACTTTGCTCTACTTGGAAGACTGGATATGATGTGAGGTATGAAGCATTTTAATTTAATCTTATGTCTTACCTATTTTATTTAAATTTGAAAGAAATTTTATAATAAATGTCATTTTAATTGGTTATTGAAATGACATTTATTGTGAAATGAAAGCAATTTTTGTAATACGTAGCAGAAAAGGTAAAAAATCTTGGATTTTAGGATATGCATACTCATTTATCTGACATAATATATACTTTAAAAAATTTTAAAATTATTCCAAGTTCTGCATTTATGAAGCAATTCTGGTCTCATAGATAAAATATTTATCAATCTTTGTAAGTATGGGAATGCAAGCATTTATATTAATAGCAAATGTATTTAATTAAAATAATGCTTACTGTAGGTAAACCCTGCCAAATATATTTTATTTATTTTTTTCTAATGCCAGCAGGTTCTCTTTTATGACATTTCTGGTTTTCTCCCCTGGCATTGGTGTAATTGTAACCCACTTCTGAAGTTGGGGCACCTAGAAGGCGGAGTTACGTTACCCCGATGATATGATGGGTGATAAATGATATTGAAGCGCCAGAAGAGTTCTTAATCTAGATTCCAGACCAGGCAACCACAGGAAAAATTCCTATAGTTTAACCGGGAATCGAACCTGGGACCTCATGAACAATAGTCGGAAATGCTGACCACTAGCCCATGAGGCTGGTCGTCCCTGCCAAACATAATGTATTGGATAAAAATGCATAATTTGATTAATAGCCCTACTTTGTTGCAGTATAGAATAGGGGATTTAATATTAATAAATACCACCTCACCACATATTTTGTCTTCTTTTTTGACTTGTTTTACTCCATATTCAGGATTAGGAATAAGTATACTCTTTTTTTTTCATATCAAAATCTATGCTCTGCATATCTGTGTGTTGTTAAACAATGAAAAGATACCAAGAGTGATTGATAATATGAATGGATATTAGGTGCCAGTGTTTGCCCAAGACTGTTTTCAGGGGCTTTGTTGATGTGTGTTCCTGTCCATCCCAAACCTCAGCTGTCTTAACGTTGACTCTATTAGGAAGTATGAAAGGAAGAAAGCATGGAGCGTGAAGTGGTGGGAAGTGGGAGCGAGCGAGAGCGAACGGCTGTCCTACCTGATGAATGAAGTGGAGCAGGTGAGGAAGACAAGTGAGTGTTGTTGAGAAGATGGCACAACTGTTTTCATACCCAAGACTTTACTTTTCTCACTTGTACTAGTTTTTCTTATTGTTGCATCTTGAATTTAGTTATTTATCAAAATTTTTAAAGATACATGGCTCAAGTATGCAATACATTAAAATTCATATTTTTATGTCATAAGAATACTACATCATAACAAAATAATTTTTTTTTTTTTTTTTTTTTCCCACAACAGACCCGGAGGCCCTTGGGGTAGTAGGAGGTTAAGGCTCGCACTTTTTCTAGACTATCGGCACTTTATGTCAGCCGGGTTGTCAGCCCTGCGTGACGGCCGCCTTTACCCCCAGAACAAGCGTCTGGTACTCATTTTCGTTAGAGGCTGAGTCGACCCCAGGGCCATAGTGCCGCCAGAGGGTTTGGGTCAGTTTAAAAATCCTGACCCCAACGGGACTTGAACCCTCGACCCTCCGGCTTGTAGCTCAGTGCCTTAACCACTACGCTACGGCGTGCCCCCAACAAAATAATTAAGCATTAATTAAATTTGAGTTGAGTTTTTGACTCACCTCATATCAAGTTATTTTGAGTCTGTAATATCTTACCTCAATATTAATGTTGATTTGTTCTTGAACATGTTTTGATTAGTCTTCTAGTCATCATCAGCATCATGGCCAGACTGGTTGGATTTATGTTGTAAACCCTGGATGTCGATGTCAGATCCCTCCTGCGGTTGACCGAAGAACCTCCAAACAAGGTCACATTCCATCAGTATTTCAAAATTCATAACTCTGTTTTTGTTATTCTGAATATAGATTTTTTTTTCCCCCCAAATAGTTAGCTCTTTTGTATTTTCTAACTGTTTTAATAATTTAGTGTTCAAATTTATATTATGTTTTTCAGACCAAACATGAACAGCATCTGCAGATTTTTCTATTTCCCCATTTTTAATATTTCTTATGTGTTCTTTGGTTCTAATTTTCAGGTTTCTTTTTGTTTTTCCTATATATATCTTTTCACAACCAGTACATTCAATTTGATATATTCCTGATTTTTTATTTTTATCAGTTTTTTTTCATTTTTGTTGGTTTTTATTAGTTTATGTAAACTGTGGTTATTTTTTGGTACTAATTTAATATTAAACTTTTCAAATATCTTTTGAAATTTATGGTGATATGTGAATTTCCTCTATTGTTTCATAGGTGGTTTTTATTTTTCAAGAGTGCTTTTGTTGATCATTTTCTAGCCTTTTGTGTACAATTTTTTCATCAAACCCATTTTCTCTTGCAAAAGGATAGGGAAATAGAAAAATCTGCAGTTGCTGCTCATAAACATAATATAAATTCGGACACTAAATTATTAAAACAGTTAGAAAATACAAAAGAGCTGACTATTTGGGAAAACATCTATATTCAGAAGAACAAAAACAGAGTTTATGAATTTCGAAATACCGACTGAACATGACCTAATTTGGAGCTTCTTCGGCCAACCACAGGGTTTACAACATAAATCCAACCAGTCTGGCCATGCTGATGATGATTAGAAGACTAATCAAAACATGTTCAAGAACAAATCAACATTAATATTGAGGTAAGATATTACAGACTCAAAATAACTTGATTGAAAGAACCTCAAAATATTACTTCCTAAAATAAAACATCGCCTCATATTTCTTGATTTTTATATAGACCTAGGTTTCGTCGCTATACTTCACAACATTGTCGATGCCACACAACTCAAATTTAATTAAAATAAACTCATAGTGTTATTTCCTACATATATAAAATAATAAGCATGTTCAAAATTAATTAAATTTTGTATGCAGTTTTTTTTCAAATGCGTAAAATAATATTAAAAAAAATTCTCTTCGAATTCAAATTTAATGTAATACTCTTTCAGCTAGGTTGTCATAGTAATCCATATTTGGCACCATATCACTATATATTTAAATAACATCAAATATAAGAAAGTAAAAGTAGTACTAGTGTGAAATAAATAAAATATGTATCAACAAAATATTTAATTAAACACCCATAGGAAGATAAACTTCTATTATTTTAAAATTTGAAGTTGTAATTACAGTAGGCTATACATTGCAATTGCTTACATGCCACATTGTTTTATCTATAAATTAAAATATCTTATTTTTAAAAAACAGAAGTTTTTGTTTGGTATTTCACATACATGCTGATGTAGATCATAAATGTTAGAATCTGGCAATACTAAAATAATATATAAGAAATAATTACTCAATATTTTATTCACATTGAAATATGAACTCCATTTATGAAAATTATGAAATTACCAAATTCAAGTGTAGAAGTTCGCTTTGTGCTATAAATAGAACAATGTTAAAATTTTTAATTTATTAAAAATACAATCGCAGGTTAGTTATTTTTAAACAACTACGTCTATATTCTGTTTCTATTTCCTCTCTCATATATATCTCTATATATTTTGTAGTGTGCTATTTAAAGTAAAATTTTTAGGAATAATATTTATGTTGAAGAGAAAACAAGTTAAAATTTGTAGGGAAAAGCGTGTGAAGATGTGTATGAAAATGTAAAAAAAGTTAAATATAAAATTCAGTGGTTGAAAACAGTTGATAAGTCTTCTCATGTTAGAATGTAGATGTGTGAGTGTGAGGATCTGAATTGTTTTGAGAGGTTAAAATGACAAAATATCCAGTATTAATAATATAGAATTTATTTCTCTGTTAACAGTGATCTAGTTGGAGAAGGGATGGAAGTTCGGCGCAGAAAATAAAAACTAGCATGAAGCTAGAAATGAACTATGTCACTCTGCATGATAATTGAAACCTGTGAATAAATAAAAATGTAAGTAAATTTGTGAAAAAATTTAATTATTTAGTTAGATAGCTAAGGTGAGGTATGTTTGAATGTCAATTTTATTAGAAATATTTCTATGTTCATATATGACAACCAGGATAAAATAACATTTCTTATTAATATAAAACACAGATTTATTATTAAATTAATATTAAGAAGCTAAAGCTGTTACTATGATTGAAATAAGTATATTAAAGTACACTACTAAATTATTGTAATCAAATGGTAAAGAGAAAAATTTATGCCTTAACCGGGAATCGAACCCCGAACCTTCAGCTTTCCGTGCTGATGCTCTAACCATTGAGCTAATCCAGGCTTCCTTCCCATCCAAGCATAAATCCTTCCTTTAACTTACTGTCTTGGTCCCACATTCAAATGCTATGAATCATCATTCACAAATACACAATGAATGGCTTCTACCTGAAGAAGACATAAAGGGACTCCACATAGCTATAGCATTATTTATTAAATTAATATTAAGAAGCTAAAGCTGTTACTATGATTGAAATAAGTATATTAAAGTACACTACTAAATTATTGTAATCAAATGGTAAAGAGAAAAATTTATGCCTTAACCGGGAATCGAACCCCAAACCTTCAGCTTTCCGTGCTGATGCTCTAACCATTGAGCTAATCCAGGCTTCCTTCCCATCCAAGCATAAATCCTTCCTTTACCTTACTGTCTTACAGCTTTAGCTTCTTAATATTAATTTAATAAATAATGCTATAGCTATGTGGAGTCCCTTTATGTCTTCTTCAGGTAGAAGTCATTCATTGTGTATTTGTGAATGATGATTCATAGCATTTGAATGTGGGACCAAGACAGTAAGGTAAAGGAAGGATTTATGCTTGGATGGGAAGGAAGCATGGATTAGCTCAATGGTTAGAGCATCAGCACGGAAAGCTGAAGGTTCGGGGTTCGATTCCCGGTTCAGGCATAAATTTTTCTCTTTACCATTTGATTACAGATTTATTAGTTCACATGGATTGGGAACCAAGAGATTGGATGGACCGACAAAATTGGCTATTAGGAATCGGACGATGTTAAAGACATCAACCGATGATCTAACTACCTATGGATTGGGAAATCTCAAATTCCAGTCCTGAGCAATCTGTTTTTTTTTTTTTTTGCGTTGTGATTTTCTCCATTTTAGAACAAATGGTAGATTGTAATATATTTACCATGACTATTTAACTCATGCCACAAATGCTAGTCAATGACCAATCACGTTTCAATGAATGTTGTTTTACAATCAATGACAGTCATGTTTCACCTCACTCTTTATCGATTTCTCTTTATCAGCTCCTGCTTTTGTGATAAAGAAAGCTCCTTTTTAATGTTCTGAACAGGTCAAAGCATTATTTTTCTCCAACAAATACATTGAATATAGCAAATATTGAAAAGATTCCTTGATTTTACTGAGTTTACAAAAAAAATAGATTAATAACCCATAATGTTGATTATGATATATAGTTTGATGTGTTTCATTATTTCTCCACTTGGGTGAACTCTTACAATATTGCGATCTTATTTGGCAATAAATAATATGATCAAGCTGCAGTGAATGAATATAACCTCACATTTCTGATTTGTTTTCAAACATCGCCGTTTACATTAAATATATAAATATTTAAAAATAACTATAGTTAAACAATGATTTGTGAGTAAACAGCTTAATTTTATTCGTTCAATAGTCCTAACAAATGCCACTCTTGATTTCCAAATTCTCTAGATAAATTGGAAATCACTCGTGGCATTACTTATGATAATCATTTTATTTTAGAAAGAAAAATTAACGTTCAGACCGGGACTCGAACCTCGGATCTCTAACTCTGCACATTAGCATGATACAATTTACACCATCCGAACTCCAATACGAATATCAATTAATTCTTTCTACATATATAATTCTCTTTCATTAGAAGGCCGGTAGGTCATCTGACAACTTCTAATCAAAGTATTTTTATTGAGAATTTATACAATTCTTTTAAGTGGTCTCAGGTTTTTCTCCAAATAATGATGGAAATACTGCACATTAACTTTCTGCCCTTGCGGGATGATATGCATTAGAATGATGCCATTGCGGTTGTATGCAAGAATAACTATCACTTTGACATTTGAAGGGGTGTGATGACCCATGATTATGCCACTCATTGGATTGATGTTTAAGTAGAGGCTTTCACGACCATAACGCTGCAGGTGAGTTTGAGTGGAGTCGTATCGTGGCCATCGCCGTGTCAGTCAAATCCCAGACAACTCACCGAGGAGTAATTTTCGCCTTCTCAGGCATTTCTTTAGAATACAAAACACAATCATTTACGACAGTCCTATCTCCAGGGCTAAATCACGTACTGTCTATTGGTGTCTAGTAGTGCGGAAACAGTTTCCATGTCCTCTTCACTAACACTGGGACGACCTGGCATAGCCTTGTGTTCCAGGCAATCACACCCCTCGTTAAAGGCTCTAACCCACCTCACTACAGTCCTGTATGGTAATGCCATATCCCCACATGCTTCACAAGACCTTAATGGCATTTTTGTGCTATGCGGCCATGGGCACATTGAATTTTCAACCAAGATCACTTTTTCTGCTTTGTAAACATGGCAAAACACAATAGCTCAGAGGAGACTAACTTCCTCTCTTCAAAGTGCATGTTTTATAAGATAGGTTGAACATATAATAACATGTGACAAAAGTTACAACAATTAACTCCATCTGGTTTCACTTCTACAGTAGTGTTGCCACTACTTTTGTTACAGTGCACGTATATTATAATATTTTATTGGTGAATAGCAATGGAAATATAATTAAGGGGATATGTGGATGGCGACCACAAGGTGCCCACTTACTTGTGTTTTGCACTCTTTTAACTTTACTATCTAACCTCTCTTGGTTAACTCTTGTTTTTTTCGACCCTGACGCTATTAGGGCATCCGAGGGCTAGGGAGTCTTTCCTTTATTTTCTTTTCTTCTCCAGAAAAGCCTGACCAGAGGCTATAAGATGGCAGCCCCATCACTGGTCTTGCCTTCCTTTGGCCAGCAACCAATCGAAGGGACTATTATTATGCTTTCAAGTCTTACACGAGAATTTCCCGGAAGACGCTGGAGGGAAAATTTTCTATAGGATCGTAACAGGCCTTGGCCTAATACTTGGAAGGAAGAAGAAGAAGAAGCTTAAGATTGACTTGTATGTTGGGAACACAGGTCATCTCACTCGTGCAAGGGAAATTTTGCCTCCTGTAGCATGAAAGAGAAAAAATAGCGAGAATATGATTGAGAAAGAGTATTGACTATATGCAGATGTGTATGCCACAGGAAATCTAGGCTCCTGTTTTACCATCTAAAGTTAATTTTGCTGCTACAGATGGCTTATGATTTCATTCTGGTGGCTGCTAGCTTTTGCGTGTTAAATAGAAACATATGCCGAGTGGCTTGTAAACTCTATCAAGCCTTCAGGCATAGATTCTCTATTTATGATGATGCAAGTAACAACTGCGTCTATAACACAAAATCTGAATCCACTGGAGTTCATTTTTTGACACAGAGGACACATGCAGTTATGTTTATACAACAAATAAGATTTAAAGCAATAAATTAAAAATACAAACCATATAACTTTTTATATCTAATGTCTAAAACTGAGAGAATGCCAATATTTCTTTGTATTAATTTTTGGAATAAAATGGTGTCAGAATTTGCAAAACCTTTTCAATGCTTCAAGAGCTACATCTTTCTTAACCTTTAAACGCCCAATAGCCCATATGCTGGGTTTTAAATTGTATGTCCAGTCTGCCCGCAGACCCAGCGTATGGGTTCTGAGCATGCAGTGCTGTTTGGTTGCTTGAAATTATACTGGATAATACTACTTTTGTTACATAACTTTTTTCAGGGTTATCAGATGCTTGGCAACGTGATCAGAAGATAACATCTCTTTATTGAAAGTTTGTTTTTGTGTGATAAGTCTCAAAACAATCACCAATTCATAAACCGACATCACTTTTTACACTTCACTTTCTGATTCCCCGTGTCGAACACACACGACAAATTAGTCTTTGTAAAGCTATCGGCCAATGTTGACTAAAGTTAACTTCAAGTCGCAAAATGTCTATTCTCAATATACTAGGTCTACCAGGCAGTCGTCTACAGGGTGTTCTACTAGCCTGTTTCCAAAAAGTCTCTGACAATTCTAAGTCGGAAGTCTCTGTGTGTTGTTTTGGCGACACATGAAGTCAGAAGAAGAAAACTGTTTAGAATGGTCAAGTTTAACAAATGAAAAAAGAATTTTTTGGTTGTGAAAACCAGCTATAACGGCTGGGGGACTCGACATGCTATCCACATGTCATCCATGCACTGGCTAGATGATCATCTACCTCTGTGATTGACACATGCATGTGTGAGGCCAGCAGCTGGCTGGTAGGCTAAGGGCCTTCTAGGCCTGTCGCACCATGGAATTATTATTATTAGATTATTAGGCATCCCTTTTCTCTTAGATCTTACTATCCCACAACAATTTATTTTTTTAGCCAAATCATCAAATCCTTCTACATTTTTAGTCAATTGTCTGACCGTGGCATGAATAGCACTCATGTTGTTAGCAGATCGTGTTTTTAATTTCTCGAGATAAACTTCCATGTCATACGTGTATCCAGTCTTGTCACATAATTTATAAATTTTTATGCCTAAACGTTTGTGCTTTTTTGGAATGTACTGCCTAAAAATTACTCGTCCTTTGAAAGATACAATGACTTCATCAACTGTCAACAGTTCAGAAGGATTATATAGTTTACAGAAGGCATTATTCAATACATGAAAAATGGTTCTTATCTTCCAAAGTCTGTCATAATTGGGGTCGTTTTTATTAGGGGGTTATTATTGTCTGTAAAATGTAAAAATCTAAGAATATGTAGAAATCTAAAGGCATTGTATTACTAAAAAAAGGCATATGAAACTGTTCCATTGTCGACCAATAGGCAGTCGCGTATGTCATATCCCATTTGAATAATTAGGCCAAGAAAAGGGTACATTTCTGATTCTGTCACGTCAGGGGGAAGAGTACAGTTTTCTTCACTCAATTCTAGTTTCACGAACCCAAGACCCTACCCGTACGTCAGGTGTCTCACAGGTATAAGTGTCAGTTGATTGTAGCTCGTGATTGTCATTGTTATCGTCTTCGTCATTGTCACAGTCCGAGAATTTTTTTTTTCCTTTTCCAAAGCTTTTTCTGCTTTGGGGGAAAACTGACCAGATGAAACCAATTCTAAACAAAAGAATGCTGGAAGGTTGGAATATACCTAAATGTATATAGTTTTTCACTTCTAACCTGATTCATAACACTCTAAACTCCTAAAGTTATTTGGTAACTATCATCAATTAAAAAATTCTCTCTATGGTATAAAATATCGCTACGGGTTTTTGCCATGAATACCACCAATTTTATAACAATATTTAACACTATAAATGTTGACGATTTTATTATTAATTTAACACTTCTCATTGAAGGATAAATTATATTTGAAGAGAAAAATTAATAATAAAATCGTCAATAGAAGCCCTACTGGCTATAAAGTAGTGAAAATTCCCAATAAATGTCTTCTTAACTAAGAAGCCGCCATTTGCAAAGATAGAAGCTATGGTTTCAAGCATTTGGCGCGAGGGAATTACAACGTACATAAGAGAAAAATTTGCATCTAGATCGTAACTCGCCTCGGTAGCTCAGTTGGTAGAGCACTTGGCCCGGAAAGCCAAGGGTCCCGGGTTCGAGTCCCGGTCTAGGCAAAAAATTTTCTCTTCAAATATACTATAAATGTTGTTTGATGTTTGTGACCCCAACAGATTTTAAAATATAAGTTAATAAAATTAGCAAAGTTATAGTCAAAAGTCAGGAGTTTAAAAACTAGGTGGACATTTAAACCCGGGCAGCTTGCTGCTACCTGGCCATTTAAACTTGGGCGCTTAAAGGTTAATCTGATGCCTACCTTCAAGGAATGCATATTCACCAGGTTGTTTAGACAGGTTTCCTTACTAAGTAACTAACTCATGGACGCACAGACATAAGCTCTCCACACATCCCTATCCTGAGATGTTTTCCAATCATCCCCTATATAATCTACTTCCCTCAAAACATTAATGTTATTCTTCCACCTCGTTCTTGGTCTACCAACTGGACATTTTCCTACAAGAAGCTTCTATGCCCCCCTTTCATTCCCCATTCATGCCATATGTCCTACCCATTGCAGTCTACGAGACTTAACTGTTCTTATTATATCTGGTTTCTTATAAAAATCATGTTGTTCACTGCTATATAGTCTTTTCCCTTCGCCTGTCTGTTTATCTCTCTTTGGTCAAAAAAATGTCCTAAGAATTTTATTCTCAAATACTCATAATCTTTTCTCCTCCCTTAAAGTAAGAGTCTAAGTTTTGCATCCATATAATATAACTGGGAGAATAACAGTTTTATATATTTTCAGTTTAACATTTCTTGAGAGAAGTTGGGATGACAAGAGTACCTGTAATGCATATAAGCATGTATTTCCAGAATTGAGCCTATATTTAATTCTTTGTGCATCTTATTCCTACAGCAAACTCCCGATTATCCATGCATGTATTATCCGAGCATGACTCTTTTTACTGTATTTTTTTTTAAAAATGAAGATAAATACTGTACTGTTTTTTGTATTGTTATGAAAAAAATTAATTTAAACGTGCATCTGTGAACTGCACTTAGAAACTAGCAAAATAGAGTAACCTTCAGTCACAACCTCCTCCTCTGACTCATTTAACGGTACCAACCAACATTCTGAGAATACAATACAATTTCAGAAATTTCCATTGTGTGAGTCACTGAAAGTTTGTTGTTACAGATTGAAACCACAGATATACTGTGGCAGTGGGTTTATCGCTGGTTAGTAATGTGGTCATCAGTGGTTAGTAGTATGGTTATCCCTGATTATTTGTTATTGTTGGTTATAAGTGTGGATATAGGTGGTTACTATTGTAGTTGTCGCTGGTTATGATGGCCATTTTGAATAACTGTTGTAACCAGAGTGGTCATGACAAGAAATAGTCCCACTTCTTTTTCATATTTACGAGTAAAATAAAGTAATGATAATTACGACTCGCACCTACATACATTTTATATAACATTTTATGAGTATATGTTGCATTTAAGTAGTGTTAAAGTCGGTAAATAAATTTCTGATCAACTTCCATGGCACCGAATAATTTAATTGGATTATCCATGTTTTTCGATTTTCCGTGCATATCTTGGTCCCAATTAACACGGATAATCGGGAGTTTGCTGTATTTGTAATTAATGTTCCTATGTATTTGAATTCAGCCACTTCCTAAAAATTTCCCTCATTTGTCATTAACTGTCCATTTCCATTATATAATGTATTTCTGTGTGTGAACATATATTTAGTTTAATTGATGTTTACTTCCAGTTCCAATTTATTAGTGTGTGCATATAGACTCTTAGTATCTCCTCACTATCGCCTAATAATACATCATCGGCATAAACTAACAGCTTGTTAATACTAAAGAGTTGTAGGCCTTCATCATCCTCTAAAGATTTGATGACATGCTCTAGTACAAAACTGAATAGTAGAGTCGATAATGCATATCCCTACTTTAACCCATTGTGAATTCCAAAAGTATCTGAAAACTGTTTGCCTACATGCACCATACTCTTTGTACCATTTAGACACATTCAAATAAGTCTTAACTTTTTAGGAATACCGAACTCCAGCAGGATACTATATAACTTCTCCCTCTGAATTGAATCATATGCCTTTTTGAAATCTACATGTAGTTGATGGTCAGTGCCATTATATTCCTATTTATTTTCTAAAGTCTGTATTATACTAATTTCTAAACTATTCTTAATTCCCATCCCCTTTATGCATAATCGATTGTCATTGGTTAAAATACACCTTAATGACTATTAATAATAATTCTAAGGTATTTTACAGGCTATTATTTACATATATACCATAGTTTAGAAATGTTAAATCAATAATAAAAACATCATTACTAATTGTATTTAATAGTCTCTATCCAGCTCCCTAGCCAATTATTATGTTTGAGATTTGAACAAAAATAAAAAACGATGAACAACACAGAATTTGGCTATTTAGGCAGCTACTGTGCTACCTGCCAGTTTCTATTAAAATGGCATGAGGATGAAAACTTCCATTAATGAGGTTTGAACATAACTGGCTTTATCAGAAATATCGCAGTCTGCATTGTGGAGGAGTTGTCGTCCAGACCAAGCACTACAGACATAAACTTATGATGAGAATATTATTCGTAATTTAAAGCTTCACTGGACACATTCCTAATGCTATTTTACTGCTCCGGGGGATCCTTTTCTTCCTGTACTATAATGGATCATAAAAAATACCGAGTAAAAATTTGTAACATTTTCATTAATTTTATTTTTAAGAGCATGCTTACTATTTCCCTTGGTCATTTTTTAAAAAAAACTCCTTGGTGCAACAGGCTTAGAAGGCCCTTGGTCTACTAGCTGGCCGCTGACCTCACATCCATATGTATTAATCACAGAGATAGAGTACCATCCAGTCAGTGTAGGGGTGACATGTGATCAGCATGTCAGGCCCCCCAGCTGTTATAGCTGGTTTTCTCAACCTAGAGCTGCTACTTATTGTAGTTACCCATATTCCTCACGATGCTGGGTGGGCACTTGCCCCGTACTGGCCGAAATTCCATGAGAAAATTTCTTCCTCTATGGGGACTTGAACCAGCGCAAGTCCTGTAGCTCTGTTTCAAGGCTTCTTGCCTTAACCACTCAGCTAAATGAAGTTTAAATATTATCAAGTTTGGAACAAAACAGCACCAAGTAGTATAGAAATATCGGTGATGTCATGCAGAGGATTTGGTGGCATTTCATTGAAAGAGCATTGACCCCAAACATCCAGTCAAGGTCAACCAGTCAATTATGCAACATCTGGTTGTGCATGTAACATGAGGTCAAGGACATCAACTACACAAGCAATAAATCATGCAGTGTAATTACTGGTCTAGGTGAAACAGCATTCACTTCAAGGGCATCAAGTACACGACTCGACTTAACCCATTCCCTGTTATTGACAGAGATTCTCCGTCAAGCATAAATGTCCTCAGCAGGTTATGGACACAAATTCTCTGCGATACGTTTACTTTTGTATTATAATTTATAAATTTATTATTTTTAACGATGTTATTTTTGTCAATGTATATATACAATTAAAATATAATAATCTTACCTCTACAGGTTATTTGAGAGTAGTACATCTTGAAACAGAGGGGCACACCTCCACAAGCAACAAACTTTTTTTTTTCTTTCCAACCCTTTTTTTTTTTTGCACATTTGTGGCTTCCATATTTCTTTTATTCTGTTACGTATGTTTTAAATGAAATGTCTTTCTCTTAGAGTGGTGAATATTTTGGTGATTTTTAGCCCCTAAATTGGTTAGGCATGGCAAGTATTACTGCTTGAAACAGACTAACTTGATAGAGCGAGACAAAAATCTAACAGTGTCATGTTTAGATCCAGGACTTTCCAATTGTATATGGCAACATCCACCATATGGATGAACAAAATTATTTCTTGTACCATTTTATTTTCTTCTGCTTTGATGGTATGCTGTCCACTACGTCCACACCATCCATATTTTGATTGTAAATGTGTACAATGTCCAATTTGAATATTGTTCTTTTATTATTTTCTTTGTAAATGAATCAGATCCATTCTTAAATACCAATTAGATAAGATTGACACCTGCCTATGACCATTCTATATGACATAAGTAACGGGAGGTAATTGCTGCATATCTATTTCTCCTTTTCGCAATGCTTTCCAGTAAGTGCAGATAGTATCAATTGCATTTATGCTCATGTTTACAGAGAATGATATAATTTACAGGAAGCTATACTAATTACCTAGAAATATGGCTCCACCCGTATCCAACAACGGGTCTGTCAGATGCATAACAATAGAAATAAAGAGTTGTAATTCGAAGTTGCCCGCAATAATAGTTCCTTTTCTGTGTAAATACTACTAATATTCCAGTTCCACATTCACACAAATAAGATTTTTTTCCCGAATCTGGCTCTGTACCGAATAAACTGTTTCCAGCTAAGGCATCTTTTCTATAATATGAGACTTTCATCTACTGGTACTGTATTTTTTTTTTCACTGTCAATAGATTGACAATATATATCGTTATGAGGTATATAAAAACAAGGGGTATCTTTAAGGTAGAATTTTTATCACTCACCTCATATTGTATTGAACAATATGAGGTGAGTGATAAAAATTCTACCTTAATGAATATACCTCATAGTGAGAATTCCTAAAATAAGTAAGGGGTATCTTATTTAGTTTGCCATGTGCTATATTATTATTAGCGAAACAGAAATCTCAAGTGAATGAAAATCTGTATGTTGTCATGCATTTTCTGAAAAAGTTGGTGAGTACTTTATCTGTGAAACCATACATTTCCAAACTTCGTCTTCTAATAATTACTATCAAAATAATTAGAGAAAAAATTCTATTTACATCATATTTACGTACATCAACCATTGGGCCTTAATTTTCCCTCACAAAAAATATTTTATTTTATTCTTTGTTTGAAAATAATTGTTTTCGCAACAATTAGTCTATTTTCCCCTGCTAATTTTGTACAAATAAACTACTACATGGTGAAACTAGGTCTCTTTCCCTTCCTTTCAGAGAAGTGTAGAGTGTTTTTTTTCTTTTTCTTTTGTGCTATATTTAGAGACTTTGGAAGAGGGACAGATTATGAATGAGAGGTCAAATTTTCTTTCCTTGAGTGTTAAGCAGAAAAATACAAGACTCTCTTTCTAAATCGTTCTATATGGTATGTGACTTGGCATGAGATAGTCATGAATGTTTATGTCAGCATGTGTATGACACTACAGTCTGCAAATATTTTCAAAAGTTAGACTTTCTTCAGTTTTTTCAGAAAAAACGGTAAAATTAATCTCTGACTATTGTGGCATTTTAGAATAAATGAAAGTGTCCCACAAATATATAAAAAGAAAGATTTCTCTTTCTAATCCCATTTTTTTCATTAAGATATCTTAAAAAACAAACATTTTGCACCACTTTTTCTAAACCATTGTAATTTTAAATTCTGTGTTTCGATTTAAATGCCCATTGGGTATCCTGCAGGAAGCTCTAGCCATTTAAATGACTGCCTGTGAATGCATTAATCATGTGGTTCAACGACTGGTTAAAAATTTGATTTTATTAGATTAATTATGGAAATAACATGAGTTAATTACATTCAAGTTAAGTTTTTTTGAATCTGGAATCATCTTACCTCAATTTAATGTTGATTTGTTCTTGAACATGTTTCAATATATCTTCTATATCATCCTCAGCTTTAGCCAGAGGATGATATATAAGATATATCGAAACAAGTTCAAGAACAAATCATCAGCTTTGGCCAGAGGATGATAATATAGAAGATATATCAAAACATGTTCGAGAACAAATCAACATTAACCCTTCTCGGGTGATGATTTTTATGGCCAAGGGCGAAAGGTAAATTTTAAAAATAATTAATTTCATGCTAATGTTATTAAATGCTACTTAAATTGTGTATTTACTTTCAAAAATAACATATACCTTAAAAATCATCGGAGAACATATTGTTTAAATAACTCACCTCATAGGATTCATGCTTCCATGATATCGCGATTTCAAACATAATCATGTTCATCATCAGCCATAACTCCGACTGACGATGAACATGATTATGTTTGAAATCTCGATATCATGGAAGCATGAATCCTATGAGGTGAGTTATTTAAACAATATGTTCTCCGATGATTTTTAATGATTATACCTCATAATGTTTACTTCCCAACATTAATTAAATATAACATATACCTTATTTTTTTGTTAATATCCATCACTTATGTGCTTCAAAACGATGTTTTATTATTTTACGTAAAAATGTCACTGCGAAAATGGCATAAGCCTCACTGGCCTGTTTAACTGTGTACTTTTTGATCACTCTGTATTAGTAAGTTATTGTATGAAAAGTTCCTTCACAAAATACTCATAATAATAGCAATATGAATAAATAATACCAATAATAATAATAATAGTCAGCATCAAGGATTAGACCTGCTGGTCTGTTCTGATCTCATGTTAGAATTGGTCTATCCATCTTTTACTGGGTCTTCCAACATTTCTTCGTCCTAGTGGTTTGTAATGAAGAATGTATTTCGGAATTCTATTGTTATCCATTCTATTAATGTAGTCCATCCATTCATCTCTGTATTGTAGATTCTATCTAATAGTTTGAATATATTCAGTTTTCTTCGTGTATCCTCACTTCGCCTTTGATCCATTATTGTATAGCCAGCCACACTCCTCAGAAACCTCATTTCTGACGTTTCTATTCTTTGTTCCTGGTTTTTTGTTAAGACCCAGTGTTCCAATCCATATAGTAGTGTTGGAACTGCCATTGTTTTATAAAATTTTAAGTGTTTCCCTTCTAGTTTCTTTGAGACTTCGTTTTTTGGTGCCACACATATAATTAAATTTATTTATTTTGTTTTCAGTGTCTTCACTTTTTCTATATGATACATTGTATCACGGGTAATTAAAATTGCTCACTTGTTCTATCATTTAATTCTCTAATTGGATTTTTACTCTGGCTCATACCCTCGAAAAGCTAGAACTTTTGTTTTTAGAGTAGATATTTTCAAGTTGTATGTTTCACATATTTTACTTAATTTGTAAATTGCCCTTTGTAAACCATCTTCTGTCCCAGATATCACAACCTGATAGTGTGCAAAAAGTAAAGTATCTAATAATATTGCCGATATTAAAAAGTTTAGTTAAAACAATTTGCCAATTCTGTATGGCATCGTCTATATATATATATAAGTGATGGCAAAAGTGGGCATCCTTGTTTTATTCCACAGTTTATTGTCGCTGTTTTATTGTTTTGTGTTTTATGACCCATGCAATTAATATTTTATTATCTACATATAAACTTTCAATAATTTTAATCAAATGTTGTGGAATGCCTCTGTTTATCATTATATTCCATAATTTCTTTCTATACACTCTTGTCAAAAGCCTTCTCAAAATCAATAAATATGTTGGTATAAGTTATGTTCTCTACGTATCTGTATTAATTGTGTTATAACATATATACAGTCTGAACAAGATTTTCCTTTTCTAAAACCATTTTGATATTCTGATAGCATACTTTCAATGACTATTTAACTCATGCCCCAAATGGGAGTCAATGACCAATCACATTTCAATGATTTTTTTATTTACAACCAATCACAGTCGTGTTTCACCTCAAATTTATCAACTAAAGTTTATCATATTAAAGAAACACCTCCTTTTTAACATTCTGAATAGGTCCTAGCATTATTTTGCAGTGACTCAGAAATACGGCTACCAGATTGTATATATAGTGCATGAATGTCAGCAGAAAGTGCATACAAGAGATAATATAAAAACTTTTGTACCAATTTATTATACCACAAAAAAAAGAAACCACTGTTTGCACTTTCTTAAACGAATTATTTTCCAGGAAATGACATTGCAGAAAATATAATTGACATATTTACATCATAGGACATCAGAAATTAATTAATACCTATAATGTTGGTTATACATTTCTCCACTAGGGTGCATTCTTACAATATTGCGATCCTTTGGCAATAAATAATATGATCTGGTTGCAGTTATGAACAAAAGAAGCAAGTGAAGTGTACCAATCGCTTCTCATTTGTTTTCAAACATCGCCGTTTTATTAAATATATAAATATTTTAAAATAACTATAGTTAAATAATGATTTGTGTGTAAACAGCCTAATTTTATTCGTTAAATAGTCCTAACAAATGCCACTCTTGATTTCCAAATTCTCTAGAAAAATTCACTCCTCACTACGTGAGTTGTGAATTTATCGATAATTTGGAAATCATTCGTGGCATTACTTGTGATAATATTAAGACAGCATTTTAAGATGGAGGCATAGATCTTATAACATGTATTTAGAAGACTTAATAATAATAATAAAATATTAATAATAATGTAAATAGTGCACCTAGATAGGGAAGAGTATTTCATAACTGTTATAGTTCTATTGATAGTTTCTTATTTTTCTATAAATGATGTAAAGAAAGATTGGATATGTTTTTATTATACATTTCATACATCTCAGTGGTGAATAAATTACACTTGAAGAGAAAAATTATGCGTTCAGACTGGGGTTTGAACACAGGACTTCTTGCACTCTGGGCGAATGTTCTACCAAGTGAGCTATGTGAGAAACTTCAATCTAGAGAAAAATTTGCGTTTAGATTGGAGTTTCTCAGATAGCTCACTTTGTAGAGCATTTGCCTAGAGTGTGAAAGGTCCTGGGTTCAAACCCCAGTCTGCGTGTATAATTTTTCTCTTCAAATATGAAGATTGGAGAATTTTTGTTCCTAAAAATTCTCCTCTGTATGATAAATATTGAAACACATATCTTTGAAGGTACTGCCGTCATTTAATTTTGGCTCCTTTATGGTAAGTACTCAGAAGAGATATGGTTCTTTTATCTCTCCATGCGAGAGCCAGTTTTTCTTCGTTTCTAAAACTAATTATAACCTCCTTTTTCATATTTCTTATTTTATTTAGGGAATCTGAAACATTTTTTTTAATGCTCAGCACTGCACCTGTTGTAACCATATTCATCTTCCATAATTCATCTGCTAATTCAGGTGAAGTATAGTACCTGTCAGTATAAATATGAGAACTTTGAGGTGGATTTGTAGGATCTGTTAGGAGGGATGAGGTCAAGTCCTTGATAACTTGAGATCAGAATCTGATTGAATTTATTCCATATAGGGCTGGAAATTATACACATACCCATTGGAACTGACTGAAAGGGAAAACACTTTCATTCCAAATTTTGCTGGTTTATTTGGGTTGTAGAATTTGAATTTCACTTCCCACTTGAAGCTGACTGTGCTTTCATCGATAGATATGGTAGGTCCTGGTAAGTAAAAGAGAGAACACTTGTGCCTTATTTTTTACCTGTAACAAATGCTCTTCAGCTAACTTTTTGTTACCTTCAGCATGGGCAAAATGTAGATTCCAAAACAAGAGGAGAAATTCGTCTGTTGGAAAAACATTGCCAAAAAAGTTCAATTTCAGGAAAAGTAGTCCTTGATATTGGGGGTGGGGTGAAGCCTCATGTTGATCACTACCTCGAAAAACACTTTTATATTGGAAACTTTTGAGGGAGACTATGATGCAATTCTAGCTCTTTTAATCAAGGGTGTTGATTTTTGTTTGTTTCCCTTTGAATGCAGGTTTCCTTCATTATTATGTTAAAAATTTCATTATAGAAAAAAGGTGAAAATATTCCACTGGATCGGTATCGTGATCAAATCGAGATGGTAATACCGGCCACTGCTGAATTTTATATATTGGTATATTAGAAGTTGTACCAGGATCTAAATTATTCACCTCTACTCAACTAGGTGCCGGTGGTGTCACTTATGTTACTCTCGCATTCACTTACACTACTTGATATTTCGTAAGAATCCCCTCCAGTGTCACTAAATAATTCTAAAATTTACTACCACTTTCATTCACTACTTGTTTTATTTCCTCACATATATTCAGCTTTATTTTTGCCATTTTACCGAGAAAAAAAACAGGATAAATATGTTACTAATGAACCATCGTAATATGTAATGAATGACGCACAACACAAGAACTCCACTGATTATCTCACAAGAAAATACTCCTAACTGAAATAAAAAGGGAATTCCCCACTCAGAATAGTAGAAAGAACATTCTCCTGCCATCTCTTGAAAAATATATGGAACTACGTGGACCAGAACTGCCGGCAAAGTAGGATGTATTTTTCCTACCATATATGGGTTTCCGCGCGCAAGGGAATGGACAGGCTGCCCATATATGGGTTTTTGCCTGCAAAGGGTTAAATTGAGGTAAGATAATTCCAGATTTTAAAAAAAACTTGATTAAAAGAACCCTCAAAATATAACTTCCTAAAATAAACTATTAACATTTAAGTTAATTACTAATAAATAGTCAACTCATTATTTATTAGCTATTAACGTAAATCTAGTTACGTGTGGAGAACACACATCACCTGCTCAAGGACACAATAATAATTGACATTGATTAATTGTAATGTTGGTTTTAAAATTGTATATCTTGTGCGATGGGGTGTATTGAATGTTATAGTTATAATTGTGTAAAAAACTATTATTGTAAAAAATATATAAAAATGAGCATAAATTAGATTGATATTGGAAACTACTTGTTTATAAAACCAATGTTGGGTGAAGGTGTGCATGTTATGGGCATAGAGACAAAAGTAACAAAAAAATAAAAAGACATTCCAGAACATAAAACAAATGATATAGTAATACAGTTTCAAACATCAAATGTAAAAGAAATCACATTGTCACCCTTAAAATGTATAATCCAGAAGTGTACCCTAAAAAAAGAAGCACATATACTTCAATCAAAGGTTGTAAAATTAATATATGTTTTGACAGACAAAACAACTTAATTACCTCATATATCTGTTTTTTTAACACAGAACTGCAGTATCGGGAAATATGTCATTCCCATCTTCAGCTGTTTTCACGGCTGTCAATTTTTAATTATGCCGGTAATTTTCTAAACTGCCATGTGGTGTAACTTTTGAAGAAGTAATTTTCTAAACTGCCCTCTGGTGTACTTTTTGAAGAAGTAATTTTCTAAACTGCCATGTGGTGTACTTTTGAAGAAGTCATTTTCTAAACTGCCATCTGTGTAATTTTAAAGAAGTAATTTTCTAAACCGCCATCTGGTGTACTTTTGTAGAAGTAATTTTCTAAACTGCCCTCTGGTGTATGTTTGAAGAACTTTGTAATCAAACTTGGCTATTAAGAAAATTAAATCTATTTTTTAAGAAAATCTCATAATGTGAAAATTCTGAAATTTATTATATTAAAACAACTTAAACCTAAAATCAATTGACGGTGTTGAAAAGCTGTATTTAAAAATAAATCAAGGCTTTTGATTTAAAAATTTTTACTTTTAATCTTATTGATTCACAAACACTGGAGCACAATTTAATTATAATATGATGTGTATGTCGAAAATCAAACTAAAAGTTGTAAATTGTATGGTTGATTAAACCTAAAATGAATTAAGGATCTTGAAAAGCTGTAATTAAAAATAAATTAAAACTTTGAATTTTTATTTTTAATTTAGCGATTTGACAGAATGCAATTGCTGTATAATAAAAAGCACTGGACCACAACAAAATTGTGATTCAATGGTTATGTTAAAATTAAAAGTTGTAAATTGTATGGTTTAATTAATCTGAGATATGAAACTGTTTTTTTATACTTTTAACTTCTAATCTTGTATTATGTTAAAGGACACCAAAGGTACAACTATCCTAAAATGGAAAACACACAAAAACAGACTTATAACATACCATGTTTTAATTTTTAGTTAACCTTTTATTATTTTGAAGGATGTTAAAGATGTATCACTCAAAAACACTTTAGTTATATTTTAAAAATAGAAAAAGTGAACATGTTTTTTTGCAAAAAGCTGTACCTCACCATTTTATTAAAAAGTATACGTACATACATACATACAGAGCTGAGACAATGAACTTTACAATAGTAGTATCATGACTCTGTTTTGCAGACACAATGTGTTTGAAGATCTATCAGATCATCCTGAAGAGTATGATGGTGTGATCCACAGGTTGAAATGTGATAAAACACACAATAAAATTAAACTTCACATCATACCGTGTACACCTACATGTTCCACCTTTGAGAAGTGAATATAAGTGAGGTATGTATATCATTCTGGACAAAGAAGATTATCAAAATAGAATGGAAGAACTTTTGAAAGAAAAAGAGTATGAAAAAATTAAGAATGACCCCCTACCAAAAACCATAAAAAAAGTGGAAAACTGTTTTAAAAATGTTAAAATTCTATCCAAGAAAGAAAAATTTCAATTAAAAGTAAGCAACCCAAGAAACCCTAATATACATGGACTTCCAAAAATTCACAAACCGGGAAACAAAATGAGGCCAATAATTAACAATATTGGATCACCAACCTACAAAATTTCGAAATGGCTGAATAATCAATTTAAAAGAATTAATAATTTTGAAAGTCTGCAGATTGAAAATTCATTGGAATTAGTTAAGAAATTAGAAAAAGTGGAAATTGAACCCACAGATAGGTTGGTTTCGTTTGATGTAGTTTCACTATTCACAAATGTACCGAAACAAAAAACTTTGGAGATATTGAACAATTGGTTAAGAAAAAACAACATAGACAGAGAGATCAAAGAAGATTATTTGAAATTAACTGCGTTATGCATTGATCAAATGTTTTTTACATTCAATGGGAGTTTCTATAGACAAAAATCAGGGCTCTCAATGGGAAACCCATTATCACCCTTCCTGGCAAATTTATTTATGAGCGATTTTGAATGTAAAATCACTAAAGCACATCCCACAATGTTTAAATTTTGGAGTAGATATTGTTGATGATATAATTTGTATTGTTAAAGAAAAACATGTAGAAGATTCCCTAAAACTATTAAATTTACAGAGTACAAACATTAAATTCACCAAAGAAATAGAAGACAATAACAAATACCTTTTTTGGATCTTAAATTGGTCAGAAAGACGAAGAAAAAAGAAAAATAGAATAGAAAATGAATCAGATTCATAGAAAAGAAACTCATACGGAAAATTTTATAAAATCAACAGGGTTCAATCCAATTGGACATAAATTAGCAGCATTTAATAGTTTAACTCATAGATTGGTAACTTACCCTTAAACGAAGAAGATTTCAAACATGAGAAAAAACACATAATCAAAGTAGCAAGAGAAATGGGTTTGATGAAAAATGGTACATAAAAGGATAGAAAAGTATAAAAAACAAAAAATGATAAACAGAAGTAATCTTGAAAAAGAAGAACCACCTATGAAAAAATATAGGAAATTCACATATCACCCCTGGGTACATAATAAATTTCAAAATATATTTGAGAAGTTTAATATTAAATTAGCACCAAAAAATAACTACAGTTTAAATAAACTAATAAAAACCAACAAAAATGAAAAAAACTGATAAAAATAAAAAGTCAGGAATATATCAAATTGAATGCATGGGTTGTGAAAAGATATATATAGGGAAAACAAAAAGAAACCTAAAAATTAGAACCAAAGAACACATAAGAAATATTAAAATGGAGAAATTGAAAAATCTGCAGTTGCTGCTCATGTTTGGTCTGAAAAACATAATATTAATTCAGACACTAAATTATTAAAACAGTTAGAAAATACAAACGAGCTGACTATTTGGGAAAAAATTTATATTCAGAAGAACAGAAACAGAGTTATGAATTTTGATATTCCGATGGAGGGTGACCTTGTTTGGAGGTTCTTTGGCCAACCACAGGATGGAGCTGACATCGACATCCAGGTGGTGCAACATAATGCAACATAAATAAAACCAGTCTGGGAAAGCTGAAGATAAAACAGAGAATTGTTTTGAAACATGTCCAAGAACAAATCAACATTAATATTGAGGTAAGATGTCCAGACCAAAAATAATATAATGTATATCATGTTAACACATTGGTGACCGACAGCTGTATGTTCCACCCACCCCTGCTAGACCGGACATTTCTGTCAGTGGAGTGGACTTTTAAATTTTAAACCATGCTAGCACAGTGTGGTTTTTTCATCAATATATTTACAGTCAATAACAATAATAAATAAGTAATTCTTTATTAGTGTTCTCACCAGACCTTCTAGTAAAAATTGAGGGTGTGATAGCGTTGGAAACATTCCCCTTTATGTAAAGGCACAGTGTAAAAGAGCATATGTAGTGAGTTTCTTTTCTTGTGTTCACTGCAAACTGGCAAGTTTTGAATGGGTATTTTTTTTTTTTCCCCCAGTCACAATTGGTGTTAATTTATGTTTCTTCATGTCTCAGCCTCCATGGTTGGTTTTGACATGGTGTCCTAGAAATGGTTTCCTTTTCTCTCTGTCTTTCTTCCTCTTCCCTGTCATCTGTTCCTAATTTCACGACTGCCAAACAAGAGGCTGTTTCAAGCAAAAAAACTTCTGTTTGACATTTTGTTGTTAGGGTTTTGAAATTTATAGACCCTGAAAGCATTAAAGAGAGCACAATTCAGAAGCCACAATACAACTTTCTTGCTCCATTTCACTGTTTTTCTCAGGATGTAGTAATATGATAGGTACTGGTCAGCCCTGTCTACGCCCTTCACATACTTGTTATAGGGCATTTTTACAACTTTACCCCTCCCACTCTCGTGTTGCCTGATGTAATGTGCTAACCATTCTTATGTCTCTTTTATCTTTCCATGTTTGAAGCAAAACTTCCCCCTTACTACAAAATACACTTTCTTATGGTTTGAGTTTATTTCCTGCTTCCACAAATGATTTTGGAAGCCCTCTGTTAGTCCTTATTGTTCCACAAACTCTCGTCTTTCTTTCGAGCAAATTTTCAGCTACAGCCACACTATTATAATAATTATCCTGGTAGACATGATGCCACAGATATAAATTCGGCTCCAGAATTCAAAACAGTGTTCTAATTTTTCCCCTCTGCAACATATATTTACAGGTTACATACATATCCCATAATTGCCTAACTACCAGCTCTAAAATTCCATATTTCACCAGCTGTCTGTCTTAAAACTGTAAACACCTCTTTCTGTAAAGATGGAAATTTCATAAAAGAGAAGAGAGGGTAAGAAACAATTAAAATTTATTTCACAATGAGAAAAAACAAAATTGTATGCCTCCTTCAAAAGCGAAGAAGCAGGGAAACCATACAAAACATAAAAACGGAAATACCCGTGGCCGGTCGTCTACCACTGGACATTTAAACACGGAGATCTCCGTGGCCAGTTACCATTGTATTAAACAATGTTTTTTTTTGTGTAAAAATTATTTTACAGTGCCGGACATGATGTAAGATCCCCGAAGACTCACACTTAAATGCGTCGATGCAGGTGTGAATCCCTTCTCTTCTTCTTCTCTCTTTTTTTTTATTAAACATCAAATATTTGTATTTTTATGAAATTGTATTAACAATGTAAGGATGTATATGGAAATTATATTACTTTTAGTCTGAACATCTTACCTCAATATTAATGTTGATTTGTTCTTGAACATGTTTCAAAACAATTCTGTTTTATCGTCAGCTTTTCCAGACTGGTTTTATTTATGTTGAATTATGTTGCACAACCTGGATGTCGATGTCAGCTCCATGTGGTTGGCCAAAGAACCTCAAAACAAAGTCACACTCCATCGGTATATCAAAATTCATAACTCGGTTTTTGTTCTTCTGAATATAAATTTTTCCCCAAATAGTCAGCTCTTTTGTATTTTCTAACTGTTTTAATAATTTAGTGTCTGAATTTATACTATGTTTTTCAGACCAAACATGAGCAGCAACTGCAGATTTTTCTATTTCCCCATTTTTAATATTTCTTGTGTGTTCTTTGGTCCTAATTTTTAGGTTTCTTTTTGTTTTTCCTATATATATCTTTTCACAACCCATGCATTCAATTTGATATATTCCTGACTTTTTATTTTTATTAGTTTTTTTCATTTTTGTTGGTTTTTATTAGTTTATTTAAACTGTAATTATTTTTCGGTGCTAATTTAATATTAAACTTCTCAAAGATCTTTTGGGATTTATTATGTACCCAAGGGTGATATGTGAATTTCCTATATTTTTTCATATGTGGTTCTTCTTTTTCAAGAGTACTTCTGTTTATCATTTTTTTTGTTTTTTATACTTTACTATCCTTTTATGTACCATTTTTTCGTCAAACCCATTTTCTCTTGCTACTTTGATTATGTGTTTTTTCTCATGTTTGAAATCTTTCTTCGTTTAAGGGTAAGTTTACCAATCTATGAGTTAAACTATTAAAGGCTGCTAATTTATGTCCAATTGGATTGAACCCTGTTGATTTTATAAAATTTTCCTTATGAGTTTCATTCCTATGAATCCCAAATTCAATTTTTCTTTTTTCTTTGTTTCTGACCAATTTAAGATCCAAAAAAGGTATTTGTTTGTTTTCTTCTATTTCTTTGGTAAATTTGATGTTTGTACTCTGCAAATTTAACAGTTTTAGGGAATCTTCTACATGTTTTTCTTTAACAATACAAATTATATCATCTACATATCTGCTCCAAAATTTAAACATTGTGGGATGTGCTTTAGTGATTTTACATTCAAAATCGCTCATAAATAAATTTGCCAGGAAAGGTGATAATGGGCTTCCCATTGAGAGCCCTGATTGTTGTCTGTAGAAACTCCCATTGAATATAAAAAAACATTTGGTCAATACATAACTCAGTTAATTTCAAATAATCTTCTTTGATCTCTCTGTCTATGTTGTTTTTATTTAACCAGTTGTTCAATATCTCCAAAGTTTTTTGTTTCGGTACATTTGTGAACAAGAAACTACATCAAAGAAAACCAACCTATCTGTAGGTTCGATTTCCACTTTTTCTAATTTCTTAACTAATCCCAATGAATTTTCAATCTGCAGACTTTCAAAATTATTAATTCTTTTAAATTCATTATTCAGCCATTTCAAAATTTTGTAGGTTGGTGATCCACAATGTTTAAATTTTGGAGCAGATATGTAGATGATGTAATTTGTATTGTTAAAGAAAAACATGTAGAAGATTCCCTAAAACTGTTAAATTTACAGAGTACAAACATAAATTTACCAAAGAAATAGAAGAAAATAAACAAATACCTTCTTTGGATCTTAAATTGGTCAGAAATGAAGAAAAAAGAAAAATTGAATTCGGGATTCATAGGAAAGAAACCCATACAGAAAATTTTATAAAATCAACAGGGTTCAATCCAATTGGACATAAATTAGCAGCCTTTAATAGTTTAACTCATAGATTGGTAAACTTACCCTTAAACGAAGAAGATTTCAAACATGAGAAAAAACACATAATCAAAGTAGCAAGAAAAAACGGGTTTGATGAAAAAATGGTACATAAAAGGATGGAAAAGTATAAAAAACAAAAAATGATAAACAGAAGTACTCTTGAAAAAGAAGTATATATAGAATGGTCAAATATACATTCACTCCTGCTCGAATCTCACTTTCCGACTTTCCCAGTCTCATTGCTTCTACAGAGGGACTTTGCATATTCAGGGGAGTGAGAGGTGGATACCAAATGCATGTGCGGGAGTAGAATGCAAGCGAGAGTGACCGGGATCAGATTTCCCATGAGCAGGGAACAGTCTTCATAAGCAAAATAATTGTATACAATGATTGTAAAAGTTAAAGAATATATTAAATAAATTACCTTACGGAACCTACATTCTACAAGCTTTATGCTTTGAATATAAACCTCAACATGTGAAAGAAATAATTGAATATGTTTATTAAGGTAGAATATGTTTATCACTCACCTCATATGTGATAAACATATTCTACCTTAATGAATATACCTCATAGTGAGAATTCCTAAAATAAGTAATTGAATATGTACTTAGTACTGTAAATAAAATGTACTCTGACAAAAATAGTAAATTTTTAATAATGGGAGTTCAGTATATATATATATGAATATGAAAGTTTTCTTGGGTTTTCCGCGTCTTGGATTCAAGTTCGGCCACTGATTCCGACATTTCGGTATGATCCACATGCCATTATCAAGGAATGATAAGTTCGAGTCACAGGTGTAGGTCTTATATAATAAAATACATAGAGTTTTCGCTGTGGTCCGTTTCCGAAGACGTACATCCACCCAAGGTTTTCGTCTTCGGAAACGGACCACAGCAAAAACTCTATGTATTTTATTATATAAGACCTAAACCTGTGACTCGAACTTATCATTCCTTGATAATGGCATGTGGGATCATACCAAAACGTCGGAATCAGTGGCCAGAGGCCCAACTTGAATCCAAGATGTGGAAAACCCAAGAAAACTTTCATATTCATACTTATATCCACAAAAATCTGCAATATAACACACACACACACACACACACATATATATATATATATATATATACACACACACATACAGTAAAACTTACTCAAAGCAAAATCGCATGGGACCATTTTTTTTTTTTTTCCCACATTGGACAAAATTCTGCATTATAAAAACTAAAACTTATTAATAATCTTAGATTATAGAGTACCATATGTCTTTTTATGTACCTTGGATTAATTGCAGTTCCGCTGCCATTGAAAAGTGAAGTATACTATGTATGAGCGACTTTGATGGTAACGCGCAAAAAACAGTCCCATTTCATCAGCGTTACAAATGTCTCTTAGCCGCATTTCCTGAAATTCAAGTATGCAGTTTCGGTTTCACTCACTAACTACACTTTCGTCCACATTCTTTGATTCCCCGCAAATTTCATTCCACACTACATTGTGTCGTCTTTTAAAACTGTCCAGCAAACCTGATGATACCTTGAAATTGTTATTCCCTTAGGGATTTAACAAGAGCTAGAGCTTGACTTTGGAGCATCGGTCCAGAAATTTTGGAGATTTATCTTCATTTACTTTGGCTTTTTTGCTTAATGAGAATGATACATATGTTTCAGCCATCTTTATTCCATAAATTCAGAACACTACCTGTGAAAGATCGGTCTCAGGACTTAACTAATTTAAGATTTTACAGCGCAATTGTTATTTGCAAGACAGGTATCTTGTGTTTTGCATAACAGGTGTCCAATGAGGCCAAATCTATACAAGTAGATTCTATACAGTAAAAGCTCCTTATTTGCACAAATATGCTGTGAATACAGAAATTGCAAATATGGAATGGTAATTTGTGTGGGTATATAGGGGATACGTTCCAAGGTTACAGAATAAAATTAAAATTATCAAAATAAAATTAATTAATGAGAGATTTTGAACAATTTCTATTAATGATTACTGTCAGGTTTAGGTAAGGACTTAAAGAACTTAGTAATTTTTTCCTGTTTTGCTTTTTTAAAAGGTCTTTGAATTAAGATTGATATTCAGCTGTGAATTCTGTGATATTCCTTATTTTGTCTTCGGATTTCTTGATTCATTAACATTGAAACAGCATGATATAGACGCAAACGACTTGCCAACGCGTATAAACAGTCATGCAATTTTATTTTTACTTTAAGCGACATTTTTTTTTTTTTCTTTTCAGTACTAAATTAATTATTTTTCTTTCCTTTTACTCACCATTGTAAACTGGGAACAAAGCACAAGAGACATGTGTTATTCAATCAAAATTATTACAATGAACAAGTTGAAACAATAATGTACTGATTTTGGCAATGGAGACATTTATCAAAGTACATATCGGCATGTGAAATACGACAACAGCTTTTAACAATGAACTTTAGGATCAGTGACAATTAGGTTTTTTTTATATTTATTTGTCCATTTAGTTTGAATCACTATTTGTAAAAGCCATCTTGGCACCTGCCTTCAGTAAAAAAAAAAAAAACTGCTGATGGTTAATAAATATATATACCTTTCTGCTTTATAAATTTGTTTCATGAATTGTGTAGAAATATCCTTCTGTTTCCGCGTTGGACAGATTCTATTTTATGCAAAATAAATACACGTAAAATTACTATTATTTCACCAGGACCAATAAATTTGTTCACATTGGACAGATTTCTGCATCATTCACGTTCCGGATTCTTCTTCTTCTTCCTTCCAAGTATTAGGCCAAGGCCTGTTACGATCCTATAGAAAATTTTCCCTCCAGCGTTTGAGGGAAATTCTCGTATAAGACTTGAAAGCATAATAATAGTCCCTTCGATTGGTTGCTGGCCAAAGGAAGGCAAGACCAGTGATGGGGCTGCCATCTTATAGCCTCTGGTCAGGCTTTTCTGGAGAAGAAAAGGAAAGAAGAAATGGAAGAAAGGAAAGACTCCCTAGCCCTCGGATGCCCTAATAGCGTTGGGGTCGAAAAAACAAGAGTTAACCAAGAGAGGTTTGATAGTAAAGTTAAAAGAGTGCAAAATGCAAGTAAGTGGAAGAAATGTTTTGCACAGCTTGGGCACCTTGTGGTCGCCATCCACATATCCCCTAGATGAGGACCCCTGACAAGTTTTATTGTCTTATTTTAGGAATTCACGCTATGGGGTATATTCATTTAGGTAAAATTTGATCACTCACCTCATATTTTTCTTCTTATTTAACTGTAAACTAGTTTCGAAACTAAGTTTCTGTTCCATCTTCAGTATTATCATGACAGAATAATAATAATAAATGTTTATTTGTAAAAGAAGAAATTCCTTCTACTGTTGAGAAATTAATGGCTTTGTACATGCAGTAAACATTTCTGAATGACTTATCCTTCATACTCACTGCGAGAATCCTGGGACTTCTCATTCTCGAGCACGTATTACTGCTACACAATACTCTTGTGGCCACACTCCCTTTCAGCTGCTCTTGCTTATGAGAGTGAGCGGGAGTTTGATTGCCTTTATATATACATATATATATATATATCATATACAACTAGTTTACTAGAAAAGAAAGGGTACTGTACATTAAAATGTTAATATGTTAAAAATGTAATGTGGTTAAGTTTTGGGAGGGGGGAATTCATAAGTCATGGCAATTATTTTTTATTAGCCAATAAAGCTGCAAGAAACAAAATTCAGTATATACAAGTGAGTCACTGGAATGTCCTTCACAATGATGGTACAAAACTGGGGTCCAGATACAGGAGGATATGGGTAAGGGACATTGAAAGGTGCATAAATAGAAATCATTGTTTTACTTCTATTACATGTGAAGAAAAATAATAATATTCATATAGCCCACAGCTATCACACTTCAAAATTTTAATTGAAGATGCTGCTGCATGTGAAGCAGTTTACAAACAGGGAGGATATCTTAACAGTGTTTCAATGAAGAATGGTGCAGATAGACACATCACAAACAGCTAATGGTATTCAGCACTTTCCTCATCATTGGCAAAAATATGTGTAAGCGTTGGGGGATTATTTTGCAGAGTGTTAGTTGTGGGTTATATGAATTTTTTTTTTCCTTCACATGTAATAGAAGTAAAACAATTGTTTTTATTTATGCATCTTTCGATGTCCCTTACCCATATCCTCCTGTATCTGAATTCCAATTTTGTACCACCATTGTGAAGGACATTCTAGGGACTCTCACTTTTGTATACTGAATTTTGTTTCCAGCAGCTTTATTGGCTGATAAAAAATAGTTGCCATGACTAATGAAATGATTGTCGTATATAACATCTTTACGAAGAAAACTAGTGTTAGATTAATATATTATGATTATTGTAATGTAATTTATGTTTATAAATTTATATGTCATTGTTGAAATAAAATAAAACTGTAGTGTGGTTAAGGTTTTAAAAAAAAATACTAGGTGTGGGATTCAAACCCATGACCCCCATAGGGGAATAGATCTTAAGTCTAATGCCTTAAACCACTTGGTCAACCTGGCGCATATTTTGTTTGAGTTGTTACGCTGATATTTAAAAGATAAAAATCAATAAATTTATTATGCAATCAATTTATAACAATAAAATATATGTTTACCAAAATGATACCACTTGGTCTTGTTTATATACGAGGGTATACTGAAAGTCCTGAGCAACCCATTGTTAAAATTCAAATTTCAACAATGTAACAAAAACAACTGCAGGATTGTAATCTACAGACGTTATACCACAACATTGCCGTTTTGTGGCGTCATAGCTTCTATCATGTGACCACACGCAGTGTTTCCAAAATGGCAGACATCAATGTTTCGTTTCAACAGCGCTGTCATTGAATTCCTTGTTAAAGAGGAACAATCTGAAAGACTTCAATGTGCTTACGGAGATGCCTGCATGGGTGCCAGCAGTGTTAGGAGATGGGTGAAACATTTAAAGATGGGAACACGAGTATCAAAGATGAGCCTCGTAGCGGTCGCCCATGCTCTGCCTCCACGGATTGCAACAAGGAAAGAGTTGATGCGACAGGCGTATCACAGTGAATGAAATCGCTACAAAACTTGCAGTAGGACACAGTGCAGTGCAAGAAATGATTCACAGCTTAGGTTACCAAAAAGTTAGTGCCCGTTGGGTTCCACGTTTATTGAGTGAAGACCACAAACTTCAGAGAAGAACCATCACCCATAACCTTCTTCAGAGATTTCAAAATGAAGTGATGATTTTTTGATGAGTATTGTGACAGGTGACAAAAGCTGGTTTCATCGCTACGAGCCTGAAACAAAATGCCAGAGTATGGAATGGCACCACTTGAATTCGCCATCAAAGAAAAAAGCGAAGACAGTGCAATCTGTTGGGAAAGTTCTGGGATGTGCAAGGTTGCATTCTGGTTGAATTTCTTGAACCTGGACAAACCATAAATGCTGCCCGCTATATCCAGACTATATTGAAAAGTAGCACAAAGGTCTGTAGATTAACATGGTGTACTTGGTTTGTCTAAAATAAATATTATGATTGTTTAAAAAAATGTTGCTCATGACTTTCAGTATGACCCTCGTATGTGTGTTGCATGAGTATAAGTACAAAGACGTAATGAAGTAGTTTGTTTGTATGTTACTAGGTGAATGTTTGGGAGGAGGTGGATGATAATGAAGTCATCTCAATTGACCTATCCAAACTGTTGACCTTGGCAGCAAATGTGGTGTTGAAACCATCGCCAGCATATCTTTCTTTTTCACCTATGTGGAGCCCGCCATCGGTGACACAAACACAACCTATGCCATCACTAGCAATGGCGGGAGGACAGAACATTTTGACCCAACAGGAACTGATTAATAGCTCCATATGTGAGCATTTTGAAAAATTAAAAAAAGAGATTGTAAAAAAAATAGATGTAACCATGAAAAAAAAAAGATCCCTTGCAAAATATAGTGCTATAGGCTACACATACACACTGGTTTTTTATATATTTTTTATTTTAATTATGCTCCGTATGATGTTTTGTGAGCGTGTGTAAATATATATACATAAAAAAATGAGTTTGTTAAATATGCAGTGTTGTGTTTTATTTTATGTTAACCTTAAAAAAACATATATTAATCCAGTGAGTGGATGGTTGTGTAGGATCACTGTGGAATTGGTGAAACAAAAATTAAAACTTGTTTAAAATTATTTTATTTAAAAAATATATATAACAATATTAAATTATTTTTAATCTGTTCATCTTACCTCAATATTAATGTTGATTCGTTCTTGAACATGTTTCAATTATATCATCATTATCAGCATCTTGTCAGATGATGACTATGATATCATCGACACATGTTCAAGAACAAATCAACATTAATGTTGAGGTAAGATGAACAGATTAAAAATAATTTAATGAAAATAACCACAAAATACCACTTCCTAAAATAAAATATTAAATCTACTATTTCACTTCATGGGCTAGCAAATTGCCTGTTCTGCTTCACAGTTGTTCTGTCCATCTTTTCGCTGGCCTTCCTGCATTCCTTGATCCTCTTGGCTTGTAGTTATTTGCTACTTTTGGTAACCTTCTTAAGTTCATTCTTTCTACATGTCTACATCATTTTTCTTTATATCCTTTGATTTTATCAATTAATGGATATATATTTAACTCACTTAAGGAACGCACTAAAAGTAAAATAATAACCCATATCGAAATTAAGAGCGAATAATCTAAATTATGCACTCTTCAGCAATTTTTAATTGAATCTGAATCCTTCAAAATGAATGACATCCTCCAGCTTTAAGGGTTAGGTTTGGTACGGAACCTCCCACCCCCGACCACCGCTCTACAAATTTGAGACCATTATTTAAATGTGCCGGACCTCAGTGAAAACGAAAGTTTGTACAACTTTGTTATTCACTATGGAAACCTAAAATTGAACTAGAAAATCCATTCTTACATCCCCGTATTATAACTTATTGTAGCAACCAAAATACTTCACGATGTGTGTACAAATTAGAAAACTTATCACTCCCATCATATTCCATTACATTCCAACATACGTATGTACTCTGTATTTTTATCATTATGGTGTAATACAATTTGAAACTAACAATTTATAGTAGAACGTAAAGTGACACGGTATTTTCTAACATATAGAAAGGAGTGTTAGTTTCTTTGTTCCTATTTTATTGCGCTGCCATACCGTTCATCCGGTTATAATGGGGATTTTTCCATAATTGTCAGGAGCTTACCGGGATGAAAATAGGCATTAAGAGAGTTGAGAGCTAAATATCTTTAAACTCTTAGATAGAATAAAAATGGAAAGAACATGTTCAAAGAATGGAAGATGATCGCATCCCCAATATTTTACTTAAATACGAACCGAAGGGAAGCAGGAACGTTGATAGACCGAAGGAGAGATGGATGAAACTTTTGAATGAGAATCTATGTGACCGGAACAAGCCACATGGGTTTAATCCGTGATTATTGATGATGAGAGAGTTGATATAGTCAACTCCAATAGCAGTAAACATCAACCTTTGTGGCGAACACACGTGAAAAATTATCCCCTTTTGACGCTTAAATGGCTTACGATGCCTATACCACAAGAAATATACAAAATCTATGTATACAGAATTGACAATCTCGATCAAATCTATAAAAAAAACCTCGATTACATATGTCTATCTTTTACGAATATTTTTTCTCATTGAGGCAAAATCAGTAGACATGCTGACATACCGTTCATCCGATCGTGATGGGAATTTTTACTAAATGTTCAGGTGTCTCCCATTAAGAGTACGGGCTACTAGAGTGTTTTAATTACCTTTTGTAGTGAAAATCCTGGAAAAGGTATCTTTTCGTACCCTTAAATGCATAATGCTGTCTAAACCATCACAAACACTTCAATTTACTATACACAGAAGTGAATATCACGAAGCGTTCTAAGAAAAAGTCCACTACAGCATCGTATGTATGTTTTACGGATAACTCACAGTACCGGTAACTCTTTTTTTGTTTGATTGTTGCCAAGAAGATGGACATAAGTAGATTCCCGCCACATATAGCAGCGCAAGGTGGTTAGTTTCAAAATGACTAATTTTGTATTTCAGTTCATTTATCCAAGTACATCGGGTTGCGCAGATTCCAGGGCAACGCCGTTTAATCAGCACGAGGTGTATAAGAATAATAACTATGGATTTACTTACAGTGATTGCTTGAAAGTTAAATTTTGGAAGATGAAGTTTTGTTTGCTATTTGCGTAGTATCAAACGTACTGCGGAAATATAGACAATTAGTTTATAAGTAGATTTAGCTGGAATAATTACGAGAACACATTTATAATTATTTTCCTATTCATTATTCAACAATGACACAATTTCGCCTTTCAGCTAACTTACACCAAGAAGATGTGAAAAGTAGATACTTGGGCATAGCCGGATAATCGTCACGGGTTATCCTAAATTAAAAATTGTTATAAATTTATAATTACTTTTTCTTTTACTTAATCAGACAAACGGAAAACACATCATATGATGAGCGCACCAAGACACGCTGGGTATTTTATATTTGTCATTTTGTGGTATAATTTTATGTTACACACAAATTCATGGTTTGGATTTTTAAATGGAAGATACTTTTTATCTTGTGTAAAAATACAAATTTTTAACTTTTAATTTGGCAATTCACTGACTTAAGGGACGCACTAGAAATAAAATAATAATAACCCACATCGAAATTAAGAGCGAATAATCTGAGTAATGCACTCTTCAGCTCTTTTTAATTGAATCTGAATGTTTTAATATGAATAACAGATTCCAGCTTTAAAGGTTAGGTTTGGTACGGAACCTCCGACCACCGCCCCTACAAATTTCAGACCTTTATTTAAATGTGACGGACCTCAGTGAAAACGAAAGCTTGCATAAATTTGTTATTCACCATGGAAACGTAAAATTGAACTAGAAAATTCATTCTTACATCTCCGTATTATAACTAATAGTAACAACCAAAATACTTCACGATGTGTATACTAATTAGAATACTATCACTCCCATCATCCATTACACTCCAACATAAGTATGTACTCTGTATTTTTATCATTATGGTGTAGTACAATTTGAAATTAACAATTTATAATAGAACGTAAAGTGACATGGTATTTTCTAACATATAAAAAGGAATGTTAGTTTCTTTGTTCCTATTTTATTGCGCTGCCATACCGTTCATCAGCTTGTAATGGGGATTTTTCCATTATTGTCAGGAGCTTACCGGGATGAAAATAGGCATTAAGAGAGTTCAGAGCTAAATATCTTTAAATTCTTGGATAGAATAAAAGAATCTAAAAAAAATGGAGAGAGCATGTTCAAAGAATGGAAGATGATCGCATTCCCAATATTATACTTAAATACGAACCGAAATGACGCAGGAATGTTGGTAGACCAAAGGAGACATGAATCCAACTTTTGAATGCGAATCTATGTGACCGGAACAAGCCACATGGGTTTAATCCGTGTTTGTTGATGATGAGAGACTTGATTTAGCCAACTCCAATAGCAGTAAACATCAACCTTTGTGGCGAACACACGTGAAAAATTATCACCTTTTACGCTTAAATGGCTTACACTGCCTATACCACAAGAAATATACAAAATCAGTGTACACAGAATTGTATATCTCGATCAAATATTTAAAAAATGCCCTCGATTACATGTCTATCTTTTACGAATAACACAATATTCTTTTTTGTCTTCCATTGAGGCTTGAAAATGGGTAGAAATAAGATTCTCGTGTGCTGACATACCGTTCATCCGATCGTGATGGGGCTTTTTGCAAAATGTTCAGGTGTCTCCCGTTAAAGGTACAGGCTACCAGAGTGTATTAATTACTTTTTGTAGTGAAATTCCTGGAAAAGGTATCTTTTCGTACCCTTAAATGCATAATGCTGTCTAAACCATCACAAACCCTTCAATTTACTACACACAGAAGTGAATATCTCAAAGCGGTCTACGAAAAAGTCCATTACAGCATCGTATGTATATGTTTTATGGATAACTCACAATACCGGTAACTCTTTGTTTGATTGATGCCAAGAAGTTGGAGATAAGTAGATTCCCGCCACACATAGCAGCACACGGTGGTTATTCTCAAAATGACTAATTTTATATTTCAGTTCATTTATCCAAGTACATCGGGTTGCGTAGATTCCAGGGCAACGCCGTTTAATCAGCACGGGGTATATAAGAATAATAACTGTATGGATTTACTTACAGTGATTGCTTCAAAATTAATTTTGAAGATGTAATTTTGTTTGCTTTTTGCATGGTATGAAACGTAGCGCGGAAATATAGACAATTAGTTTATAAGTAGATTTAGCTGGAATAATTACGAGAGCAAATTTATTAATATTTTCCTATTCATTATTAAACAATGACACAATTTCGTCTTTCAGCTAACTTACTCCAAGTAGATGGGGAAAAGTAGATACTTGGGCATAGCCGGATAATCGGCACGGGTTATCCTAAATTAAAAATGTTAAAAAAATTATAAATAAATTTTCTTTCACTTAATCAAATATATGGATAACACATAAAATGACGGGCGCACCAGGACACGCCGGATATTTTATATTTGTCATACTGTGATATAATTTTATATTTAAGATCACTAAATATGATTTGGTGTTACACACAAATTCATGGTTTGGATTTTTAAATGGAAGATACTTTTTATCTTGTGTAAAAATACAAATTTTTAACTTATAATTTGTCAAGTCACTGACTTACTGACTTTAGGAACGCACAAAATAATAATACTTATAACCCACAGCGAAATTAAGAGCGATTGCATCGGATTGCACAGATTCCAGGGCAACGCCGTTTAATCAGCACGTGGTGTATAAGAATAATAACTGTACGGATTTACTTACTGTGATTGCTAGAAAATTAAATTTTGGAAGATGAAATTTTGTTTGCTATTTACATAGTATGAAACGTAGTGCGGAAATACAGACAATAATTTTATAAGTAGATTTAGCTGGATTAATTACAAGAGCAAATTTATAATTATTTTCCTATTCATTATTCACCAATTACACCACTTCGCCCTTCAGCTAACTTACACCAACAAGATGGAGAAATGTAGATACTTGGGCATAGCCGGATAATCGGCACGGGTTATCCTAAATTAAAATGTTATAAATTAATAATTACTTTTTCTCTCACTTAATCAAATAAAAGAAAAATACATCGTAAGATGGGAGCACCAGAAGAGGCCGGATATTTTATATTTGTCATGTTGTGGCGTAATTTTATACTTAAGATCACTAAATATGATTTTAAGTTACTCAAAAATTCATGGTTTGGATTTTTAAATGAAAGATACTTTCTAACTTGTGTAAAAATACATATTTTTAACTTTTAATTTGTCAAGTCACTGACTTACTGACTTAAGGAACGCACTAAAAATAAAATAATAATAACCCACATCGAAATTATGAGCGAATAATCTAAGTAATGCACTCTTCATCTCTATTTAATTGAATCTGAATCTTTCAAAATGAATGACAGGCTCCAATTTAAAGGTTAGGTTTTGTACGGCACGTCCCGCCCCCGACCACCAACATTAAACATTTAAGACCTTTATTTAAATGTTAGGGACCTCAGTGAAAACGAAAGCTTGTATAACTTTGTTATTCACCATGGAAACATAAAATTGAACTACAAGATCCATTCTTACATCTCCGTATTATAACTTATTGTAACAAACAAAATACTTCACGATGTGTGTACTAATTAGAATACTATCACTCCCATCATCCCTTACACTCCAACATAAGTATGTACTCTGTATTTGTATCATTATGGTGTAATACAATTTGAAACTAACAATGTATAATAGAATGTAAAGTGACATGGTATTTTCTAACATATAGAAAGGAATGTTTGTTTCTTTGTTCCTATTTTATTGCCCTGCCATACCGTTCATCAGGTTGTAATGGGGATTTTTCATAATTGTCAGGAGCTTACCGGGATGAAAATAGGCATTAAGGAGTTGAGATAGTCAACTCCAATACCCCTAAACATCAACTTTTGTAACGAACACACGTGAAAAATTAACCCCTTTTCACGCTTAAATGGCATACGCTGCCTATACCACAAGAAATATACAAAATCAATGTACACAGAATTGAATATCTCGATCAAATCTATAAAAATTTTGTTTGCTATTTGCATAGTGTGAAACGTAGTGCGGAAATACAGACAATTAGTTTATAAGTAGATTTCGCTGGAATAATTTGCTGGAGCAAATTTATAATTATTTTCCTATTCATTATTCAACAATAACACAACTTCGACTTTTAGCTAACTTACACCAAGAAGATGGGGAAAAGTAGATACTTGGGCATAGCCGGATAATCGGCACGGGTTATCCTAAATTAAAAATGTTATTAATGTATAATTACTTTTTCTTTTATTTAATCAAATAAATGGAAAACACAACATATGATGAGAGCACCAGGACACGCCGGATATCTTATATTTGTATATTGTGGCATAATTTTATACTTAATATCACTAATTATGTTTTTATGTTACACACTACTTCCTGGTTTGGATATTTAAATGGAAGATACTTCTTATCTCGTGTAAAAATACAAATTTTTTACTTTTAATGTGGCAAATCACTGTCTTACTGACTTAAGGAACGCACTAAAAATAAAATAATAAGAACCCACATCAAAATTAAGTGCGAATAATCTAGATAATGCATTCTTCAGCTATTTTTAATTGAATCTGAATCTTTTAAAATGAATAACAGGCTCCAGCTTTAAAGGTTAGGTTTGGAACGGGATCTCCCACCTCCGACTACCGCCCCTACAAATTTCACATCTTTATCTAAATGTGACGGACCTCAGTGAAAACGAACGTTTTGTTAACTTTGTTATTCACCATGGTAACGTAAAATTGAACTACAAAATCCATTCATACATCTCCGTATTATAACTTATTTTAGCAACCAAAATACTTCACGATGTGTGTACTAATCAGAATACTATCACTCGCATCATCCATTACACTCCAACATAAGTATATACTCTGTATTTTTATCATTATGGTGTAATACAATTTGAAACTAACAATGTATAATAGAATGTAAAGTGACACGTTATTTTCTAACACATAAAAGGAATGTTAGTTTCTTTGTTCCTATTTTATTGCGCTGCCATACCGTTCATCAGGTTGCAATGGGGATTTTTCCATAATTGTCAGGAGCTTACTAGGATGAAAATAGGCATTAAGAGAGTTGAGATAGTCAACTCCAATACCCCTAAACATCAACCTTTGTGGCGAACACACGTGAAAAATTATCCCCTTTTGACGCTTTAATGGCTTACACTGCTTATACCACGAGAAATATAAAAATTCAATGTACACAGAATTCAATATTTCGACAAATCAATAAAAAAGCCCTGGATTACATATGTCTATCTTTTAGGAATAACTCACAATATTGTTTTAGGTCTTTCATTGATGCAAGAAAATCGGTAGAAGTAAGATTCTCGTGTGCTGACATACTCTTCATCCGATCATGATGGGCCTTTTTGCAAAATGTTCAGGTGTCTCCCTTTACGGGTACAGGATACTAGAGTGTTTTAATGCTGAAACCCTTTTCCCTTAAAAATTACCTTTTGTAGTGAAAATCTTGAAAAAGGTAGCTTTTCATACGCTTAAATGCCATATGCTGTCTACACCATCACAAACGCTTCAATCTACTGTACACAGAAGTGAATATGTCAAAGCGTTGTACGAAAAAGTCCACTACAGCATCGTATGTACATGTTTTACAGATAACCCACATTAACGGTAACTTTTTTTTTTATTGATTCCAAGAAGATGGACATTAGTAGATTCCCGGCACACATAGCAGCGCACGGTGGTTATTCTCAAAATGACTAATTTTGTATTTCATTCATTTATCCAAGTACATCGGGTTGCGCAGATTCCGGGGCAACGCCGTTTAATCAGCACGGGGTATATAAGAATAATAACTGTATGGATTTACTTACAGTGATTGCTTGAAAATTAAATTTTGGAAGATGAAATTTTGTATGCTATTTGCATAGTATGAAACGTAGTGCGGAATACAGACAATTAGTTTATAAGTTGATTTAGCTGGAATAATTACGAGAGCAAATATATAATTATTTTCCTATTCATTATTCAACAATAACACAACTTCGGCTTTCAGCTAACCTGCACCAAGAAGATGGTGAAAAGTAAATACTTGGGCATAGCCGGATAATCGCCATGGGTTATCCTAAATTAAAAATGTTATAAATGTATAATTACTTTTATAAATTTATAATTACTTTTTCTTTTATTTAACCAAATAAACGGAAAACACATCACATGATTGGCGCAACAGGACATGCCGGATATTTTATATTTGCCATAATTGTACATTTAAGATCACTAAATATTATTTTATATAATACACAAATTCATGGTTTGGATTTGTAAATGGAAGATACTTTTTATCGTGTGTAATAATACAAATTTTTAACTTTTAATTTGGTTAGTCACTGCCTTACTGACTTAAGGAGCGCACTAAAAATAATATAATAATAGCCCACATCGAAATGAAGAGCAAATAATCTAAATAATGCACGCTTCAGCACTTTTTAATTATAAATTTAGAGTAATTATATTTGACTTAATCAAACAAACGGAAAACACATCATATGATGGGCGTACTAGGACACTCCAGATATTTTATATTTGTCATATTGTGGTATTATTTTATATTTAAGATCAATAAATATGATTTACGTTACACACAAATTCATGGTTTGGATTTTTAAATGGAGGATATTTTCTATCTTGTGTAAAAATACAAATTTTTAACTTTTAATTTGGCGAGTCACTAACTTAAGGAACGCACTAAAAATAAGATAATAATAACCCACATCGAAATTAAGAGCGAATAATCTAAATAATGCACTCTTCAGCTCTTTTTTTATTGAATCTGAATCTTTAAAAATGAATGACAGGCTCCAGCTTTAAAGGTTAGGTTTGGTACGGTACATCCCTCCCCCAACCACCACCACTACAAATTTCATACCTTTATTTAAATGAGACGGACCTAAGTGAAAACGAAAGCTTGTATAACTTCGTTATTCACCATGGAAACGTAAAATTGAACTAGAAAATCCATTCTTACATCTCCGTATTATAACTTATTGTAGCAATCAAACTACTTCACGATGTGTGTACTAATTAGAATCTATCACTCCAATCATTCATTACACTCCAACATAAGGTATGTACTCCGTATTTTTATCGTTATGGTGTATTACAATTAGAAACTAACAATGTATAATAGAATGTAAAGTGACATGGTATTTTCTAACATATAAAACGGAATGTTAGTTTCTTTGTTAATATTTTATTGCGCTGCCATAACATTTCATCAGGTTGTAATGGGAATTTTTCCATAATTGTCAGTAGTTTACCGGGATGAAAATAGGCATTAAGAGAGTTGAGATAGTCAACCCCAATACCCCTAAACATCAACCTTTGTGGCGAACACACATGAAAAATTATCCCCTTTTGACGCTTAAATGACTCAGGTTGCCTGTACCACAAGAAAAATACAAAATCTATGTACACAGAATTGAATATCTCGATCAAATCTATAAAAAAAACCTGGATTACTTATGTCTATCTATTACGAATAACTCACAATATTATTTTTTGTCTTTGATTGAAGCAAGAAAATCGGTAGAAGTAAGATTCTCGTGTGCTGACATACCGTTCATCCGATCGTGATGGGGCTTTTTGCAAAATGTTCAGGTGTCTCCCGTTAAGGGTTACAGGGTACTAGAGTGTTTTAATGCTGAAGCCCTTTTCCCTTAAAAATTACCTTTTTTAGTGAAAAAATCCTGAATAGCATACATAATACTAAAGCGTAAAGAACATGATTTTATATTTGTTAATGTACATGCCCCCACAGAAGATAAAGATGACAAGATCAAGAATGAGTTCTATGAAGAATTAGAATGCATATTTGATAGCCTTTTATGATATCATATGAAAATTGACTTAGGGGATTTTAACGCAAAAGTGGGCCTTGAATATATATTCAAACCAACAATAGGCAAATTCAGTCTTCACGAAGATAGTAAAGACAACGGGGTTAGAATAGTCACTTTCGCCACATCAAAGAATATCAATGTTAAGAGCACAAAATTTCAGCATTAGGATATTCATAAATACACCTGGACGTCTCCAGATGGAGAAACTCGGAACCAGATAGATCATGTATTTGTGGACAAACGCTGGCACAGTAGCATAATCGATGTTAGATCAGTTAGAGAGACAGACTGCAATTCGGATCATCATCTGCTCAGAGTGAAAATCAGACAACGGCTATCGCTAATGAGAGGAACAAATGCTAAAGATGATTCTGTAAAATTTGAATTAAAAAACTTGAAAAATGATGAAATGCGGCAAAAATTTCAAATCAAAATTGCTAATAGATTTGAAGTACTGGAAACTTCAGATGACAATGTGGCAAACGAAGAAGAAACTGATATAAATAAAGAATGGGAGGCTATAAGAAATACTATTAAATTGTCAGCATCAGAAAGCATTGGTTGTTTAAAAAAGAGGCAAAACAAGAAATAGTTTGATGAGGAATGTGCCGATATTGTAAAGAAAAGAATGCTAGCAAAAATGAAATGATTACACGAGCCAAATGAGGTAAATTTAGAGCAATTGGGTAGTATTAGACGGGAAACCACCAAGTTACTAAAGAGTAAAAAGAGAGAGCATTTTAGAGAGAAGATTAATGATCTTGAAATGAATGCAAAAAATAGGAACATTAGAGAATTATATCAGGGAATTAGTATCGAGAAGAAAGAGTTTCAGGCTACAACAAACATAATTCGGAATGAAAATGGGGATATGATTGCAGATTCCAGGAGTATATTAAATAGATGGAAAAGTTACTTTAATCAGCTATTATATGTACATACAGAACAGGGCATTGAGGACGATAATTTACAGACAGCAGAAATGCTGGTCGCAGAAGCAAGTGCATTAGAGTTTGAAATGGCTATAGAAAAATTGAAGATGTATAAAGCATCAGGTTCAGATGAGATCCCAGAAGAACTGATAAAATCAGGGGTAGAAAAATTTATGGACAAGATACGCTGGTTGCTTAGTATGATTTGGGAAAAAGAAGCTCTTCCAGATGAATTGAAAGAATCGATTATCGTACCAATTTATAAGAAAGGAGATAAAACTGATTGCAATAACTACAGGGGCATCTCATTACTTTCTACTTCATACAAAATTCTAACAAATATATTAGTCAGCAGAATTACTCCCTATATTGATGACATTCTAGGAGATCATCAATGTGCACTTAGAAGAAACAGGTTTACAACAGATCAGATATTTAGTATAAGACAAATTTTACAAAATAAATGGGAATATAATGGTACTGTACATCAACTATAGGTAGACTTCAAAAAAGCATATGATTCAATTATGAGGGAGAAGTCATATAGTATCCTGTTGGAGTTTCGAATTCCTAAAAAGTTAGTTAGACTTATACTAATGTGTCTAAACGGCACAAAGAGTAGGGTGCGTGTAGGCAAACAGTTTTCGGACACTTTTGAAGTCCAGAATATGTTGAAGCAAGGAGATGCACTATCTCCTCTACTATTTAATTTTGTACTAGAGCATGCCATTAAATCTTTAGAGAATGAGGAAGGCTTACAACTCAATGGTATTAATAAGCTATTAGTTTATGCTGATGATGTAGTACTATTGGCCGATAGCGAGGAGATACTAAAGGACAATACGCACACACTATTGAGTAACACTAAGAAATTAGGACTGGAAATAAATATCAATAAAACTAAATATATGGTCACACGTAGAAATACATTATATAATGGAAATGGACAGCTAATGACAAATGAGGGGAATTTTGAGGAAGTGGCTGAATTCAAATACCTAGGAACAATAATCACAAATAGGAATGAGATGCACAAAGAAATTAAACATATGCTCAAATCTGGAAATACATGCAATAATGCATTGCAGAGACACTTGATGTCCCAACTCCTTTCAAAAAACGTTAAACTGAAAATATATAAGATTATTATTCCACCAGTTATATTATATGGATGCGAAACATGGGCTCTTACTTTAAGGGAGGAAAGGAGATTGCAAGTATTTGAGAATAAGGTACTTAGGAGAATTTTTGACCAAGGAGAGATGAACAAACAGGTCAATGGAGAAGACTACATAATAATGAACTACATGATCTTTATAGGAAGCCAGATATGATAAGAAGAGTTAAGTCACATAGCCTGCGATGGGCAGGACATGTTGCACATATGGGAAATGAAAGATTTGCATGGAAGCTTCTTGTATGAAAGCCAGAGGGAAAACGCCCAGTTGGTAGACCAAGATTGAGGTGGGATAATAACATTAACTGTGATTTGAGAAAAGTAGATTATACAGGGAATGATTGGAAAGCATTAGCTCAGGATAGAGATGTATGGAGAGCTTATGTTCGCGCGGCTATGAACCCACGAGTTCGATATTGCCAGTAAGTAAGTAAGTGAAAATCCTGAAAAAGGTAGCTTTTCGTACGCTTAAATGCCTTATGCTGTCTAAACCATCACAAACACTTCAATTTACTGTACACAGAAGTGAATATCTCAAAGCGTTCTACGAAAAAGTCCACTACAGCATCCTATGTATATGTTTTACGGATAACTCACAATACCGGTAACTCTTCTTTTTTTATTTTATTGATGCCAAGAAGATGGACATAAGTAGATACCCGGCACACATAGCAGCGCACCGTGGTTATTCTCAAAATGACTAATTTTGTATTTCAGTTCATTTATCCAAGTACATCGGCTTGCGCAGGTTCCAGGGCAACGCCCTTTTAATCAGCACGGGGTGTATAAGAATAATAACTGTATGGATTTAATTACAGTGATTGCTTGAAAATTAAATTTTGGAAGATGAAATTTTGTTTGTTATTTGCATAGTATCAAACGTAGTGCGGAAATACAGACAATTAGTTTATAAGTAGATTTAGCTGGAATAATTACGAGAGCAAATTTATAATTATATTCCTATTCATTATTCAACAATAACAGAATTTCGCCTTTGATCTAACTTGCACCAAGAAGATGGTGAAAAGTAGATACTTGGGCACAGCCGGATAATCGTCACGGGTTATCCTAAATTAAAAATGTTATAAATTTATAATTACGTTTTCTTTTACTTAATCAAATAAAAGGAAAACACATCATATGATTGGCGCAACAGGAGACGCCGGATATATTATATTTGTCATATTGTGGCATAATTTTATACTTAAGATCACTAAATATGATTTTATGTGACACGCAAATTCATGGTTAGGATTTTTAAATTGAATCTTGTGTAAGGAACGCACTAAAAATAAAATAATAATAATAATAATAATAATAATAATAATGATAATAATAATAATAATAATAATAACCCACATCGATATTAAAAGCGAATAATCTAAATAATGCACTCTTCAGCTCTTTTTAATTGAATCTCAATCTTTTAAAATGAATGACAGGCTCCAGCTGTAAAGGTTAGGTTTTGTACGGCACGTCCCACCCCAGACCACCGCCCCTATACATTTGACACCCTTGTTTAATTGTGACGGACCTCAGTTAAAACGAAAGTTTGTATAAATTTGTTATTCACAATGGAAACGTAAAATTGAACTTGAAGATCCATTCTTACATCTCCGTATTATAACTTATTGTAGCAATCAAAATACTTCACGATTTGTGTACTAATTAGAATACTTTCACTCCCATCTTCCATTACACTCCAACATATGCATGCACTCTGTATTTTTATCATTATGGTGTAATACAATTTGAAACTAACAATGTATAATAGAATGTAAGGTGACATGGTATTTTCTAATATATAAAAAGGAACGTTAGTTTCTTTGATAATATTTTATTGCCCTGCCACAGGTTGTAATGGGGATTTTCCCATAATTGTCAGGAGCTTACCGGGATGAAAATAGGCATTAAGAGAGTTGAGATAGTCAACTCCAATACCCCTAAACATCAACCTTTGGTGCGAACAAACGTGAAAAATTATCCCCTTTTAACGCTTAAATAGCTTACCCTGCCTATACAACAAGAAACATACAAAATCAATGTACACAGAATTGAATATCTCGATCAAATCTATAAAAAAAGCCCTGGATTACATTTCTCTATTTTTTACGAATAACTCACAATATTCTTTTTTGTCTATCACTGAGGCAAGAAAATCGGGTGAAGTAAGAATCTCGTGTGCTGACATACCGTTCATCCGATCGTGATAGGGCTTTTTGCAAAATTTCAGGTGTCTCCCGTTAAGGGAACAGGATATTACAGTGCTTTAATGCTGAAGCCCTTTTTCTTTAAAAATTACCTTCTGTAGTGAAAATCCTGAAATGGTAGTTTTTCATACGCTTAAATGCCTGATGCTGTCTAAAACATCAAAAACACTTCAATTTACTATACACAGAAGTGAATATCTCAAAGCGTTCTACGAAAAAGTCCACTACAGCATCGTATGTATAAATTTTACGGATAACTGACAATACCGGTAACCCTTTTTTTTATTGGTGCCAAGAAGTTGGACATAAGTAGATTCCCGGCACACATAGCAGCGCACGGTGGTTATTCTCGAAATGACTAATTTTGTATTTCAGTTAATTTATCCAAGTACATCGGGTTGCGCAGATTGCAGGGCAAAGCCGTTTAATCAGCACGGGGTATATAAGAATAATAACTGTATGGATTTACTTATAGTGATTGCTTGAAAATTAAATTTTGGGACATGAAATTGGTTTGCTATTTGCATAGTATGAAATGTAGTGCGGAAATACAATTAGTTTATAAGTAGATTCAGCTGGAATAATTACGAGAGCAAATTGATAATTGTTTTCCTATTCATTATTCAACAATAACACAACTTCGCCTTTCAGCTAACTTACACCTAGAAGATGGGGAAAAGTAGATACTTGGGCATAGCCGGATAATCGGCACGGGTTATCCTAAATTAATAATGTTATAAATTTATAATTACTTTGTCTTTTACTTAATAAAATAAACACAAAACACATCATGTGATGGGCGCACCAGGACACGCCGGATATTTTATACTTGTCATATTGTGGAATAATTTTATACTTAAGATCACTAAATATGATTTTATGTTACACACAAATTAATGGTTTGGATTTATAAATGGAAGATACTTTTTATCTTGTGTAAAAATACAAATTTTTAACTTTTAATTTGGCAAGTCACTGACTTAAAGAACGCACTAAAAATAAAATAATAATAACCCACATCGAAATTAAGAGCGAATAATCTAAATAAATCACTCTTCAGCTCTTTTCAATTGAATCTGAATCTTTTAAAATGAATGACTTGATCCAGCTTTAACGGTTAGACTTGGTACGGACCTCCCACCCCGACCACCGTTCCTACAAGTTTCAAACCTTTATTTAAATGTGACGGACCTCAGTGAAAACGAAAGCTTGTATAACTTTGTTATTCACCATGGAAACATAAAATTGAACTACAAGATCCATTCTTACATCTCCGTATTATAACTTGTAACAACCAAAATACTTCAAGATGTGTGTACTAATTAGAATCTATCACTCCCATCATTCATTACACTCCAACATAAGTATGTACTCCGTATTTTTATCGTTATGGTGTATTACAATTAGAAACTAACAATGTATAATAGAATGTAAAGCGACATGGTATTTTCTAATATATAAAACGGAATGTTAGTTTCTTTGTTAATATTTTATTGCGCTGCCATAACATTTCATCAGGTTGTAATGGGAATTTTTCCATAATTGTCAGGAGCTTACCGGGATGAAAATAGGCAGTAAGAGAGTTGAGATAGTCAACTCCAATACCCCTAAACATCAACTTTTGTAGCGAACACACGTGAAAAATTATCCCCATTTGACGCTTAAATGGCTTATGCTGCATGTACCACGAGAAATATACAAAATCAATGTACACAGAATTGAATATCTCGATCAAATCTATAAAAAAAAGCCCTGGGTTACATATGTCTATATTTACGAATAACTCACATTATTCTTTTTTGTCTTTCATTGAGGCAAGAAAATCGGTAAGATTCTCGTGTGCTGACATACCGTTCATCAGATCGTGATGGGGCTTATTGCAAAATGTCCATTTGTCTCCCATTAAGGGTACAGGATACTAGAATATTTTATTGCTGAAGCCCTGTTCCTTTAAAAATTACCTCTTAAAGTGAAAATCCTGAAAAAAGTAGCTTTTGTTACGCATAAATGCCATATGCTGTCTAAGGCATCAGAAACACTTCAATTTACTGTACACGGAAGTGAATATTTCAAAGCGTTCTACGAAAAAGTCCACTACAGCATCGTATGTATATGTTTTACGGATAACTCACAATACCGGTAGGCCTAACTCTTTTTATTTTATTGATGCCAAGAAGATGGACATAAGTAGATTCCCGGCACACATAGCAGCGCACGGTGGTTATTCTCAAAATGACTAATTTTGTATTTCAGTTCATTTATCCAAGTACATCGGGTTGCGCAGATTCCAGGGCAACGCCGTTTAATCAGAATGGGGTATATAAGAATAATAACTGTATTGATTTACTTACAGTGATAGCTTGAAAATTAAATTTTGGAACATGAAATTTTGTTTGCTATTTGCATAGTATGAAAGGTAGTGCGGAAATACAGACAATTAGTTTATAAGTAGATTTATCTTAAATAATTACAAGAGCAAATTTATAATTATTTTTCTATTCATTATTCAACAATAACAGAATTTCGCCTTTGATCTAAATTACACCAAGAAGATGGGGAAAAGTAGATACTTGGGCATAACCGGATAATCAGTACGGTTTATCCTAAATTAAAAATGTTATAAATTTATAAGTGCTTTTTCTTTTACTTAATCAAATAAACGGAAAACACATAATATGATGGGCTCACCAGGACACGACGGATATTTTATTTTTCTCATATTGTGGCATAGTTTTATACTTAAGATCACTAAATATGATTTTATGTTACATACAAATTCATGGTTTGGAGTTTTAAATGGAAGATAATTTTTATCTTGTGTAAAAATTCAAATTTTTAACTTTTAATTTGGCAAGTCACTGACTTAAGGAACGCACTAAAAATAAAATAATAATAACCCACATCGAAATTAAGAGCGAATAATCTAAATTATGCACTCTTCAGCTCTTTCTAATTGAATATGAATCTTTTACAATAAATGACATGCTCCAGCTTTAAAGGTTAGGGGCGTATAAGAATAATAACTGTATGGACGAAATATTTCAACAAGACTAAAACAATGTCTTGCATATGCTGATGATGTAATAATAACAGCAAGAACAAAAAATTCCCTACTGGAAACCTTTGACAAATTGAAAAATGAAAGTATAAAATATGGACTTGTAATCAATCTAAATAAAACAAAATATTAAGATGTATGAAAAATAAAACAAATTTGACTGAACTAACTATAAATAGTGACTGTATTGATCAAATTAACTCCTTAAGTACCTGGGCACAATACTAAACGATAATAGTACTGTTGAAGAAGAAATCAAAACAAGAATATCGCAAGGGAATAAAGCATATTTTGCTAATTTCGATATATTCAAAAGCAAATTAATATAAAAATGTTAAATTCAAATTATATACAGCAATAATAAGACCAATCATATGTTATGGAGCTGAAACCTGGGTACTAAAAGGAGCAGATAAATTAAGACTATTAACGTTTGAGAGGAAAATATTTAGAAGAGTGCTAGGTCCAGTAAAGGAAAATGGAAATTGGAGGTTGAGAAGGAATGACGAATTATACCTCAAGAATAATAAAGAAAATATAGTTAGTTTCATCAAATCCAAAAGATTACAATGGTTTGGACATACACTAAGAATGCCAAAGGGAAGATTGCCGAATGATATTTTGAATTGGAAGCCACAGGGAACAAGACCAAGGGGAAGACCCAAGGATCGATGGGAAGATGACGTAATTGAGGATTTGAGAGAGATGGGGATTTTTTATTTTAAATCTACTGCACAAGATAGGAAGAAGTGGCGTAAACTTGTTCAGAAGGCCAAGACATTCCACTGGAAGTCGTAGAGCCTGACGAAGAAGAAGAAGAAGAACTGCATGGATTTACTTACAGTGATAGCTTGAAAATTAAATTTTGGAACATGAAAATGTGTTTGCTATTCGCATAGTATGAAATGTAGTGCGGAAATACAGACAATTAATTTATAAGTAGATTTAGCTGGAATCTGAAGCCCTTTTCCCTTAAATATTACCTTTTGTAGTGAAAATCCTGAAAAAGTTAGCTTTTCGTACGCTTAAATGCCTTATGGTATCTGAACCATCACAAACACTTCAATTTACTGTACACAGAAGTGAATATCTCAAAGCGTTCTACGAAAAATTCCACTACAACATCGTATGTATATGTTTTACGGATAACTCACAATACCGGTAACTCTTTTTTTTTTATTGATGCCAAAGAGATGGACATAAGTAGATTCCCGGCACACATAGCAGCGCACGGTGGTTATTCTAAAAATGACTAATTTTGTATTTCAGTTAATTTATCCAAGTACATCGGGATGCGCAGATTCCAGAGCAACGCCGTTTAATCAGCACGGGGTGAATAAGAATAATAACTGTATGGATTTACTTACAGTAATAGCTTGAAAATTAAATTTTGGAACATGAAATTTTGTTGGCTATTTGCATAGTATGAAATGTAGTGCAGAAATACAGACATTTAGTTTATAAGTAGATTTAGCTGGAATAATTACGAGAGCAAATTTGTAATTATTTTCATATTCATTATTCAACATTAACACAACTTCGCCTTTAAACTAACTTACACCAAGAAGATGGGGAAAAGTTGATACTTGGGCATAACCAGATAATCGGCATGTGTTATCCTAAATTAAAAATGTTATAAATTTATAATTATTTTTCCTTTTACTTAATCAAATAAACGGAAAACATATCATATGATGGGCGCACCAGGACAATTTATATTTGCCATATTGTGGTATAATTTTATACTTAAGATCACTAAATATGATTTTATGTTACACACAAATTCATGGTTTGGATATTTAAATGGAAGATGCTTTTTATCTTGTGTAAAAATACAAATTTTTAACTTTTAATTCGGCAAATCATTGACTTACTGACTTAAGGAACGCACAAAAATATAAAAATAATAACCCACATCGAAATTAAGAGCGAGTAATCTAAATAATGCACTCTTCAGCTCTTTTTATTTGAAACTGAATCTTTTAAAATGAATGACAGGCTCCAGCTTTAAAGGTTAGGTTAGGTACGGAACTTCCCACCAACGACCACCGCCCCTACAAATTTCAGATCTTTATTTGAATCTTACGGACCTCAGTGAAAACGAAAGCTCGCCTAACTTTGTTATTCACCATGGAAACGTAAAATTGAACTAGAAAATCCATTCTTACATTGTAGCAAACAAAATACTTCACGATGTGTGTACTAATTAGAATACTATCACTCCCATCATCCATTACACTTCAACATAAGTATGTACTCTGTATTTTTATCATTATGGTGTAATACAATTTGAAACTAACAATGTATAATAGAATGTAAAGTGACATGGTATTTACTAACATGTAAAACGAAATGTTAGTTTCTTTGTTAATATTTTATTGCTCTGCCATACATTTCATCAGGTTGTAATGGGAAATTTGCATAGTAGTAAAAGATTCCGGGCTATTTGCATAATTGTCAGCTTACCGGGATGAAAATAGGCATTAACAGAGTTGAGATAGTAAACTCCAATACCCCTAAACATCAACCTTTGTGGCGAACACACATGAAAAATTATCCCCTTTTGACGCTTAAATGGCTCACGTTGCCTGTACCACAAGAAATATACAAAATCAATGTAGACAGAATTGAATATCTCGATCAAATCTATAAAAAAGCCCTGGATTACTTATGTCTATCTTTTACGAATAATTCACAATATTCTTTTTTGTCTTTCATTGAGGCAAGAAAATTGGTAGAAGTAAGATTCTCGTGTGCTGACATACCCTTCAACCGATCGTGATGAGGCTTTTTGCAAAATGTTCAGGTGTCTCCCGTTAAGGGTATAGGATACTAGAGTGTTTTAATGCTGAAGCCCTTTTCCCTTAAAAATTACCTTTTGTAGTGAAAATCCTGAAAAATGTAGCTTTTCGTACGCTTATATGCCTCACGGTGTCTGAACCATCACAAACACTTCAATTTACTGTACACAGAAGTGGATATCTCAAAGCTTTCTACGGATAACTCACAATACCGGTAACTTTTTTTTTTTTTGATGCCAAGCTGATGGATTAAGTAGATTCCCGGAACACCTAGCAGCGCGCGGTGGTTATTCTCAAAATGACTAATTTTGTATTTCAGTTCATTTATCCAAGTTCATCGGGTTGTGCAGATTCCAGGGAATCGCCGTTTAATCAGCACGGGGTGTAATAAGTATAAAAACTGTATGGATTTACTTACAGTGATAGCTTGTAAATTAAATTATGGAAGATGAAATGTTGTTTGCTATTTGCAAATCAAATATGACATGTGCTTTCGGAAATGAGGCGGGGGAGACAATTAAATTTATCAGTGAGGTGGGTAACACTGGAATCTTAAGCCCTTTTTCCTTAAATATTAGCCTTTTGTTATGTAGAAATCTCTGAAAAGATTAGCTTTTCGTGTGCTCTAATGCCTATGGTGTCTGAACCATCACAAACACTTCAATTTACTGTACACAGAAGTGAATATCTCAAAGCGTTCTATGAAAAATTCCACTACAGTCGTATGTATATGTTTTACGGATAACTCACAATATCGGTATCTCTTTTTTTTTTTTTTGATTGATGCCAAAGAGATGGACATAAGTAGATTCCCGGCACACATAGCAGCGCACGGTGGTTATTCTCAAAATGACTAATTTTGTATCAGCACGGGGTGAATCAGAATAATAACTGTATGGATTTACTTACAGTGATAGCTTGAAAATTAAATTTTGGAACATGAAATTTTGTTTGCTATTTGCATAATATGAAATGTAGTGCAGAAATACAGACATTTAGTTTATAAGAAGATTTAGCTGGAATAATTACGAGAGCAAATTTATAATTATTTTCTATTCATTATTCAACAATAAGACAACTTCGCCTTTGCACTAACTTACACCAAGAAGATGGGGAAAAGTAGATATTGGGCATAACCAGATAATCGGCATGTGTTATCCTAAATTAAAAATGTTAAAAATTTATAATTATTTTTCCTTTTACTTAATCAAATAAACGGAAAACATATCATATGATGGGCGCACGAGGATCCGCAGGATAATTTATATTTGCCATATTGTGGTATAATTTTATATAACTAAATATGATTTTATGTTACACACAAATTCATGGTTTGGATTTTTAAATGGAAGATACTTTTTATCCTGTGTAAAAATACAAATTTTTAACTTTTAATTTGGCAAATCACTGACTTACTGACTTAAGGAACGCACAAAAATATAAAAATAATATCCCACATCGAAATTAAGAGCGAATAATCTAAATAATGCACTCTTCAGCTCTTTTTATTTGAAACTGAATCTTTTAAAATGAATGACAGGCTCCGGCTTTAAAGGTTAGGTTTGGTAGGGAACCTCCCACCAACGACCACCGCCCCTACAAATTTCAGACCTTTATTTGAATGTTACGAACCTCAGTGAAAGCGAAAGCTTGTCTAACTTTGTTATTCACCATGGAAACGTAAAATTGAACTAGAAATCCATTCTTACATTGTAGCAAACAAAATACTTCACGATGTGTGTACTAATTAGAATACTATCACTCCCATCATCCATTACACTCCAACATAAGTATGTACTCTGTATTTTTATCATTATGGTGTAATACAATTTGAAACTAACAATGGATAATAGAATGTAAAGTGACATGGTATTTTCTAACATACACTGGTAAAAAAAATTAGGGGATATTGTAGAATAACCTATTAAGATTATGTTTTTTGGAACAGTATTGGATGCAATCACTTTCTATTACTGCAAGATAATGTAAACAAGAGATTGAAGTGTTAAACAAGAGATTGAAGTTGTTACGTAACCTCGGTACCACACCAGAGGGCAGTGTCGGTACTGTTGATGTGAAAGGGTGGTGTGGGGGTGAATGTTTTGTTGCTGTTTTTAAATCCAGTCCAGTTTTCAGTTAGTGAATGACTTGCCTTAGGGACAGTAATGCCTCGACAACGTGATTTACCTGAACCAATGGCTTGGAGGGCCATAGGAAGGATGGAAGCTGGACAGACACAACAAGAGGTGGCACAAGTCATTGGGGTGTCTCAAAGCGTGATTTCCAGGCTTTGGAATCGTTTTCAAAGAACAGATACTGTTCACAGAAGAGCCGGACAAGGTCGACCATGGGCAACAACAGCAAGGGATGACCGTTACCTCATGTTAACAGCCCGTCGGAATAGACAGCAGAATGCAACTCAACTGCGAAATACACTTCAAACAGCAACAGGACGCATGGTGTCAACTCAAACTGTCCGTAATCGACTGCATGGAAGTGGTCTCTATTCCCCTAGGGCCATAGTGTGTACCAGGTTAACTCCACAACACCGTAGAGATCGCAGAAACTGAGCGGAGGAACATCGTGGGTGGAGGCATGCCGAATGGGATCAGTTCTTTTTTCTGATGAGTCGCGATTCAACGTAGAATGTGATAGTCGGCATGTATTCATCTGGAGGGAAAAAGGGACACGAAACAATCCAGCATTTGTACGTGAAAGATCCCCATATGGTGGCGGTGGATTGATCGTGTGGGCAGGAGTCAGTAGTGGTGGACGTATGGACCTCTACGTCATCCAAGGTGGTACTTTGACTGCGGTAAGGTATAGAGATGAGATTCTCCGACCTTTTGTCGTGCCTTATGCTGGTGCCATAGGTGATTCTTTTCTTTTTATGGACGATAATGCATGACCCCACAGAGCTGGCTTGGTGGACGACATGCTGGAAGTGGAGGGTATCGAGCATATGCAATGGCCAGCTTCCTCCCCGGACTTAAATGCGATTGAGCATGTGGGGGATGCATTAGGCAGACGCATTGCAGGCAGACCAGCACCTCCCACAACTGTTCCAGAGCTGCACATTGCTCTTATGGAAGAGTGGCCACGTATCCCCCAAGAACTCATTGCTAACCTCATTGCATCAATGCCACACAGGTGTGAGGCAGTGCTGGCCGTTCGAGGAGACCATGCACCATACTAAAGAATCATTTTCACCCATGTTAATGTTGCTTTGTTTGTTTGCCATATTCCTAATCAGGATCTCTTTGACATCTGGTGTGGTACAGAGGTTACGTAATGACTTCAAACTCTTGTTTACATTCTTTTGGAGTAATAGAAAGTGATTGCATCTAATACCGTTCCTAAAAACATAGTCTTAATAGGTTATTCTACAATATCCCCTAATTTTTTTCAGTAGTGTATAAAACGAAATGTTAGTTTCTTTGTTAATATTTTATTGCGCTGCCATACAATTCATCAGATTGTAATGGGAATTTTTCCATAATTGTCAGGAGCTTACCGGGATGAAAATAGGCACTAACAGAGTTGAGATAGTAAACTCCAATACCCCTAAACATCAACCTTTGTGGCGAACACACATGAAAAATTATCAACTTTTGACGCTTAAATGGCTCACGTTGCCTGTACCACAAGAAAAATACAAAATCAATCTAGACAGAATTGAATATCACGATCAAATCTATAGAAAAAGGCCTGGATTACTTATGTCTATCTTTTACGAATAACTCACAATATTCTTTTTTCTTTCATTGAGGCAAGAAAATTGGTAGAAGTAAGATTCTCGTGTGCTGACATACCCTTCAACCGATCGTGATGGGGCTTTTTGCAAAATGTTCAGGTGTCTCCCGTTAAGGGTATAGGATACTAGAGTGTTTTAATGCTGAAGCCCTTTTCCCTTAAAAATTACCTTTTGTAGTGAAAATCCTGAAAATGGTAGCTTTTCGTACGCTTATATGCCTCACGGTGTCTGAACCATCACAAACACTTCAATTTACTGTACACAGAAATGAATATCTCAAAGCGTTCTAGAAAAAGTCCACTACAGCATTGTATATATATGTTTTACGGACAACTCACAATACCGGTGACACTTTTTTTTTTTTGATTGATGCCAAGAAGATGGACATAAGTAGATTCCCGGCACACATAGCAATGCACGGTGGTTATTCTCAAAATTACTAATTTTGTATTTCAGTTCATTTATCCAAAATCATCGGGTTGCCCAGATTCCAGGGCAACGCTGTTTAATCAGCACCGGGTGTATAAGAATAACTGTATGGATTTACTTGCAGTGATTGCTTGAAAATTAAATTTTGAAAATGAAATTTTGTTTGCTATTTGCATAGTATGTAACGTAGTGCGGAAATAGAGACAATTATTTTATAAGTAGAATTAGCTTGAATAATTGAGAGAGCAATTTTATAATTATTTTCCTATTCATTATTCAACAATAACACAACTTCGACTTTCAGCTAACTTACACCAAGAAGATGGGTAAAAGTAGATACTTGGACATAGCCGGATAATCGGCACGGATTATCCAAAATTAAAATGTTATAAATTTATAATTACCTTTTCTTTTACTTAATCATATAAACGGAAAACATATCATATGATGGGCGCACCAGGACACGCCGGATTCTTTATATTTGTCATATTGTGGTATAAATTTATATTTAAGATCACTAAATATAATTTTATGTTACACACAAATTCATGGTTTGGGTTTTTAAATGGAAGATACTTTTTATCTTGTGTAAAAGTACAAATTTTTAACTTTTAATTTGGCAAGTCACTGACTTACTGACTTAAGGAACACACTAAAAATAAAATAATAATAACCCACATCGAAATTACGATCGAATAATCTAAATAATGCACACTTCAGCTCTTTATAATTGAATCTGAATCCTTTAAAATGAATGAGAGTCTCCACCTTTAAATGTTAGTTTTTGTACGGAACCTCCCACCCGGGACCACCGCCGCTACAAATTTCAGACCTTTATTTAAATGTGACGGACCTCAGTGAAAACGAAAGCTTGTATAACTTTGTTATTCACCATGGAAACGTAAAATTGATGTAGAAAATCCGTTCTTACATCTCCGTATTATAACTTATTGTAGGAAACAAAATACTTCACGATGTGTGTACTAATTAGAATACTATCACTCCCATCATCCCTTACACTCCTACATAAGTATGTACTCTGTATTTTTATCATTATGGTGTAATACAATTTGAAACTAATAATGTATAGTAGAATGTAAAGTGACATGGTATTTTCTAACATATAAAAAGGAGTGTTAGTTTCTTTGTTCCTATTTTATTGCGCTGTCATACCGTTCATCAGGTTGTAATGGGGATTTTTCCATAATTGTCAGGAGCTTACCGGGATGAAAATAGGCATTAAGAGAGTTGAGATAGTCAACTCCAATACCCCTAAACGTCAATTTTTGTGGCGATCACACGTGAAAAATTATCACCTTTTGACGTTTAAATGGCTTGCGCTTCCTATACCATAAGTAATATACAAAATCAATGTGCAGGGAATTGTATATCTCGATCAATTCTATAAAAAATACTGGATTACATATGTCTATCTTTTACGAATAACTCACAATATTCTTTTTTGTCTTTCATTGAGGCAAGGAAATCGGTAGAAGTAAGATTCTCGTGATGGGGCTTTTTGCAAAATGTTCAGGTGTCTCCCGTTAAGGGTACAGAATACTAGAGTGTTATAATGCTGAAGCCCTTTTCCCTTAAAAATTACCTGTTGTAGTGAAAATCCTGAAATAAGTAGCTTTTCGTACGCTTAAATGCCTTTTTGATGTCTGAACCATCACATACACTTCAATTTACTGTACACAGAAGTGAATATCTCATAGCGTTCTACAAGAAAGTCCACTACAGCATCGTATGTATATGTTTTATGGATAACTCATAAAACGGTAATTTTTTTTTATTTTTTGATTCCAAGAAGATGGACATAAATAGAATCCCGGCACACATAGCAGCTCATGGTGGTTATTCTCAAAATTACTAATTTTGTATTTCAGTTCATTTATCCATGTACATCGGGTTGAGCAGATTCCAGGGCAACGCCGTTTAATCAGCACGGGGTGTATTAGAATAATAATTGAATGATTTACTTACAGTGTTAGCTTGAAAATTAGATTTTGGAAGATGAAATTTTGTTGGCTATTTGCATAGTATGAAACGTAGTGCGGAAATACAAACAATTATGTTATAAGTAGAATTAGCTTGAATAATTAAGAGAGCAAATTTATAATTATTTTCCTATTTATTATTCAACAATAACACAACTTCGTCTTACAGCTAACTTATACCAAGAAGATGGGTAAAAGTAGATACTTGGGCATAGCCGGACAGTCGGCACGGATTATCAGGAATTAAAAATGTTATAAATTTACAATTACCTTTTCTTTTACTTAATTAAATAGAAGGAAAACATATCATATGATGGGCGCACCAGGACACGCCGGATACTTTATACAGTATTTGTCATATTGTGGTATAATTTTATATTTAAGATCACTAAATATGATTTTATGTTACATACAAATTCATGGTTTGGATTATTAAATGGAAGACACTTTTTATTTTGTGTAAAAATACAATTTTTTAACTTTTAGTTTGGCTAGTCACTGACTTACTGACTTAAGGAACGCACTAAAAATAAAATAATAATAACCAATATCGAAATTAAGAGCGAATAATCTAAATAATGCACTCTTCATCTCTTTTTAATTGAATCTGAATCTTTTAAATTGAATGAGAGGCTCCACGTTTAAATATGATTTTATGTTACACACAAATTCATGGTTTGGATTTTTAAATGGAAGATACTTTTCATCTTGTGTATAAATACAATTTTTTAACTTTTAGTTTGGCTAGTCACTGACTTACTGACTTAAGGAGCGAACTAAAAATAAAATAATAATAACCAATATCGAAATTAAGAGCGAATAATGTAAATAATGCACTCTTCATCTCTTTTTAATTGAATCTGAATATTTTAAATTGAATGAGAGGCTCCGCCTTTAAATATGATTTTATGTTACACACAAATTCATGGTTTGGATTTTTAAATGGAAGATACTTTTTATCTTGTGTATAAATACAATTTTTTAACTTTTAGTTTGGCTAGTCACTGACTTACTGACTTAAGGAACGCACTAAAAATAAAATAATAATAGCCAACATCGAAATTAAGAGCGAATAATGTAAATAATGCACTCTTCATCTCTTTTTAATTGAATCTGAATATTTTAAATTGAATGAGTGGCTCCACCTTTAAAGTGTGACGGACCTGAGTGAAAACGAAAGCTTGTATAACTTTGTTATTTACCATGGAAACATAAAATTGAACTACAAGATCCATTCTTACATCTCCGTATTATAACTTATTGTAAAAACCAAAATACTTCAAGATGTGTGTACTAATTAGAATCTATCACTCCCATCATTCATTACACTCCAACATAAGTATCTACTCTGTATTTTTATAATTATGGTGTAATACAATTTGAAACTAACAATGTATAATAGAATGTAAAGTGACATGGTATTTTCCAACATATAAGAAGGAATGTTAATTTCTTTGTTCATATTTTATTGCGCTGCCATACCGTTCATCAGGTTGTAATGGGGATTTTTCCATAATTGCCAGAGCTTACCGGGATGATAATAGGCATTAAGAGAGTCGAGATAGTCAACTTCAATACCCCTAAACATTAACCTTTGTAGCTAACACACGTGAAAAATTATCCCCATTTGACGCTTAAATGGCTTACGCTGCCGCTACCACAAGAAATATACAAAATCAATGTACACAGAATTGAATATCTCGATCAAATCTATAAAAAAGCCCTTGATTACATATGTCTATCTTTTACGAATAACTCACATTATTCTTTTTTGTCTTTCATTGAGGCAAGAAAATCGGTAGAAGTAAGATTCTCGTGTGCTCACATACCGTTCATCCGATCATGATGGGGCTTTTGGCGAAATGTTCAGGTGTCTCCCGTTAAGGGTACAGGATATTGGAGTGTTTTAATGCTGAAGCCCTTTTCCCTTAAAAATTACCTTTTGTAGTGAAAATCCTGAAAAGGCAGCTTTTCGTACGCTTAAATGCCTTATGCTGTCTAAACCATCAGAAACACTTCAATTTACTTTACACAGAAGTGAATATCTCATAGCGGTCTACGAAAAAGTTCTCTACAGCATCTTATGTATATGTTTTACGGATAACTCAAAATACCAGTATCTCTTTTTTTTTTTTTTTTCAAGAAGATGGACATAAGTAGATTCCCAGCACACATATCAGCGCACGGTGGTTATTCTCAATATGACTAATTTTGTATTTCAGTTCATTTATCCAAGTACAGGGCAAGTCAAAATGTTGTGCAGGTTTTCAGAAATTTATTATGTGAAATGTAATGAACATATAATATCGTGAGACATATTGTATGAAAGGTAAACTCTCAAAGTTTAGTTGTCCACTTCTAAAGTTCCGCGTTCACCCGCAAGATGTCAACAGCAGAGCAGTAAAGGAAAATGGCGTTGACTGGGGATCAGAAGTCTTTCTGTGTGCTTGATTACCATGTAAACAACTCTGTGACTAGTGTTCAACGACATTTCCGTACCAGATACGATAAAGACCCGCCGGATGGGAGATCCATTCGTAAGTGGTACACACAATTTAGGGATTCAGGCTGTATCTGTAAACGAAAATCGACTGGCCGTCCGTCGACGAGTGAAGAGACAGTCGAACGCGTTCGCACATGCTTCGTGCGGAGTCCACAGAAATCCACCTACCGGGGAGCGACAGAACTTCAACTACCACAAAAAACTGTATGGCGGATTCTCCGGAAACGTTTACAGATGAAACCCTACCACTTGCAACTGGTTCAAGCCTTAAAACCCGCCGATTATGCTTTGCGAGCGTCCTTCTGTGTTGATTTTCTCGCATTAATGGAAGAGAATGAGTTCCATGAGAGGGTAGTTTACAGTGATGAAGCGACTTTCCACCTTTCACGAAAAGTGAATAGACACAATATAAGGATTTGGGGAACTGGTAACCCCCATGCAACTCTGGAACATCAACGCGATTCTCCGAAAGTGAATGTCTTTTGTGCCATTTCCCATGCAAAGGTTTATGGGCCCTTTTACTTTCATGAACGTACTGTGAACGGACATGTTTTCCTTGATATGCTACAACAATGGCTCCTTCCGCAGCTTGAAGCGGATAGTCCAGATTTCATTCTGCAGTTGGATGGTGCCCCTCCACATTACCATGGCAGTGTTCGAGACCATTTGAATACGGCTTTACCACAACGCTGGATAGGCCGTGCATCTCAGGGTGATCAACAATTCATTCATTGGCCACCTCGTTCACCAGATCTAACCCCGTGTGATTTCTTCATGTGGGGTCTTGTAAAGGATCATGTTTACGTACCACCACTTCCAACAACACTGCATGAACTGCGTGCCCGCATCACAGCAGCCATTGCTGATATCGACCGCGGACTGCTACAGAAAGTTTGGCAGGAGATTGAATATCGGCTTGACATCTGTCGTGTAACAAAAGGCGCTCACATAGAACATCTGTGAATATTTAAAAAAAAACTTTGAGAGTTTACCTTTCATACAATATGTCTCACAATATTATATGTTCATTACATTTCACATAATAAATTTCTGAAAACCTGCACAACATTTTGACTTGCCCTGTACATCGGGTTGCGCATATTCCAGGGCAACGCCGTTTTAATCAGCACGGGGTGTAATAACTGTATGGATTTACTTACAGTGATTGCTTGAAAATTAAATTTTGGAACATGAAATTGTGTTTGCTATTTGCATAGTATGAAATGTAATGCGGAAATACAATTAGTTTATAAGTAGATTTACTGGAATAATTACGAGAGCAAATTTATAATTATTTTCCTATTCATTATTCAACAATAACACAACTTCGCCTTTCAGCTAACTTACACCTAGAAGATGGGGAAAAGTAGGTACTTGGCATAGCCGGATAATCGGCACGGGTTGTCCTAAATTAAAAATGTTATACATTTATAATTACTTTTTCTTTTACTTAATCAAATAAACGGAAAACATATCATATGATGGGCTCACCAGGACACGCCGGATATTTTATATTTGTCATATTGTGGCATAGTTTTATACTTAAGATCACTAAATATGATTTTATGTTACATACAAATTCATGGTTTGGATTTTTAAATGGAAAATACTTTTTATCTTGTGTAAAAATACAAATTTTTAACTTTTAATTTGACAAGTCACTGACATAAAGAAAGCACTAAAAATAAAATAATAATAACCCACATCTAAATTAAGAGCGAATAATCTAAATAAATCACTCTTCAGCTCTTTTTAATTGAATCTGAATCTTTTAAAATGAATGACTTGATCCAGCTTTAAAGGTTAGACAACCCACATCGAAATTAAGAGCGAATAATCTAAATAAATCACTCTTCAGCTCTTTTCAATTGAATCTGAATCTTTTAAAATGAATGACTTGATCCAGCTTTAACGGTTAGACTTGGTACGGAACCTCCCACCCCGACCACCGTTCGTACAAGTTTCAAACCTTTATTTAAATGTGACGGACCTCAGTGAAAACGAAAGCTTGTATAACTTTGTTATTCACCATGGAAACATAAAATTGAACTACAAGATCCATTCTTACATCTCCGTATTATAACTTGTAACAACCAAAATACTTCAAGATGTGTGTACTAATTAGAATCTATCACTCCAATCATTCATTACACTCCAACATAAGTATGTACTCCGTATTTTTATCGTTATGGTGTATTACAATTAGAAACTAACAATGTATAATAGAATGTAAAGTGACATGGTATTTTCTAATATATAAAACGGAATGTTAGTTTCTTTGTTAATATTTTATTGCGCTGCCATACCGTTCATCAGGTTGTAATGTGGATTTTTCCATAATTGTCAGGAGCTTACCGGGATTAAAAGTAGGCATTAAGAGAGTTGAGATAGTCAACTCCAATACCCCTAAACATCAACTTTTGTAGCGAACACACGTGAAAAATTATCCCCATTTGACGCTTAAATGGCTGATGCTGCCTGTACAACAAGAAATATACAAAATCAATGTACACAGAATGGAATATCTCGATCAAATCTATAAAAAAGCCCTGGATTACATATGTCTATATTTACGAATAACTCACATTATTCTTTTTTGTCTTTCATTGAGGCAAGAAAATCGGTAGAAGTAAGATTCTCGTGTGCTGACATACCGTTCATCAGATCGTGATGGGGCTTATTGCAAAATGTCCATTTGTCTCCCATTAAGGGTACAGGATACTAGAATATTTTAATGCTGAAGCCCTGTTCCTTTAAAAATTACCTCTTGTAGTGAAAATCCTGAAAAAAGTAGCTTTCGGTACGCTTAAATGCCATATGCTGTCTAAACCATCAGAAACACTTCAATTTACTGTACACGGAAGTGATTATTTCAATGCGTTCTACGAAATAGTCCACTACTGCATCGTATGTATATGTTTTACGGATAACTCACAATACCGGTAGGCCTAACTCTTTTTTTTTATTGATGCCAAGAAGATGGACATAAGTAGATTCCCGGCACACATAGCAGCGCAACGTGGTTATTCTCAAAATGACTAATTTTGTATTTCAGTTCATTTATCCAAGTACATCGGGTTGCGCAGATTCCAGGGCAACGCCGTTTAATCAGCATGGGGTATATAAGAATAATAACTCTATGGATTTACTTAGAGTGATAGCTTGAAAATTAAATTTTGTTTGCTATTTGCATAGTATGAAAGGTAGTGCGGAAATACAGACAATTAGTTTATAAATAGATTTATCTTAAATAATTACAAGAGCAAATTTATAATTATTTTCCTATTCATTATTCAACAATAACAGAATTTCGCCTTTGATCTAAATTGCACCAAGAAGATGGGGAAAAGTAGATACTTGGGCATAACCGGATAATCGGCACGGTTTATCCTAAATTAAAAATGTTATAAATAAAATTACTTTTTCTTTTTACTTAAATAAACGGAAAAAACATAATATGATGGGCTCACCAGGACACGACGGATATTTTATATTTGTCATATTGTGGCATAGTTTTATACTTAAGATCACTAAATATGATTTTATGTTACATACAAATTCATGGTTAGGAGTTTTAAATGGAAGATAATTTTTTATCTTGTGTAAAAATTCAAATTTTTAACTTTTAATTTGGCAAGTCACTGACTTAAGGAACGCACTAAAAATAAAATAATAATAACCCACATCGAAATTAAGAGCGAATAATCTAAATTATGCACTCTTCAGCTCTTTCTAATAGAATATGAATCTTGTACAATGAATGACATGCTCCAGCTTTAAAGTTTAGGTTTGGAACGTAACTTCCCACCGCAGACCGCCTCCCCTACAAATTTCAGACCTTTATTTAAATGTGACGGACCTCAGTGAAAACGAAAGCTTGTATAACTTTGTTATTCACCATGGAAACGTAAAATTGATGTAGAAAATCCGTTCTTACATCTCCGTATTATAACTTATTGTAGGAAACAAAATACTTCACGATGTGTGTACTAATTAGAATACTATCACTCCCATCATCTATTACACTCCTACATAAGTATGTACTCTGTATTTTTATCATTATGGTGTAATACAATTTGAAACTAACAATGTATAGTAGAATGTAAAGTGACATGGTATTTTCTAACATATAAAAATGAGTGTTAGTTTCTTTGTTCCTATTTTATTGCGCTGTCATACCGTTCATCAGCTTGTAATGGGGATTTTTCCATAATTGTCAGGAGCTTACCGGGATGAAAATATGCATTAAGAGAGTTGGGATAGTCAACTCCAATACCCCTAAACATCATCCTTTGTGCCGATCACACTTGAAAAATTATCCCCTTTTGACGTTTAATGGCCTATGCTTCCTATATCACAAGTAATATCCAAAATCAATGTACAGGGAATTGAATATCTTGATCAAATCTATAAAAAAATAGTCCTTGATTACATATATCTATCTTTAACAAATAACTCACAATATTCTATTATGTCTTTCATTGAGGCAAGAAAATCGGTAGAAGTAAGATTATCGTGTACTGACATACCGTTCATCCGATCGTGATGGGGCTTTTTGAAAAATGTTCAGGTGTCTCCGTTGAGGGTACAGGATAATAGAGTGTTTTAATGCTGAAGCCCTTTTCCCTCAAACATTACCTTTTGTAGTGAAAATCCTGAAAAAGGTAGCATTTCGTACGATAAAATGCCTTATGCTGCCAATTAACTGCCACGGAAGTAAATATCTCAAAGCGTTGTACGAAAAAGTCCACTACACCATCGTGTGTATGTTTTACGGATAACTCACAATACCGATAACTTTTTTTTTTATTGATGCCAAGAAGATGGACATAAGTAGATTCCCGGCTCCCGGCACACATAGCAGCGCACGGTGGTTATTCTCAAAATGATTAATTTTGTTTTTCAGTTCATTTATCCAAGTACATCGGGTTGTGCAGATTCGAGGGCAACACCACTTAATCAGCACGGGATGTATAAGAATAATAACTGTATGGATTTACTTACAGTGATTGCTTGAAAATTACAATTAGGAAGATGAAATTGTGTTTGCTATTTGCATAGTATGAAAGGTAGTGCGGAAATATACACAATTAGTTTATAAGTAGATTTAACTGGAATAATTACGAGAGCAAATTTATAATTATTTTCCTATTCAATATTCAACAATAAGACAATTTCGCCTTTCAGCTAACTTACACCAAGAAGATGGGGAAAAGTAGATACTTGGGCTTAGCCGGATAATCGGCACGGATTATCCTAAATTAAAAATGTTATAAATTTATAATTACTTTTTTTTACTTAATCAAATAAACGGAAAACACATCATATGATGGGCGCACCAGGACACGCCGGATATTTTATATTTGTCATATTGTGGCATAATTTTATACTTAAGATCACTAAATATTATTATATGTTACACACAAATTCATGGTTTGGATTTTTAAATGGAAGATACTTCTTTATCTTGTGTAAAAATTCAAATTTTTAACTTTTAATTTGGCATGTCACTGACTTAAGGAATGCACTAAAAATAAAATAATAATAATCCACATCTAAATAAAGACCGAATAATATAATTAATGCACTCTTCAGCCCTTTTTAATTGAATCTGAATCTTTTAAAATGGGCTCCAGCTTTAAAGGTTAAGTTTGTACGGAACCTCCCAACCCCGATCACCGCCCAAAAAAATTTAAGACTTTTATTTAAATGTGACGGACCTTAATGGAGGGTATATGATGCATTTTTAAATAAAAATGATCAAAACTTAGTTTTGGTAAAACATTTATTAACAATTACATAAATGCATACAATATCAAACCATTTAAAATTGACTTGACAATAAAAATTCTTATAATAAAATATATTTCCCAAATTTAAAAATGTTGGTTACAAAATTTCATCTATTCTAATACCCTTTATAATAAATAATACTAATCCATATTAACATAAACCCATACAATCTAATCTCAAACTCATCATGCAAAATATATAAATAGGTGCAAATGTTCAGTCAAGTTTGTTTTACAAATTAATAAGTACAGTGATGTATATTGAATATCTTAAAATTGTTCTCTAGAGCTCTACATCCCCTGCTTAATAAGACCATACATATCTTCTCTAAACAGCAATAGCTTAGAAGACGGGAAAAAAGAAAAACCCTCAAAATCAGCAAATCTTGTCATCTAGAATTAAACTGTTTTATTACAAAAAAATTCCAGTCCATTACACATGCTAGCCAAACAGATACCCAGATTTCAATCTATTGAAATGCTATATTTGCACAAAAATAATTTCTTTTTTATTCCATGGATCATTGCAACAACCGAGAACAGATGATCTCTTAATATTAGCCCATCATAATATTATTATTGTGAAAGGACTGAAGCAAAGGCTAGTCAGCCAGAATGTGTTAATCTATATTACTATGTATTTTTTATCATTATAAAAAAAATGTCAACGATTAAATTGCAATCCAAATCTCCTAAACTCTTAACATATTTTCCAGGGTATAGAACACAAATTTTTACCTTAAAAATAGGGTGCATCTTATGTAACAAAGTAAAAGTCATCTCCTTTTGAAAGTCATATGCTCTCCCTTTAATCTTCCAAGATCTTTTTAGGCGGTCAATATTGCTGTATTCATAGTTAAATATGGGAAATAACATTATGAGGTTCTTAATTCATAAATTAATTAATAATTTTTACATCTTACCTCATATTTCATGTTTCTTTAAACACGGAAATTAGCTTTCAAGAGAACCATCTCTCTCATTTTCAACCGACATTATGACTACCGGCTTTTTGTTGGAATCTCCATCATATCGAAGTTCATCAAGTCAACACCAGATGGCAACATTATTGATGGAGATTCCAACAAAAAGCCGGTAGTCATAATGTCGGTTGAAAATGAGAGAGATGGTTCTCTTGAAAACTAGTTCCCATGTTTAAACAAACATGAAGTATGAGGTAAGATGTAAAAATGACTCATTAATTTATGAGTCAATATTGCAATCAAGTAGATGCATGGCCTCCACATGATTTCTGGCACATCATTGACTAAGAATGAGCTTTTCTATTCATGTTTCATAACATCTTAACTGAGTAATTTAATCAGTTGCTGTTGTTTATCAACGTTGAGTTGTTGACATATTGATATTTTGTATTCAGTTTGATTTTTTCCCCATAGTTTTAGTTTTGTAACATTCATGTACTCCAAGTTACAAATTTCAGGTTGTAAAATATATGGTAAGTTGGAACTATTTGGGTAATTTCAAATCTGAAGTCCATTTATGTCTCACGAATGCATTCTATCATATATAACAAAATACACGAATTAACATTATATATTTGTTAAACGAACACAGGTAAAACAAATTGTATTACGTTGATAATCTCTTGTTAAATAAAAATAAAACAAAACACTGTATTAAAAAGAAGTTTTCAAATAAGTGGCGCAATTTGGATCAGACATGGAGCTATTTGGATCACATGCAACCTATTTTAAAATACATGTTTGAATACTATAATACAGTTTAAAACAGAATTTAAATGTGTTCAAATGCATTTACCACAAATAAACTCACCCTTGCACATACACAAATTTCATGGTACCACTTGCAACACTTTGGCAGCTTATCATATCACCTTTTTCTACACTTGTTCGTTCAAAATATCTGACATCACAGAAGTCACAAGGCGTGTTATTTTCATCCGATGATAATTCTAATGACTAGCTTGATCTCAAAGAATTCTGACTTTGTTTTGTCACTTTGCACTGGCGCTTCTGCTCCTCAATGCTCTTGACACAGAGACTTCCATTCTTGCCTTGTGTAACTTTATCAAAAGTTAATTTTCTCTTGGTTTTTGCCTTGTCAATGTTTTGTGGAGATGTTAAGAGGCAAGCTGGCCTCTTCACTTTATATGCAGCTTTCTTAACTTTTTTGTGGCATTGGCAGTATTTCAGAAAAAGAGGGTGATGCACTAACAGAAGCCTGGCTATCAAAGGCTGGAAAGATAATCGACGGAGTTGGCTTTTTTGACAAATTTTCATTCTGTGCCTCATGTACATTTGGTCATATAATCATTAACTATATTTCAGTAAATAAATTAAATGAAGAACTTTTAAATCTCTAGAAATCACCTCATTGTGAGTGATTCATATAGCCCTATGTAAGTGAAATGCAATCAACTTCATGTAATTTCACAAAAAGGTAACAGATGTTGCTAGTTATCACATAGAGTGGCTTCACAGGCCATTATACTCGTAGTAATAAAACATTCACTACTTATCAAGCATTTTCCCCATCAGAACTTATATTCAACATGTTAAAATTACATTGCAGATATTTTTAAAGACTACACTTATCTGAACTATTTAACTACTTAAGTGGCTATGACGTGCAGGTGCAGCATGTTCTAGCCCCACACAAGTGACAATGATGTGAGGACACATCATCCCCTAAACTCACCACAGTGTTCATTTATATTTAGTGTGCCAATTTATCATATTATCACAATAATTAGTTTGATTTTTAATAGTGTAAATTCTTTAGTACAGTTTTAATTATCTATTCTAGTTTTAATCATTTTACTTAGATTTTAATTATAGGCCTGTATATAAGTGTAAATATTTAGAAAGTATGGCAGGTAATAGTAAAAGGAAATGGTTGTGTGACGATGATTTGAATGATATACTGAACAAAGATATTAGTGACAATTCTAAAAGTGAATACAGTGATGACAGTGAACTGGATTTTCTTCCGATAACAATGAAGCCGGTAATACTTTTATTCACAGTGATATGCAACCTGGTACGTGGTCCACGCAAGGCGCACAGAACGTCCCCCTTTTCCATTCTCTGGACAACCTGGTCTAAATGTTGAAATTCAAGAGCCCTCAAACCCATTGGAATTTTTTGAACTTTTTATTACGTGAGAAATTTGTAAACACATCAGTGATGAAACTAATTGTTACGCTGAACAGTTTATAGAAAAAATCCTCCTCAGTTGAAAGAAAAATCTAGAGTACATCATTGGAATGAAATAAATGGGGATGAAATAATTGGCATTTTTATTATTGCAAGGTTACATCAGAAACCCAATAATAAAAGTTACTTTTCATGAAGGAAAATTCTAGAAACTCCGATATTTTTCGAATTTTTTATTGAGAGGAGGTTTCATCTTCTAAAATTTTTACATTTTGTAAATAATGATGAAGCTACTTGTGGTTCCAGGGGACTTTTCAAACTTAAACCTATATTAGATCATCTCAATGACCGGTTTAGAACAGTGTACACTCCAGATTGTGATATATCTGTTGATGAATCATTGATGATGTGGAAGGGAAGATTGGGATGGAAGGTATTTATTCCTACTAAACGTGCCAGATTCGGCATAAAATCGTTTGAATTCTGTGAGGCAAAATCTGGATACGTGTGGAATTATCTCATATATGTAGGAAAGGAAACTGTTTTCGACGAGTCCTTGAAAGATGAGGCTTATGGTTCTAAAGTTGTTTTAGAACTTATCAGCCCTCTTCTAAACCAAGGACACATGGTGACAATGGACAATTGGTTCACTAGTCCAGATTTGTTTGAAAAACTGTGTGACTACGATACCGATGCTATTGGAACCTTGCGTCAGAATAGGAAGGGGGTACCCACAAAAATAAAACAGAAAAAGTTGAAAAAGAGTGAACATGTGTCGGCTTATAAAGAGAAGGTAATGATTATGAAGTGGAAAGACAGAAAGGATATCTGTCTTATGTTCACTACACATGATGAGAGAATGATCACGAAATAGGTTCGAGGTCAGGACATCATAAAACCTAAAATTGTGGTGGATTACAACTCAAAGATGGGAGGAGTTGATTTGAGTGATGTGTACCTTGTGAGCTACTCAGCACAAGGAAAAGGATGAAAAAGCATTATCAAAAATACTTTAGGCATTTTATTGACATCTGTTGCCTGAATTCCTATCTGTTATATGTAAAAACAGGTGGGAAAATGAAAAGGATGGAATTTCAATTAAAACTGATTGAAAATATGATATTGAAATATCATAAAACTGAAATTTCACCTTGTGGGCGACCTTCAAAATTAGTGCCCCCAATCAGTATAAACACTCCACACTACCGATCATTCATTTCCCCATCAGCATCGAAGCAAGAACCACGACAACGATGTGTTGTATGCTACAAAAATAACTAACACCGTGAAGACTGCAAAGTGGCCCTATGTGCAGCACCCTGTTTCCAGCATTATCACACTGTCGTGGACTACTGAGGACACAATGATAAGAATTGGGCGACTAATATGATTGTAAGTAAATGCTTGAAGACTGCAAAGTGGCCCTATGTGCAGCACCCTGTTTCCAGCATTATCACACTGTCGTGGACTACTGAGGACACAATGATAAGAATTGGGCGACTAATATGATTGTAAGTAAATGCTAAAAATATGTTTATGTTAGGATAGTAGTTACGTTAATTAATTAATTTATTTACAGCTTTCTGATTATATGGCTATTAGGGTAAACTGGTAGATGTGTGTGAAGGTCAGAAAATAAACAGATTAACTTGTCTAAGAATTTCTGTAGATTCCTGCGCTAAATTGGGATTTTTTGGGGCAAAGTTATTTATTATTTCTGGCTAGAAGGGGAGACAAACTTTGAATGAGGGTAACATTCTTTAGAAAATCAGCGATTGACTGTCTTGTAAAAATCAGTGTCGGATTTACTATGAGTAATTTATATATATATATAAATATATATTTTTTTTGAGTTCCTCCATTTTTTATTTAAATTTAAAAAATATATTTACGCTTAAATGTTCACGTATATATACTCCTTATATATTGTCCTACATTACTGCCTTTATTTGTAATATTAAAAGTATCATTATTAGAATTATTGTCATTTGAAGATAGAACTAAAATTACTGAATTTTAAAGCACCGCTTCATTTAAATGTACCACTACAGAAGGAGCCAGCAAAATTAAATGCCCCATGTGGTTGGAGTCAGATAGCCGTAAACCAACCACTTGACTGGTTAAAATTGAAATTCCACCAACAACTTGAAAGATATTTGAAAAATCCTCTTGTGTCTTCTTCTATTACTTGCCACACAAGAGAAAACACTGGAAATGGCTCTTGAGCTGCGCAGAAAACATGCTGAAAGAACCAGTTTATTTCTTTGATCCAAATAGCCCCACCCTACTATACAGAAAAAATTATTACAACTTGGTGTAGTAGAATGAAATATTGTACAATTTCCATACATTAAAGTGTCCAGAATGTGGGAAAAGTGCAAAGTAGCCAGGATTAGAGATGGATATTTTGAAATGGGTGCATGAAAATTGGTAAAATGGCATAGCCATTTCAATAAAAATTATTTATATACATGCAATCAAAGTAGTTTTTAAGCGTAACTTGAAGATTTTAAAGATAGTGCATCATTTTGTTACTGTTTAATGATATGCAAGTTTAGGTTTTCACCAGAAAATTGTATTAAACAGGTTTGTAAAGGAAGCTGATATTTGCTGTACTATAGACTTTTAATTGACGTAAAAGATTTAATGAAAGCATTCATTACATTTTTAAAAATATAGGAAACTTGTAAAATCTCTTTCATTTAGAATGTTTCTATATACATTCTCAAGACCACAAATTTTAAAATGTGAGGTTTTCAACTTCAAGATCAATCTTAAATAAAAATTGTCTGTTGCAAGGAAACTTGGGAGAAGATAGATCTGGCTATAGGAAAAGTCAATATGGTTAACAAGAAATCATATTTCTCAATAAGTTTTAAATTGATTTATCCTGATTTTTTAGGTAAAATATTTACATCTCTCTTATTATAAGTGTGCCTCGAATGAGACGTTAAAGCACATCTTAGTCTAAATTGAGAACCTATAGTAAGGAATCTACATCTCTTTATTTAAGTAAAATTTTATCATCTCATCTCTTCTTCTTAGACCGGTTTCAGAACTTTCTTCTTCACTTCCATTGTCAATGTTTTCACTGCCTTCATTTCAATTTTTACAGGATTAACCTCACAATCATTCTGATTCTGGTTTGTTTGTCTTGAAGAGCTGCCTCCTGTTCCCTCTATTGGTAGACTGAAGAACCTCGAAATCAAATCATTTTCCCATGAATTTCAGAGTACATTTCATTTTTTTGAATGTAGATTTTTTTTCCCAACAGAGGGAGCAGTAGGCAGCTCAAGTCGACAAAATAATGGTCGTGAAAATACTGACAATGGAACTGAAGAAGAAAGTTCTGAAACCGGTCTAAGAAGAAGAAGATGAGGTAAGGTGATAAAATGTTGCTTAAATAAATAATACCTCATAGTGTTAATTCCTAAAAAGTAATCTAAATATCCATTTCAATTAATAATTTAACAGTCAAAATATTAAAAATTACATTTTATATTTTTTTTTTTTAAAAACTTGTTTCTGTGCTTCAGGTCTTTATGGAACTGGTTGCATGTTTTATTTTTAATAAGATTCAGAGTACACAAATAACGAAACAGGCTATGACTCAATCACATTATAGAAAATATGCTAAGATTTTTGTGTTCGGCACGAGTAATGGATTTGTATTGTCCTTTTCTTCTCCTCTGCTGAGAATTGTGTTGTGAAGCAGTGAAATCAAAGAATTATCGGTCACATGCTTTTAAATGATAAAAAAAAAAGAATAATCTGGCAATAATGTTAAAGTTCGTCTGAAAATTGACAATTTCTTTGGTGATCCCTGCAACATACTACCTCTCAGAGTTAATATAAAAAGTAGCAGTTGTGTTCATTATTAAATCTTTTTTAACATGTACATATATAATGACATACAACAAGAGATTCATGCACAAAAGCTGGTAAACAAGGCACTCTATGCATAGTAAAAATATGCTAAAAAATTAGAGTTGATTTGTCTTGTCTAGCAGGTTGCTTATCCTTAATCTTTAAGAAATTGTAAAATTGCTACTATTTGGACCCATTAAAAAGATATATTGAAAGACAAATAATGATGACATTATGGCAATTAATACAGTCTTGTTTGAATGAAAACATTTCTTTAAAGCTGTTTTTCTGAATACTTGTTTATTGAGATTCTGAAGGTGAATTGTAAAACTTATTGTTTACATACATGAGTATCCTCTTAAGAGATTCTATATAAATGCATTCATGAGTATGTTTAGGAAGATAGTGTACTATATTTTCTTAAGTATCTTTGCGCATTTTATATAAAAAATACAATGTTAAAGTTTTAAAACCAAGTTATTTTAAGAATAAGTCATGCAACATTTTCTCACCTGGTATACTTATGCATAACATACAGAGGGATTTTGCATCTTGACAACCAAAGTTTAGCCAACTGTTGTAATTATTCTCCAAATAATGTTATGCAAATAACTTGTAATTTTTTTTAACATGTAGATGTTAACAGGTATATTTCCAGATAAAAAATCATCCATGTATATAAGAATCAAATGAATCGCGAAGAAAAGAAAACCTCATTATGTTAAAAATTCCCAATTTTATTATATTAAATCCATGTATATATTGTGTTACATACAAAAATGGGAAATTATTTATACATATTCCATCACCAGCTCATAATGGTGCAAATACCTTTGAAGCCAACATAATACAAGCAGCATTAATAAACCTGGTAAACAGATTATAGTTCATGCCTTGCTTTAATGGCCTCATTTCCTAGAACTGTTAAAAAATCTTCAGTTTCAGCCACCCTCCTGAATGTCATTTAACAAAAGCCGACAGTATTTTCAACCCTCATTAGAGAGAAAGAGATGGAGATATTCCGAAGTTGTCAAATCAACTAACTGATCTTTCTACAGGTATGTGCATGTTAATATAGCACAGAGTGGTTTAATTTTAAAATCATATTTTTAAAGAGTAATGTGGACGTTGCAAGATTGGAAAGTGGAACCATTGGCACGTGATAGTTCTAAGCATTAGCTTAGGTTTCTTAGGGGTGGGAGAAGGACGTTAAGCATGACCTACACTATACAGAGATTTAATAAAGCATTCATAGAAGTGGTAACCTAAATATACCCTAAAACTGCATCAATAGTAGAAACCCAAACAATGATTAACACCTTACAAGGCATTTAAGTAAATTGTACTGCAGTAGATGCCAATGTAATGCAGGATTATCAAGTCTAATGAGATGGGAGATCTGTCAGCAAAATTAGGCAAAAGAATCCATCACAGACAAAAACTGACAACTCAAATTCATGAAATAATAATGAAGGTTGGAAAGGATTTTTGCAACATACAACAAAATAAAGCAGCTGCAGTTTTGGGCTGTATATAGCCCACGACTTCTGGTCCAAATATTAACTGGTTTAAGATACTTATTTAAAGAGTTGTTTAATCTGCAACAAGAAGACTCCACTATGAATTTTGAATATCTACTGAAATGCTCTGCATTAATAAAAGGAAAATAAGCTCCTGATATGGATAATCTATAGTGGAAATCTATAGAAATATTTGAAAATCAGTAAATGTCCTGGAAGAGGAAACAAATATTCCAGATTAATATTTAATTTTAGGAAGTGATATTTTGAGGTTATTTATTTATTTATTTACAGTCTGATCATCTTACCTCAATATTAATGTTGATTTGTTCTTGGACATGTTTCAAAACAATTCTGTTTTATTGTCAGCTATCCAGACTGGTTAGATTTATGTTGCACACCCTGGATGTCGATGTCAGCTCCATCCTGTGGTTGGCCAAAGAACCTCCAAACAAGTTCATGCTCAGTCGGTATTTCAAAATTCATAATACATAATCAAAGTAGCAAGAGAAAATGGGTTTGATGAAAAAATGGCACACAAAAGGATAGAAAAGTATAAAAAACAAAAAAATGATAAACAGAAGTACTCTTGAAAAAGAAGAACCACGTATGAAAAATTATAGGAAATTCACATATCATCCTTGGGCACAATAAATTCCAAAAGATATTTGAGAAGTTTAATATTAAATTAGCACCGAAAAATAACTACAGTTTAAATAAACTAATAAAAACCAACAAAAATGAAAAAAATTGATAAAAATAAAAAATCAGGAATATATCAAATTGAATGCACAAGTTGGGAAATATATATATATACACTTGTGTCCAAAAGTTAAGGAAAATTAGTTCATTTGCCGACTTATTATAAAGCATTTGTCAGAATAATACAAAATTTGGTAAGGGTATGTCACAGATAATTAGAAACATGACACGAAAGAAATATTGGCATGAATACGTCATTCACTTGTCATTTTCACAACAAACGAAAACTGCATTTCAGAATTCGAACATAAAAGTTGAACAACAATGGTTCAAATGATTAGTATGGGGTGTGATTACGCCTGACAGCTACACAAGACTCACATCGACGTGGCATGCTAGTGATGAGGTTGTTCAGGAGTTCGATGCTCAGTAAATTCCACTCCTCATGAAGAGCAATGTGAAGGTCTTGAAGTGTCCTCAGAGGAGGCTGACGAGATGCAATTTGTCTCCCTAAGGCATCCCATGCATGCTCTATAGGATTCATATCCAGAGACCTCGCTGGCCACTCCATACGCTGGATATCTTCCTCCTGAAGAAACTCATCCACCAGTTGTGACCTGTGAGGTCGGGCATTGTCATCCATGAATATGAATTCTGGACCCACAGCTCCCCTGAAAAGTCTTACATGAGGTTCGAGGATCTCTTCTCTATACCGCTGAGCATTAACAGTGCCACCTGCGAAGATGTGAAGCTCTGTGCGTGCATTCATCATTATACCTCCCCACACCAGGAGACCACCGCCACCAAATGGATGTATTTCCATGATGTTCATGGGGTTGTAACGAGTTCCTTGCTCCCTCCAGATAGTCACGCGATGCGAATCACAGTTTAAGCTGAATCTGGACTCGTCTGTAAATAGCACGCTGCTCCACTGATTTAGAGTCCAGTCGCGATGTTCCTGACTCCACCGTAAACGTGCTCTCTTGTTAGCAATGGTTAGTGGGACGCACACTACAGGCCGTCTAGCATACAGACCAGCAGCTCTGAGTCTTCTATAGACAGTTTGTCTGGATACTCTGATACCTGAGGCGGCCGCAAGTTCTGAACTCAGTTGTCTGGCAGACATTGTTCAGTTTCTTCTTGCAGTTAACGCAAGATATCGATCCTGCTGAGGATTTGTAACTCTTGGACGACCTCCCACTGGTCTTCGCCTAACGTCTCCGGTCTCTTGGAACCGTCGCCATAACCTAGATATAACATTTTGTGGCACATTAAGTGCTTTGGAGACCTCAGTTTGTGTCTGTCCTGTTTCTAGCCGCCCAATAATTCTACCCCGAAGCAGAGGGTCCAGATGTTGTCTTTGTGCCATTTTACTGCAATCTGTTCTTACACTACATCTGATTATATCATAACTCTCTTTAAAAATGAAGATTTATGGAACAGGGCTTAACTGCAACAATGCAATTTTCATTTATAATTGCTATTAATTTTTTCATTGTTGAAGAGAGATTATAATTTAGTATGTAAACTAAACTAAATGTACTGAGAAACGTTTTGATAAATAATTTTTACTCCTTGCTCCTCTTTAAACATTTTGATTTTCCGTTTTACAAATTATCCTAAACTTTTGGACACCAGTGTATATATAGGAAAAGCAAAAAGAAACCTAAAAATTAGAACCAAGGAACACATAAGAAATATTAAAAATGGGGAAATAGAAAAATCTGCAGTTGCTGCTCATGTTTGGTCTGAAAAACATAACATAAATTCGGACACTAAATTATTAAAACAGTTAGAAAATACAAAAGAGCTGACTATTTGGGAAAAAATTTATATTCAGAAGAACAAAAACTGAGTTATGAATTTTGAAATACCGACTGAGTATGACCTTGTTTGGAGGTTCTTTAGCCAACCACAGGATGGAGCTGACATCGACATCCACGGAATGCAACATAAATCTAACCAGTCTGGACAAGCCGACAATAAAACAGAATTGTTTTGAAACATGTCCAAGAACAAATCAACATTAACATTGAGGTAAGATGATCAGACTGTAAATAAATAAATTAAATATTCCAGAATTGAGTCTAAAGGTTTACATTAGCAATGTAACACAATTTTATAGCAGTTTCTCTAAACATTAAGATGCACAATAACCTATACTGTTTTAATACTTTTCTTGCATGACTTATCTGTGGATGAAAATATGATAGACAATGGATTCAGTATCATATTTTGCTTATCAAGACATATACGAGGGTCAGTCAAAAAGTAATGTCTCCTATTTTTTTCTCTTTTAATTGTCAAGATATTTAAATGCACTTTACACACCATGAAACTTACAACATTGATGATTAATTTGTCACTTTTCAATATAATCTCCGTCCTTTTCCATTGTTTTTGTTTATCTTCTAACAAGGGTATGTATTCCACTGTGGTAAAAAGTGTGGTCTTACTTGTTAAAACCATCGATGCACGGATGTTTTTACAGACTCCTCATCCTCAAAATGAATCCCAAGATGAGCTTCCTTTAGTGGTCTGAACAGATGGAAGTCTGATGTGCTAGGTCAGGGCTATAAAGTGGATGTTACAGATGTTATGGTTTTTTTGTTTATTCTGGTCAGTTAACATTCGTGGTACCCACTGTGAACAAACTTTTGAGTACCCTAGTTGTTGAATGATCATCTTCACACTACCTTTACTGATGACGAGAATGAGACACAATTCATCTGTTGTTACCTGGCAGTCTTCATGAATGATCTCATCAACTTATTGAATGTTACGTGGAGTCTGCTTTGCTTTGCATCAGCCAATTGTGTTTGTCCTTTGTTCTTCAGCTTCGTTACAGCGACGAACCCATCGTCTAACAGTACTGTTGAATCTCAATACACATTTTTCAACATTTGATGAATGCATAAGGGGGTTTCACATTCCGCATTAAAAAATTCAATCACAGAACGTTAATATGTATGTCAATGTCAACCATTTTTGCTGCTACTCGATGACTTAGAAAGTTATTACTGCATTGGACTGGAGAAGACTGTATGAGGAATTGTGCCAAATTGAAAATTTTTACATACCTAACTTATTAAAAGAGAAAAAAATAGGAGGCATTACTTTTTGACTGGCCCTTGTATATAATTTCATAATGAAAATAAAATGAGCAGATATTAAAGAAATTACAGTACACAATTCAGTTATTTTTAATACTGTTTCCAATTAGCAATAATCAGAGTTTCCATTATTGGTTGTACTGATGGCTACATGTTGTTCTAGTGCTTTTTGGGCAAATCGAGGTAGAACAAATGCAGCTCTGTGAACCTCAGGTGAATAATAGCGTAGATTAAATGCATCTAATTCGTTTTCTGATAATATCCTCAATGGCTCCTTAAAATTTGTTTCCTGAAAAAAAAAGAAGCTTTTTTGTTTCCAAACAGTAAAGTGTTACATATTGATACTTAACTCATAGTGCCACTTCCCATTCATTTTTTGTAACGTTTAACTTACTGGCACTATCAAATTTGGAGGTTCGTGGCCAAGTGGACATAAGCTCTCCATACATCCCTATCATGAGCTAATACTTCCCAATCATTCCCTGTATAATTTATGTCTTCTCAATATTTAAAGCATATGTTTTAATAGTTTTTTCTTCATCTTAATAATTCCAGGTCATGATATCATCAGTACACATATAAATTAGTAAGATAAGGTAAAGTGATCCCACTACAGGCCTCAAGAGACCCTAGGGGTAGTAGGAGGTTAAGGCTCCAACCTTTTAGACAATCAGTATGAGATATCAGCCGGGTTTGTCAGCCTGTCAGCCCCATGTGACAGCCGCCTTTACCACTAAAAGTCTGGCACTCATTTCTGCTAGAGGCTGAGTCAATCCCAGGGTCATGGTGCCGCCAGAAGGTTTGGGACATTTTAAAAGTCCTGACCCACTGGGACTTGAATCCCTGATCATCCTGCCTGTAACATATTGCCTTAACCAATTACTCTATTGTGTGCTCCCCTTATAAATTAGTGCTAGGAAAATTTTTTAACCAAAGAGAGATTAACAGGCAAGTAAATGGAGGAAACTGCATAACACTGAACTCTATTTTAAAAATATAATAGGAAGTAACATTAAGAGGTTTATATTTGAAGAGAAAAATTTTTTATTAAGAGGTTTATTTAATAAGTAGGATATTTGGTCTGTATATTCTTACCTCTTATGGTTGTTTTTGTTGAACACATGTTTCAAGTTATATTATTTTCAGTCTGATCATCTTACCTCAATATTAATGTTGATTTGTTCTTGGACATGTTTCAAAACAATTCTGTTTTATCATCAGCTTGTCCAGATGGTTTGATTTATGTTGCATTATGTTGCACACCCTGGATGTCGATGTCAGCTCCATCTTGTGGTTGACCAAAGAACCTCCAAACAAGGTCATGTGTCGGTATTTCAAAATTCATAACTCTGTTTTTGTTCCTCTCAATATAGATTGTTTTCCCAAATAGTCAGCTCTTTTGTATTTTCTAACTGTTTTAATAATTTAGTGTCTGAATTTATATTATGTTTTTCAGACCAAACATGAGCAGCAACTGCAGATTTTTCTATTTCCCCATTTTTAATATTTCTTATGTGTTCTTTGGTTCTAATTTTTAGGTTTCTTTTTGTTTTTCCTATATATATCTTTTCCCAACCCGTGCATTCAATTTGATATATTCCTGATTTTTTATTTTTATCAGTTTTTTCATTTTTGTTGGTTTTTATTAGTTTATTTAAACTGTAGTTATTTTTTGGTGCTAATTTAATATTAAACTTCTCAAATATCTTTTGGAATTTATTGTGTACCCAAAGGGTGATATGTGAATTTCCTATATTTTTTCATAGGTGGTTCTTCATTTTCAAGAGTACTTCTGTTTATCATTTTTTGTTTTTTTATACTTTTCTATCCTTTAGTGTACCATTTTTTCATCAAACCCGTTTTCTCTTGCTACTTTGATTATGTGTTTTTTCTCCTGTTTGAAATCTTCTTCATTTAAGGGTAAGTTTACTAATCTATGAGTTAAACTATTAAAGGCTGCTAATTTATGTTTAATTGGATTGAACCCTGTTCATTTAATAAAATTTTCCATATGAGTTTCTTTCCTATGAATCCCAAATTCAATTTTTCTTTTTTCTTCGTTTCTGACCAATTTAAGATCCAAAAAAGGTATTTGTTTATATTCTTCTATTTCTTTGGTAAATTTAACAGTTTTAGGGAATCTTCTACATGTTTTTTTCTTTTACAATACAAATTATATCATCTACATATCTGCTCCAAAACTTAAACATTGTGGGATGTTCAATCCAATTGGACATAAATTAGCAGCCTTTAATAGTTTAACTCATAGATTGGTAAACTTACCCTTAAACGAAGAAGATTTCAAACAGGAGAAAAAAAACACATAATCAAAGTAGCAAGAGAAAACGGGTTTGATCGAAAAAATGGTACATAAAAGGATAGAAAAGTATAAAAAAACAAAAAATGATAAACAGAAGTACTCTTGAAAAAGAAGAACAACCTATGAAAAAATATAAGAAATTCACATATCATCCTTGGGTACACAATAAATTCCAAAAGATATTTGAGAAGTTTAATATTCAATTAGCACCGAAAAATAACTACAGTTTAAATAAACTAATAAAAACCAACAAAAATGAAAAAACTGATAAAAATAAAAAATCAGGAATATATCAAATTGAATGCTTGGGTTGTGAAACCTAATAATTAGAACCAAAGAACACATAAGAAATATTAAAAGTGGGGAAATTGAAAAATCTGCAGTTGCTACTCATGTTTGGTCTGAAAAATATAATATAAATCCGTACACTAAATTATGAAAACAGTTAGAAAATACAAAAGAGCTGACTATTTGGGAAAAAATCTATATTCAGAAGAACAAAAACAGAGTTATGAATTTTGAAATACTGATGGAGCATGTCCTTGCTTGGAGATTCTTTGGCCAACCACAAGATGGAGCTGACATTGACATCCAGGGTGTGAAACATAAATCAAACCAGTCTGGACAAGCTCACGATAAAACAGAATTGTTTTGAAACATGTTCAAGAACAAATCACCATTAATATTGAGGTAAGATGATCAGACTGAAAATAATATAATTAAAATAATCTCAAAATATCACTTCCTAAAATTAAATATTAATTACATGTTTCAAGGCTTCTGAGCCCCATCTTCTGAGATTACAGACTCCATATGTTCAACAAAAACCCATAAGAGGTAATAATATACAGATCATATACCTTAATTACTGAACTCCATGATCTTTATAGGAAATCAGTTGTAATAAGAACAGTTAAGTTTCATAGTATGAGGGCTTCGACATGTGACATGAGAGGGGAATGAAACTACTTATAGGAAAACCAGAGGGTAAAAAATAACATTATGTCTGATTTATTGGACATGAATTATACAGGGAACGATTGGAAAGTATTAGCTCAGGATAGGGAGCTTAGATCCATGTGGCCAAGAACCTCTGTTTTCTTAAAATTAGTTTCATTCCCCATGTACAGCCCTCACAGTGTATGAGACTTAACAATTCTTATTATATCTGGTTTCTCATAAAGATCATGATGCTCAGTATTATGCAGTTTCTTCCATTCACTTGTCAGTTTATCTCTCCTTGGTTCAATAATTTTCCTTAACATTAATTTATAAATATACTGATGGTATAATGACCTGGAATTGTCAATAGGAATGGTAAATGTAAATAAAATTATTAAAGAAGTTTTTTTCTTATTATATAAGAAGAAATAAAAATAAACGAAGATTAAATATCAAAATTATTAGAAGAATCCAGAGCAGTTTGGAACTCTATCACTGTATAATATTTTATAAATTGGAGCAGAGAAATTCCAGTATGTCATTTTAGATTGAGAATGCTAATTCATTTATTTTAGACTCTCTGGCTCAGATTGATCAGACATATATATTAGTTACAAACTAACTGTCAAGTATCTTGGCCTTGTTGTTCAATGATAATGTATTTCAGCAAAAATTGTGGGCTAAATATAATTTTTTGGTTGAGGAAACTTGGATAATGTAAGCTATCTTTGAAAGTGAAGTTAATCTATTTACTGGCAGTCATTTAAATAGACAGAGCTTACTACAAGTTACCCAATTTAAATTCTGAGATTAATTAAAAATTATAATTTTTTTTGAAAAAGAGGCATAACTGTTTGCTTTTTAAAGATATCTTAATAACATATATATCCTGCAGCATACCTAGTAGTTTAAAGCATGATGTCTTGATGCAAAGATAGAGGATTTACAAGGTTCGAGTCCTTATGTGGGAAGAAGTTTTCTCATGGAATTTTGGCTAGTATGGGACTGGTGCCAAACCAGCATTGAGAGCAATTTGGGTAGCTACAATAAGTAGCAGCTGCAGATTGAGAAAACTAGTTATAATGGCTGGGGGACCTGATATGCTAGCCACACGTCATCCCTATACTGGCTTAATGATTGTTCACTGTGATTAACACATGTGGATGTGAGGCTAGCAGTTGGCTGATAGGTCAAGGGCCTTCTAGACCTATCGTGCTATGGAAAGTATTTTTTAAAATAAAATAAATACCATTAGAAGGACCATTTAACTCATGCTCCAAATGGGAGTCAATGAATTTTGTTTTACAACCAATGACAGTCGTGTTTCACCTCAATATTTATCGAATTCTGTTTATCAAAATAAAAAAGCTCCTACTTTTTAATATTCTGAACAGGTCAGAGCATTATTTTGCAATGACTAACTCTCCAACAAATACACTGAACATAGCAAATAATGAATAGATTCCTTTGAACTACAATTTTGATAAATGTGTGTTTTTAAGTAATGATTGTATTGAGTTGTTTCCTAAAAAAATTAATTAACAACCTATAATATTGGTTATAATATAAAGTTTGATGTGTTTCATTTTTTCTCCACTAGGGTGCATTCTTACAATACTGCGATCCTGTTTGGCAATAAATAATATGATCAAGTTGCAGTGGATGAACAAATGAAACATAACCAAACACTTCTCATTTATTTTCAAACATCACCATTTGCATTAAATATATAAATATTTTAAAACACCGGTAACTATATTTAATCATGATTTTTTAGTAAACAGTTTAATTTTATTCGTTAAATATTCCAAACAAATGTCACTTTTGATTTCTAAACCCTCACTCATCACTTCGTGACTTGTGACATTACTTATGAGATGAGAAATCACTTGTGACATTACTTATGAGATGAGAAATCTTTCCTTTATACATTTGTCAAAAATGTTACTTAGTTTAAAAATCTCGCAACAGGCAGAGATAAATTTTACAGTTTTTTATTCTGGAAGTATTTGAAAGAAGGACTAACTTTGTAAAATGTTTGCAGAGAGTATAGTGATATGCTTTTTTGTTTGTCTGTACATAGGAAGAATGCTGACACAAAAGTATGCAACAGAATATTTGTAATATAAGCCACACTTGTGTTTAGTATTTCTCATCGAAGGAGCTTGAACTCTCCTGCAGACTATATATAGCACATAAAAACGTGATGAAATAAAAAATAAAAATAGTATCCACTTCTATAAAGGGACTTTAAGCCCGAATAAAAAGGCCTCTAAGTAAAATTTACTGACCTCAAACATCCTAGTAATATTGTTTATTTTTTATTATTTCACTCACCTCATACTTCATAATTCATAGGAGACCCTGGGTTTCTTCACATCTTTTGTGACATTCTCAATGCTGCGTCACGTTCACAACTGACGTCCAACGGCCTTCTATCCTGCAGGCTGACCTCCGCGCCATCTGGTGGCCGACCGAAGAATTTCCAAATCAGTCCTCTTTCTTTATAACCGGGTATTTCAAAATTCATAGTTGTATTTTCATTCTTGCATATGTAAATTTTTTCCAAATTGTGAGTTCTTTCGGTTTTTCCAATTGTTTAAGTAATTTTGTTTTGGTTTCTATTCTATGTTTTTCTGACCAGGCATGTGCAGCTATTGCAGATTTTTCGGTTTCTCCATTTTTAACATTTCTGAGGTGTTTTAATCTTGTATTTAGATTCCTTTTTGTTTTTCCTATGTATATATTCCTAACAAAGCGGGGCTATGACTCAACACTGGGCTATGCCATTATAGATATAGTATACACTTCTCTAAACGAATACCTGTGAATATTATAAGAGATCTAGTTTTCGCCATAGCATAATGCAGTTTGGATGTTCTAAAATTATCATAAGTAATGCCACGAGTGATTTCCAAATTATCGATAAATTCACAAAGTGAGGAGTGAATTTATCTAGAGAATTTGGAAATCAAGAGTAGCATTTGTTAGGACTATTTAACGAATAAAATTAAGCTGTTTACTCACAAATCATTATTTAAATATAGTTATTTTCAAATATTTATATATTTAATGTAAATGGCGATGTTTGAAAACATAACTTAAATGAGAAATTATTGTTATGCTTCATTTGTTCATCACTGCAACAAGATCATATTATTTATTGCCAAAGGATCACAATATTGTAAGAATGTACCCTAGTGGAGAAATTTATAACCAACAGTATTGGTTATTAATTAATTTCTGATATCCTATGATGTAAATATGTCAATTATATTTTTCTGGAACGTAAATTCCTGGGAAATAATATGTTTAAGAAAGTGTAAATAGTGGTTTCTTTTTTTTTTTGTGGTATAATCAATTGCTACAAATGTTTTTTATATTATAACCAGGAAGCACTATCTGGTTACATTCGTGCACTAATACAATCTGGTAGCCACACACATTCTAGAATTCTTACATCTTAATATATAAAGTGTTATATTTAAGGGGCAGATTCCTATGATGTCATATTTTTACCAAAGCCTATATTCTAAGCTTCAAGCAAGTAAAAACATTTATATATGCCTTATTATTAAGATTAAGTGGTTTTTATTGGGTCTGAAAAGTCATATTTCTCACTTCAGATCTTTGATCATATTTCTGCTTATTTGTATGATAAAGTCATATTTTGGGTTTTTTCAATAGCCTAGTGATCAGGTGATTGGAAATAACCAAAATTGTATCTGTATAAAAACCATCAGTTTCACAGTATACTTGCTTCAAAGGTTTATGTTAACAGGTAGCAAACATTTGCACTGGACAATAGAAGACAACCTTGAATGTTTGTATCTCACCCTTAACACCCTAATTGTTTGGTGTCAGGTTTTCTGCTTTGTTCCCTCCACTTTACCACTCCCACCTCCACCAGCTCTCTGAAATGTTCCTGTACATTCCTATTGAGACCTCAGCTTTAGTTCGATTTCATCATGCCTAAAAGTATGTGTTTTGAGAGTATAAAATTAAGGAATTTTGTTCGAGAGTTTGGGGAGAAGATTTTTAGTACTGATGGTGTTATTTTATATTGTAACTGTGAAGTTAACGTATCGGCAAATAAGCGATTTAATGTACAACAACCTTGTGATACTGCTAAACATAAGAAGTGTTCAACAACAGCTATCTCCATGGAAAGCAGCCAGCGGCTGATGTTTGAGCCAGCTTCTTCTTCAACTGCAGCTTCATCGGATACTCCTTCAGAATTTTATAAGGATCTTTGTAAAATGATGGTGACTTCAAACATTCCCTTAAAAAAATTAAACAGTGCCAGCTTTAGGTCTTTTTTGAGAAGTATATCTCTCATCCAATACCCAATGAATCAACTCTGAGGAAAAACTATATATCTACCTGCTAAGAAGATGTGTTAAAAAATTTAATATCTTCTATTGGCAACAACAAGATATGGGTTTCCATAGATGAAACAAGTATGTAGCCAATGTCATTGTTGGCACTCTAAAAGAAGTGTTTCTCCTAACAATGAAGTCCTTCAAAAAGTAAATCATTCAACTATTGCAGTGCTCTTCAATGATACAATGAAATTACTCTGGCCAGATGGTGTAAAAAGAGAGAACATTTTACTCTTTTTAACCAATGCTGCCCCATATATGACAAAGCGGCCAAAAGACTGAAGTTTACTTTACCCCAAAATGATCCATGTTACATGCCTTATGCATGGTTTACATAGAGTGGCAGAAGAGGTTTGCATCAATTATCCTGATGTAGACAGGCTGATTTCTAATGGGTAGAAAATATTTTTGAAAGCTCCACTCAGGTACAGAAATTCAAAGAAATTGCTCCTACTTTACCTCTTCCTCTTCAACCTGTTCTGACTCGTTGGGGAACTGGGCTTAATGCTGCCACATATTACTGTACCAATTATGTTGCATTACAAACAGCAGTATTAGGCCAAGGCCTGTTACGATCCTATAGAAAATTTTCCCTCCAGCATTTCATAGGACGGCCCAGAGATCTTCGTCCTCTTGGTATATAATTATAAACAGCTTTGGGGATTCGATTGAACTCATATTTCTTGTAAGGACTGCAATAAAGTATACATAGGAAAAACAAAAAGGAATTTGGACACTCGCACTAAGGAACACTTCAGAAATATTAAAAATGGCGAAATTGAAAAATCAGCTATTGCAGCATATAGTTTATTGAAGAATCATAAAATTGAAAAAGAAGCCCAACTTTTAAAACATTTGGAAAAACCTTTAGAATTGACAATTTGGGAAAGATATACATTCAGAAGAAAAAATTTAGATCCATGAATTTCGAGATTCCTGATGAATGTGACCTCATCTCAAAGTTCATCAAATCAACACCAGATGGCAACGTTATTAATGGAGATTCCAACGAAAATCCAGTAGTCATAATGTCGGTTGAAAATGAGAGAGATCCTTCTCTCGAAAACCAGTTCCCGTGTTTGAAGAAACATAAAATATGAGGTAAGATGTTAAAAATGACTCATTAATTTATGAGTAGTTCAAGAATTTGATTCTACTGATTTGTCATCCATTAAAATTGTGCAAGATGCATTTTCGTCACCAAACCTGGCAGCAAATTTGGCATATATAAAGTCAAACTTCAGTCAAATATCAGGTGCAATTACCCACCTAGAAACCATAGGACTTTCACTTAGTGACGCACTACAAATTGTGAAAGAAACTGAAAGTGACTTAAAGCGAGAAAAGGGTAAAGTGGCTGAAAATATTACTGCAAAACTGCAAAGAGTATTAGCAGCTAATATAGGTTATACAATCCTTCCCAAGATCAGTGACATTCTCTGTTGGCTTCAAGCAAAGTTTGAAGATTTTGAGCCGGAATTTTCCCCAGATGAATTAACTTATTTCAAATATGCTCCTATAACATTATGTGATGTGGAATGTAGTTTCTCCAGATATAAGAACATTCTGTCTGACAATAGAAGAAGCTTCCAGTTTGACAACCTTAAAATGCACGTCGTCATCCAATGTAATTTTGCTGTTGATGAAAATTAACCCAGGTATGAATATTTTATTTCTCTTAATTATTCTTCTATAACAAAGGCTATTTTTTTTTTAATTTACAGATTACATAAAGTGCTGAATTAAGAAGTGAAGATTTCCTTTTTGTTATGATACAATTGAAATTGTATATGAATGAACAACTGATATAGTATGGGTAAAAAATTCATTCAATTATACGGTCATATTTTTGTCTTTGTACGTCAAATTTAAGCCTTTTTTTAGGTCATAAATGCATGGATATTTTCCATTTTTTTGGTCATAGAAATCTGCCCCTTAGTTATATTCAATGTATTTCTTAGAGAGTCAGTTACTGCCAAATAATGCTATGACCTATTCAGAATGTTAAAAAGGAGGAGCTTCATTTTAAAGTGATAAAATTAAATTGATAAAATCGAGGTGAAAAATGACTGTGATCGGTTGTAAATCAAAATTCATTGAAATGTGATTGGTCAGACTCCCATTTGGGGCATGAGTTAAATAGCCAGGAAAAAAAAAGTAATATAAAAGAAATTATAACACAGTTTGTTGAAGGATGGTAGATAGCGACAATTATATAGAATTAGATTTTAGCAAAGATGAGGACGAAATAATTATGCCTAATACTGATGTAGGTGTAGCTGAAATTGATAGTGACAATACAGAACAGAATAGCAGTGTGACTCAGGATTGTGGTAACATCCAAATAATACAATAATAAAATGTAAGAAATATATGGACAATTTGAAGTGTTCAACCATTAACTGGCCTGAATATTGACAATATTCATATATTCAAAATTTTCTTTGATTAGGAATTCATTAATCTAATTCTTATAGAAATAAATATTTAAGAATGAAGATAAAATCAAATATTCTTTCTGAGGGAAAATTGGATATACAAATAGGTTGATGTATCTGAAGATGATATATTTTTTATCTCCAATTATTTTGATGAGAATTATTAGAAAACCCAAGTACTGGTCCACAGATCAAACGATCACATCATTTTTTGGAAAATGTGTGTCACAATAGACATTCATCTGTTTTCAAATTTCTTCATTTCACTAGCAATAATGCAATTATAATGAAATTTATGTCAGGCTAAAGACTGGGATAGAAAATTACAGCAGATGAAAGTCTCATTTCATGGAAAGGATGTCTTGACTGGAAACAGTATATTTGGTGCAAAAGAGTCAGGTTAGGAATAAAAAGTTCTGATTTGTGTGAATCCGGTACTGGTACCCATATAATAGTAGTATTTATACAGGAAAAGGAACTGATAATATGGGTGACTTGGAATTAGGGCTCATAGGTTCTACACATCTGACAGCTGATGTTGGATAAGGGTAGGACCATATTTCTAGACAACTAGTATAGCTCTCCTAAATTATATATTATTATCCATAACAGGTGCACAAATACAATTGGTATTGTCCATAAATAGGAATGGCCCCTCTAAAAACGAAACTTCAAGTACACTGCAAAAAGGGAAAATGGAAGTATAGCAAATTCCTCCCCTTATGTTGTAAGAAATATCTTAGGGAGGTGTCAGTCTTATCTAATTCATTTCAGGGTGGATATGGTACAGGGAAATCAGATTCAATTATTAAAATATATCCAAACCAAACAATATACACATTAACAACCAGAATATGGATAGAGTGGACTTAGTGGACCAGGTGACGTAAGTATAACCATCAACGTGCAAAACAATAAAATGGTAAAATAAATTATTCATCCGTATGACAGATATTGCCATATACAACAGTTTAGTAATCTGGAAAGCCCTGCAATACATAACACTTTTAGATTTCCGCAGTCTGATTGAGCAACACTATGTGCCCTGCCCACCTCATACAGGGGATGAAATTGATCCAAAATTTCACCACTGCAATTAAAAGAAAGACATTTTGTTAAAAAATTCTGCCAACCGAAAAAAAAAAACTATAGAAGTTGGCGATGTGGATCATTAAAAAAAATTGTCGAAGAGTGAAAAAATGTGTCTTGTCCCTCAGTTTCAACCACTGTTTTGAGATTTACCATTCTTGACATAACCTGTAGAGGTAAATTTATAAAAAAAATACAGTAAAACTTATATTAAATTAATGTTGGGAAGTAAACATTATGAGGTAAATCATTAAAATTCATCGGAGAACATATTGTTTAAACAACTCACCTCATAGGATTCATGCTTCCATGATATCGCGATTTCAAACATAGTCATGTTCATCTTCAGCCATAACTCCGACTGACAAAATTCTTCGGCTCAACTATTCTATTGTCGCCATCTTCAGTGCTGCCATCAATGGTTGAATTTATGAACTTTGAAATCAATGTAATTTCGTTAGGGATATCAAAATTCATTGATCTATTTTTGTTTTTCTGAATGTATATTTTTTCCCAAACTGTCAATTCCAAAGGTTTCTCTACTTGTTTTAAAAGTTTAGCTTCTCTTCCAATTTTATGATGTTCTAATAAACTATGTGCAGCAATTGCAGATTTTTCAATTTCACAATTTTTAATATTTCTGAAATGTTCTTTTGTCCGAATTTCCAAATTCCTTTTTGTTTTTCCTATATAAACTTTATTGCAATCTTCACAATTTATTTGATAAATTCCAGATTTCTTACTGTCTGGAACATTGACTTTTTTATTGGTAATAATTAAATGAATCGTGATTTCTTCTTACCTCATACTTCTATGTTTTTTTAAACACAGCACTGCAGTATCGGTGACACGTTGTCGTCATCATCAGCTGTTTTCACGACTGTCAATTTTTTCCCTTTTGCCGGTAATTCTCTAGACTGACATCTGGTGTTCTTTTGAAGGAATTCCTCTTCAAACTGCCATCTGGTGTTATTTTGAATGAATCATTTTCTAAACTGCTATCTGTTGTATTTTTGAAGAACTTTGTAATCAAGCTCGGTTCGTCCGGAATCTCAAAGTTCATAGTTCTAGTATGGTTTTTTTGAATATATATTTTTTCCCAAACTGTTAAATCCAAAGGTTTAGATAGATGTTTTAAAAGTTTTGCTTCTTTATCAATCCTATGATGCTCTAATAAACTATGTGCTGCTATAGCTGATTTTTCAATTTCTCCATTCTTTATGTTTCTGAAGTGCTCTTTTTTTACGAGTTTCCAAGTTCCTTTTTGTTTTTCCTATATATATCCTGTTGCAATCTTTGCAATCAATTTGATAAATTCCAGATTTTTTGTTGTCTGGGGCATTACATTTATTATTAGTTAACGGAAGATTACCCAGGCTGAATTTGTTAATTGGGGCTAATGTTATATTAAATTTTCTGAAAACTTTTTGAAACTTATTATGAACTTCAGGATGGTAAGTGAATTTCTTGAATTTTACATCTTTCTTGGGACCATGATGTAAGGTGGTGTATTCCTGTAACTTTTTTTGTTGTTTGAATTTCTTTAATTTTATTCTTTATAATGTCTTCATCGAAACCATTTATTTTAGCAACATGAACAATATGATTATATTCCTTGTCAAAATCTTCTACATTAAGTGGAATATTTAACAATCTGTGTAATAGACTATTGAAAATTGCATGTTTGTGTGTCAAATGATTAAAACCTGAAGATTTTATGTAGTTGTCAGTATGTGTGTCTTTTCTGTAAATGTTAAATTCAATTTTTTTATTGGTACTTAGAAGATTACCCAGACTAAATTTATTTATTGGTGCCAAAGAAATGTTGTATTTGTCAAAAATTTTTTGAAATTTTCTATGCATTTCCTGGCACCAATAAATAAATTTAGTCTGGGTAATCTTCTAAGTACCAATAAAAAAGTTAGTGTTCCAGACAGTAAGAAATCTGGAATTTATCAAATAAATTGTGAAGATTGCAATAAAGTTTATATAGGAAAAACAAAAAGGAATTTGGAAATTCGGACAAAAGAACATTTCAGAAATATTAAAAATTGTGAAATTGAAAAATCTGCAATTGCTGCACATAGTTTATTAGAACATCATAAAATTGGAAGAGAAGCTAAACTTTTAAAACAAGTAGAGAAACCTTTGGAATTGACAGTTTGGGAAAAAAATATACATTCAGAAAAACAAAAATAGATCAATGAATTTTGATATCCCTAACGAAATTACATTGATTTCGAAGATCATAAATTCAACCATTGATGGCAGCACTGAAGATGGCGACAATAGAATAGTTGACGGCCGAAGAATTTCATCAGTCGGAGTTATGGATGAAGATGAACATGACTATATTTGAAATCGCGATATCATGGAAGCATGAATCCTATGAGGTGAGTTGTTTAAACAATATGTTCTCCGATGAATTTTACAGTAAAACTTGTTTAATCCGGAACGTGAATAATGTGGAAATCTGTCCAATGTGAACAAATTTATTGGTCCCGGCAAAATAATAGTAATTTTACGTGTATTTATTTTGCATAAAACGGAATCTGTCCAACGTGGAAATGGAAGGATATTTCTACACAATTCATGAAAAAATTTTATAAAGCGGAAAGGTATGTATATTAACCATCAGCAGCTTTTTTTACTGAATGCAGGTGCAAAGACAGCTTTTACAAATAGTAATTGAAACCAAATAGACAAATAAATATCAAAACAAAACAAACCTAATTGTCAGTTCATTGTTAAAAGCTGTTGTATTTTACATGCCGAAATGTACTTTGATAAATGCTGCCCTCGCCACGATCGGTATATTATTATTTCAGTATGTTCGTTGCAATAATTTTGATTGAATAATACGTGTCTCTTGTGCTTTGTTCCCAGTTTATAATGTCGAGTAAAAGGAAAGAAAAATAATTAGTACTGAAGAGGAAAAAAAATAGTGTTGCCGCTTGAAGTAAAAATAAAAATGCTTGACCGTTTATACACGTTGGCAAATCGTTTGCGTCTGTATCACGCTGTTTCAATGTTAATGAATCAAGAAATCCGAAAACAAAATAAGGAATTATATCGCAGAATTCACATCTGAATATCAATATTAATTGAAATTCCTTTTAAAAGCGACAAAACAGGAAAAAATTACTAATTTCTTTAAGCCCTTGCCTAAACCTGACAGTAATAATTAATAGAAATTGTTCGAAATCTCTCATTAATTTATTTCATTTTGATAATTTTTATTTTATTCTATAATCTTGGAACGTATCCCCTATTTACCCATACAATTTACCATTCCACCTTCGCGGTTTCTGTATTCGCGGCATATTTGCAGAAAAAATTCCCTGTGAATAAGGAGCTTTTACTGTATAGGTTCGGCCTCATTGCACACCCGTTATGCGAAATACAGATACCTGTCTGCAAATAACAATTGCGCTGTAAAATCTTAAATTAGTTAAGTTCTGAGACCAATCTTTCACGGGTAGCATTCTGAATTTACGGAATAAAGATGGCTGAAACGTATGTATAATTTTCATTTCTGGACCGATGCTCCAAAGCCAAGCTCTAGCTCTTGTTAAATCCCTAAGAGAATAGTAATTTCAAGGAATTTTTAGGTTGGCTGGACAGTTTTATAAGATGACACAATGTAGTGTCGAATGAAAATTGTGAGGAATCAAAGAATTGGACAAAATTGTAGTTAGTGAGCGAAAACCGAAACTGCATACTTGAATTTCAAGATACGTGCCTAAGAGACATTTTTAACGCTGACGAAATGGTAATGTTTTTTCGCGCTTTACCATCGAAGTCGCTCATGCATACTATACTTCACTTTTCAACGGCAGTGGGACTACAATTAATCCAAGGTACATAAAAATACATATACGGTACTCTATAATCTAAGATTATTAATAAATTTTAGTTTTTTTTATAATGCGGAATTTTGTCCAATGTGGAAAAAAAATTTGTCCCAGGCGATTCTGCTTTGAGCAAGTTTTACTGTATAAGAAATAATAATTTTAGAAATTATAACATAAAAGTAAATATTCTCCTTCCTTAACTTGCAGCAGATATTTTTCTTTGATGAAGAATCTCCATCCTTAAGAGTGTAGCTAATGCTCTGGAGTTAACAACAAAGCTATTCTCCTTCTTGCTTCCCAATGCTTGGATGTAGGAGTGAAAGGGTTAAAAGCCATCAATCCTGTATCACAGAAACGTGTAACTTATTAAAGGACACAAAAACAATAACCCTCCACAAAGCAACAAGTCTAGAAGATTCTTGGCCACACATCCACATACATCAATCACAGGAAAGATGCATGGGTCCCCCAGTTATTACAGATTACAGTTGATTTTATCAATCTGCAACTCCTGTATACCCCAAATTCTTCATGATGCTGGTTGGGTATTGGTTCAATACACTGGCTGAAATTCCACAAGAAAATTTCTTCCTCCATAGGGACTTGGACTGATGATGTCCTGTAGTTCTGTGTGAAGGCAGGATGCCTTAGATCACTCTGAGACAGTGCCGACAAAATTCTGAGGTATAGTAGCTCATCCCCGACATCACAATTGGGCTTGTAGCAGAAATAAGGAAAATAAAACCACCAAACAAATACCAAGTTATCAAATGCAAAAAAATAGGATCTACATTACAGAATTTCCCTTTCCCAGAATAAATGTTTGTCTACATTTTAAAAAAAGCCTTCAGAATAAGTATTCAATTAATGCTTCCAATATATGAAAACTGAGAGAGACAAAGCTTAAGAATCTTACTTGACTGAGGCTTCCAAGGACAAAACCAATCTGTCCTGTAGGGTATGTTGGAACGGCTGCACAACCATAAGCAGCTTTTTTGAATGTGTTCTGACAGTGTTTGTATGTGTCTATAACAATATCCATGTTGGCCCATATTGTTCCAGCTTGAGAACAAATAATTCCTCCAGGTTTAAGAGCATTTCTCATCAATTCAAAGTAACTCACTTGGAATAGGGATACAGCAGGACCTGAAACATAACAATTACATAATTTTCTTATTTTACACATAATGACAACTGTAACAAATGAAAAAATCCAAATGGCTTCACTGCTGTATCTATGGGCTTAAAAAACAACAAATATTGAAACACTTACATTAAACACCTTATACAGTTGAATAAGCTAAATTAAGAAATTCCAGCTAGGGAGCATTTATGTCCCCATGTGGGATGTATATACCATACATACTATGGCCAATAGTTTCATTGTGGGAAACTGCTACTTTTGTTAAACTTTCTAGATTAATGTACCTGATTTTCATCCAACTAGTATTTCCATCTATCAAAATATGAAAAATCACAATGAGGTTTAATTTAAGATTTAAATTAAAATGTTTTATACCTCACCTCATATCCAGTCTTCTAATTATACCTGTTTCAAAGCCTGGGCAGCTTCATCTTCAGTAATTTCTCGTCCACTGATGTTATGTCAATCAGGAGAACTGCTTCTTCCTTCCTCTGTTGGTGGACCGATGAACCTCCGGATCAAATCAGAATCCCCGGAAATTTCAAATTCATAACTTTTTTTTTGTTTTTTGGATGTGGATTTTTCCCCAAACTGTGAGTTTTTTGTTTTCCTATTTGTTTAATTAGACTGGCTTTTGTATCAATTAGATATTTTTCGGACCAACATGAGCAGCTACTGCTGACTCTTCTACTTCACCATTTTTGACGTTTCTAAGATGTTCTTTCACCCTTCTTTTCAAATTTATTTTTGTTTTTCCTATGTCAATTTTGTCACAATCCCTGCACTTGATCTGATAAATTCCTGACTTGTTTTCTTTTTCAATTTTTGTTGGTTTTAATTTTCTTATTTAAGCAGCATTCATTTTTTGGTGCCAATCTTATATTACATTTTTTAAAAAAGTATTGAAACTTGCGGTGTTTCAATGGATGGTAAGTAAATTTCTTGATTAACACAATTAAATTATTGTAAATCAATGGTAAAGAGAAACATTTTTGCCTGGAACGGGAATCGAACCCCGAACCTTCAGCTTTCCATGCTAATGCTCTGTCCACTGAGCTAATACAGCCTTCCTTCCCATCCAAGCAGAAATCCTGGAAAGCTGATGGTTCGGGGTTCGATTCCCAGTTCAGGCAAAAATTTTTCTCTTTACCATTGATTTACAATAATTTAATTATGTTCATTAATTTACTTATTTCTATCATAGTAATAGCTTTAGCTTCTCAATATTAATTTAATAAATTTCTTGATTTTTATGTTCTCTTCTGTTGGTTTATACGTGTACTTTCATTAATTCATTTTTGTATTTTAAACTTATTTATTTCATTTGTATCCTATAGTTATTAAGGCTTTGGGATTCAATCATTTTGCACATAGTGCTAAATAGTTTGACGCATAGATTAGTAAATATACCTGTGAGCAAAGAAAATTATGGAAAAGAAAAAAAGAGTACATAATTTATGTAGCAATAGAAAATACTTTGAAGAAAATATGGTACACAAGAAAATAAATAAGTTTAAAATACAAAAATTAATTAATGGAAGTACACTTATTAAACAAACAGAAGAGAACATAAAATTCAAGAAATTCACTTACCATACATTGAAACACAAGTTAAAAAGAATAAATAAATAAAATAAAAATTTAACATAAGACTGGCACCGAAGAATGAATACAGCCTCGATAGGATAATTAAAACCAACAAAAATTGAAGAAGAAAACAAATCAGGAATTTATCAGATAAAATACAGGGATTGTGACAAAATTTATATAGGAAAAACGAAAATAAATTTGAAAACAAGGAAGAAAGAACATCTTAAAAATGGTGAAGTGGAAAAGCCAGCAGTACTGATGCTTGGTCTGAGAAAGTCTAATAGATACACAAGGCAGCTTAATTAAGAAAAAAAAAACAAGAAAGAAAAACTTATGAATTTCAAAATTCCCAGGGGTTTTGATTTGATCCGGAGGTTCATCGGTCCAACAACAGAGGGAGGAAGAAGCAGTTCTCCTGAACGACATAACATCAGTCAACAAGATATTACTGAAGATGAAGCTGCCTAAGCTTTGAAAGTGGTATAATTAGGAGACTGGATATGAGGTGAGATATAAAACATTTTAATTCAAATCTTAAAATCAAAATGCTTCTAAATTTTGCTGTTTTTTCCATTAGATCCAGTAAATCTGGAGTTGTTATACCTTGTTGTACGAGGTCATTTTTTTCATGGAATTGTCTGCATGAAAATGGTCTTTGTGTGTATTATAAATTACATAGTAACTCACATTAATTTTCAGTAACACAGCAATTCGATGGGTGGGGTTGAATGCATGCCACTGATCTGACCACCACCACAGAATCATTGGTATACAGCAAACTCCCGATTATCCATGTTCGTATTATCCAGTTTGCAGATTATCCGGGCATGGCTCTTTTTACTGTATTTTTTAAAAAATACTGTATTTTGTATTGTTATAAAAAATATTTATTTTTAAACGTGCTATTGTGAACTCACTTAGAAACTATTACAATAGAGGAACCTACAATCACAACTCCCTCCCCTGATGTGTTTAACGGTACAAACCAACATTTTGAGAATACAATACACTTCTCACTGAAGGATAAATTATATTTGAAGAGAATTTTTTTTTCTAGGAAAAGTTTTTTTCTCTTCAAATGTAATTTATCCTTCAGTGAGAAGTGTTAAATTAACAATAAAAACATCAATAGAAGCCCTACTGGCTTTATAAAGTAGTGTTAAATTCCCAATAAATGTCTTCTTAACTAAGAAGCCACCATTTGCAAAGATGGAAACAAAGGTTTCAAAGCATTTGGCACAAGGGAATTACAACATATATAAGAGAAAAATTTGCATCTAGATCGCAGCTTGCCTCAGTAGCTCAGTTGGTAGAGCATTTGGCTCGGATTCGAGTATCGGTCTAGGCAAAAATTTTTCTCTTCAAATATATCTATGATTATCTAACGAATTATAATAAGATTTCGTTACTCTTTGCAGATGGATAACTGAAAATGTGCAAACTATTGATGTTTGATATGGTGCAACATGGATGGGGAGTTGGAATATTATCTACATATCTTCAGGGAATATGGTGAGACGTAATTTAATCTTAAATTAAACCTCATAGTGATTTTTTCCTATAAAAGTTCAATGGTGAGATGTAATGAATCAAAACTTGGAAACATGTAGAACATTGCAAAAAAAAAAAAAAAAAAAAAGCTCTGTCATGTGTTTTTCAGGAATGATGATTATGTATGAATTCAGCTGTTTGTTATAAGAACTAAAACCACTATAAATAGATTTTTCAAACTCTTTTTTTTTGACAAATTACAAATGTGTTCCTGATATAAAGAGAAATAACAATCTTTATAATGGAGATAATTGAGACATGGTACAAAAGCTAAAATTTCTTTTCACTTACACTTAATGAGAATTTCTTTACTTTTAAGCAATAACTTTTCTTTTAAAAAAATTAATTTGTCCAGGACTGGAACATATTAAATTAAATATATCATCAAAATATTAAACTTTACAGCTTAAAAGTAATGAAATTCTCATTAATACTTCAAATAGAAGTTGTCTGACGGGAGTTGTTAATAGTTCTTGCTATCTGTCTTCTGGCATAAGAGAATTGTATAAGTGGAAAGAAATGTTAGCATTTGTACCATATCTCGAATGGTGTAATGGGCTGCACACTTACATACAGAGTCGGAGGTCTGGGGATCGATTTCTGGTTTAGATAATTTTTTTCAAAAAATTAATTTTTCCAGGATTGGAACACGTTAAATTAAATAAAACATCTAAACAGTATTTAATATTATTATGAACCACTAAAAATAGCCACTTACCAACAGGATCTGATGAATCTGTGATGATAACATCAAACTCATTTTGATGCTGTTTCATGAAGCGGAATCCATCACCAACATGGAGATTCAACTTTGCATTAGTCAATCCCTTTCCCATGAAAGGTAAGTATTTTTTGGAGACATCCAAAACTTGAGAATCTATCTCCACCTGCACTATGTTTTCTACATCAGGATGTTTAGCAACTTCTCTTGCCACTCCTCCATCTCCACCACCAACAATTAGAACCTAATCGACAAATTAATTTCATAAATAGTTTTTAATATTTTGCTTTTACCTCTGTATTTTAAAATGTTATAATAATGAACTTATACAAAACTAAACATAATAGTTTCTTAAATATATGTAGGTAGGAAATAACACTGAGGTTTCATTTTAATTAAATTTGAGTTGTTTCTAAATAATAGTGTATTACACAATTTTACAAAAATGGATATTACCAACATGGATAACATTCTAAAAACTATCAATTGATAAAACTTTGCTTATAGGAGTTATATTTATAAAATACAGAACATGTAACAAAACCTGTAAGAATAATTTTAGCAATAAGATTTAAATTAAACCTCACAATGATTTTTCCTATAATAGTTCAATTTTACTACTGATAAATGTACCATAAAATATAATTATAGCAGTGTATTTTTTTTACAAATGAAAACAGTTCCATTACATTGACGTAGGTGGTAGCAGATCTGGATTTAATAGCCAGTAGGTTTGGAAATTTTAATTGCAAAATGCTCAATCTCACAGCTAGGGATGGCAATGTGTACAACTTCTAATTGTTAGATTGTCCACTTGCATTCCAAACCTCTTTGCAATACATAATTATGCTGGAAAGACATATGGTATACTCGGACCAACGGAACTGTGCCCCTGTAGTGTTGGCATCGTTCTTAAAAAAAGTACACATCAGTTCTCACACCATTCCACCGTGCTCCCCTCCCACTATGTCAAATAGAAGCCACTGTAAATGACTGAGTAGGGACGTTGCCAAACTTCCCCCAGTGTCAGGCTCTTGAATATTGAATAATGTAAGGTTAATTATTACTTCTTCATATTTAATTTAAGTAGGTCTAATAACACTGATTGATATGTATGATTAATAGATATAATTATAATAGTGGATATTTGTTGGTTGAATGGAAATTACGTGAAGGGAATCACATATGTTGTTTTTAATTTTTAATGCTTCGTCATAAATACTTCTCCCTCACCTCATTGTCTTATTTGGTTAGATTTGGAACGTAATCTTGAAGTCCTAACAAAATTATAAAATTTTAGGTATGAACACACAATCATGTACCCTCCTTCTTTCTCATCCGGGCTAGGGACCAGCTATGGCGAAGTTACTACATGCTATGATCTTATTTACATACTATATATCATACTGATACTATACAGGAATTCTAATTTATTTTTATTTAACTTTTATAGGAATTAATCACTATGAGGTTTAATTTATGGTGAAATTAAATGTTTCTTACCTCTCCTCATATAAATTTTCTAAGTAGATTGCGATTTCGAGACCACAACGGTCTCATCTTCAACACTTTCTTGGCGACTGATGTTATGTGAATTGGAAGAAACTTTTCTTCTTCCCTCTGTTGGTGGACCGATGAACCCAGGTCAAAATTTGCGGGAATTTCGAAGTTCATAAGTTTTCCTTTGTTTTTCTGAATGTGGATCTTTTCCCAAACCGTGAGTACCTTTTGTTTGTCTATTTGTTTAATTAGACTAGCTTTTGATTCAATTAAGTGTTTTTTGGACCAAGCATGAGCAGCTACTGCTGACTTTTCCACTTCTCCATTTTTGATGTTTCTAAGATGTTCTTTCACCCTTGTTTTCAAATTTCTTTTCATTTTTACAATATAAATTTTGTCACAATCCCTGCATTTGATCTGATAAATTCCTGATTTGTTTCCATTTTCAATTCTTTCATTTTTATTGGTTTTAATTATCCTATTAAGGCTGTATTCATTCTTTGGTGCTAATCTTATATTAAACTTTATGAAACATTTTTGAAATTTATAGTGTTTCAATGGATGGTAAGTGAATTTCTTGAATTTAATTTTTTCTGTTTCTTTTATAAGTGTGCTTTCATTTATTAATTTTTGTCTTTTAAATTTATTTATTTTCTTGTGTACTATGAAAAAGAAAAAGAACACATAATTAATGTTGCAATAGATAACGGTTATGAAGAAAATATGGTACACAAGAAAATAAATAAATTTAAAAGACAAAAATTAATAAATGAAAGCACACTTATAAAAGAAACAGAAAAAATAAAATTCAAGAAATTCACTTACCACTATTAATTTAAGAAAAAAAAATTCTAAAAGTTGAATATAAGATTAACACCAAAGAATGAATACAGCCTTAATAGGATAATTAAAACCAATAAAAATGAAATAATTGAAAATGGAAACAAATCAGGAATTTATCAGATCAAATGCAGGTATTGTGACAAAATTTATATTGGAAAAACGAAAAGAAATTTGAAAACAAGAGTGAAAGAACATCTTAGCAACATCAAAAATGGAGAAGTGGAAAAGTCAGCAGTAGCTGCTCATGCTTGGTCCGAAAAACATTTAATTGAATCAAAAGCCAGTCTAATTAAACAAATAGACAAACAAAAGGAACTCACGGTTTGGGAAAAGATCCACATTCAGAAAAACAAAGGAAAACTTATGAACTTCGAAATTCCTGCAAATTTTGACCTGATCCAGAGGTTCATCGGTCCACCAACAGGGGGAAGAAGAAAAGTTTCTTCCAATTCACATAACATCAGTCGCCAAGAAAGTGCTGAAGATGAGACCGTTGTGGTCTCGAAATCGCAATCTACTTAGAAAATTTATATGAGGAGAGGTAAGAAACATTTAATTTCACCATATTCTAATTTATGCTTATGAATTAAGCTAATGATAATAATTTACAATTTACATACTATATAATGTAACATACTGATACTGAGTTGACAACACTGGACTGTGAGTGCAAATAATATCCCGTAAGAAAGCTCAAAACTATGAGTAATGGGAGGGGAGAAAGAGAGAGATAGAAAATAGAGACAGGCAAGAATGCAGGGAGGGAAATGATTTACCAAGGCAGAAACGGAATTAGTATTTAGTTTGCATTTCTTACAGGGGCACAGTTCCGTTGATCCAAGAATACTGTTGATAGCAATCTTCCTGTTGTATGGGGATGTTATGGCCTGTTGGCCACTTTGGTACATTTGACAGGAGTAGGCAAAATGCTATCACCCATTTCTTTATCATCACATCACACTGACACTATATGCTTATCTTCTATATACGAGGGCTGATCGGAAAGTAACGCACAATAATTTTTTTCTGCCTTGGTATTGCAGCTAGAATGTTGAAATTTCACAGAGATATAGGTTGAAGTTTTCACTACAGATTGTATTTTTTTCTCAGGTGCACCTCTTGCGAGAGAAGCTTGAACTATGCAACAAAGATGGCGCGCATGCTACAGTCGTCCACCTGTGAGGGACGGATCGGATCGGAAAGTAACGCACAATAATTTTTTTAAAAAAAGTTTAATAGTAAAAAAAAAGGAAAAAAATCACAAATGAACTTACATCTTTTACCTACTTTTCGACATAGTCACCAACTTTCTCAACACATTTTTCCCATCGTGTTACCAGTTTCAATATGCCCTGTTCGTAGAAGTCCGTTTGGTTGGAGTGTACCCATCTGCACACTGCTGATGACTGCTTTGTTTCGGGCGTGTAGTGGTACGCCCACGACTCATCACCTGTGACGATTCCTTCCAGAAAGTCATGTCCTTGTGCGGTGTACCGCGTTAAGTGGTCCAAGCTTGCCATCATTCGCTGGCCCTTGTGGTCGTCTGTCAGGTTCCTAGGCACCCAGCGAGCACTAACTTTACGCAAGACATTGCTACGGTCCATACAATCATCCCCCATACACGCCACGCATGTCCCTGTGAATTTCACTGGGTTTATGCCCTTTGGCCCACAAAAATCGAACAACACTTCTCTGTTCCTCACAGGTGGACGACTGTAGCATGCGCGCCATCTTTGCTGCATAGTTCAAGCTTCTCTCGCAAGAGGTGCACCTGAGAAAAAAATACCATCTGTAGTGAAAACGTCAAACTATATCTCTGTGAAATTTCAACATTCTAGCTGCAATACCAAGGCAGAAAAAAATTATTGTGCGTTACTTTCCGATCCGCCCTCGTACAAGTGCACATTACCTATGTAACATAGCCAGCCAAAGAGGTATATATAATTGATCTGACTTAATTTATGAATTGTAAATTACCTCATAGTGTTACTAACTAACTCACTGGCACTATCAAACCTGCAAGTTCATGGCCATATGGACATAAGCTTTCCATACATCCATATCCTTAACTAATGTTTTCCAATCATCTATTTCTCACAAATCATTGATCTACAAACTGGACTTTTCCCTATAGTTTTCATACAATAAGCTTCCATGTCCTTCTTTCATTCCCCATTTGTGCCAGCATGTCTTACCCATCACAGTCTATGAGACTCTTCTTATTATATCTGGTTTCCTACAAAGATCATGTAGCTCATTACATAGTCTTCTCTATTTGCCTGTCTGTTCATCTCTCTTTGGTCCAAAAATTTTCCTAAGAACTTTATTCTCAATACTCTTAATCCTTTCTCCTCTCTTAAAGCAAGAGTCCATGTTTCATATCCATATAATATAAATGGGAGAAAAACAGTGTTATACATTTTCAGTTTAAATTTTTTGAGAGAAGCTGTAATGCATAATAGCATGCATTTCCAGAATTGAGCCTATGTTTAATTTTCTTTGCGCATTTCATTCCTAAATACTGTTCCTAGGTAATTCATCCACTTCTTCAATTTTTCCCTCATTTGTCATTAACTGTCTATTTCCATTATATTATTTCTATGCATGAACATTTATTTACTTTTATTCATGTTTACTTCCAGTCCCAATTTCTTAGTGTTACTCAATAGAATGTGTGTGTGGTCCTTAGTATTTCCACACTATCGCACAATAATACTACATAATCAGCATAAACTAACACCTTATTAACACCATTGAGTTGCAGGCCTTCTTCATCTTCTAAAGATTTAATGGCACATTCTAGTTCAAAATTAAATAGTAGAGGATATAGTGCACCTCCTTGCTTTAACCCATTGTGAATTTCAAAAGTATCCAAAAATTGTTTGCCTACACGCACGCTACTCTTTGTGTCATTTAGACATATTCAAATTCTGAACTCCAGCAGGATACTATACAAAGCTCCTTCTTAATTGAACCTTATGTTTTTTGAAGTCTACATATAGTGATGCAAACAAAGTGCTATTATATTCCCATTTATTTTCTAAAATATGTATGTCTTTTACTAAAAATCTGATCTATTTTAGACCTCTTTTTCCTAAATCCACATTGATGATCTCCTATTATGTCATCAATATAGGGAGTAAGTCTGCTTACTAATATATGTTAGAATTTTGTACGAAGTTGAAAGTAATGTGATGCAATCAGTGTCACCTCCTTTCATATTCATTGGTATGATAATTGATTCTTTCCATTCATTTGGAAGAGCCTCTTTTTCCTGAATCATACTAAGCAACTGACATATCTCATCCATCAATTTTCTCCCCCTGATTTTATCAGTTGCAGTGGGATGCCTTATACATCTTCAATTTTTCTATTACCATTTCAACCTCTAATGCACATGGTTCTATAACTAACATTTCTGCTGTCTGTAAATCAACCTCTTCAATTTTCTGTTCTGCATGCAAATTTAATAGCTGATTAAAGTAACTTTTCCATCTATCTAATATACTCTTGGAATCTGCAATCATATCTCCATTTTCATTCCTAATTAAGTTTATTATAAACCATACGTCCACCGCTGTGGTCTCGAGGTAGCGTCTGCCTTGTCACCATCCCCGGTCAGGGCAGTTTTTCTGGGTGAGGTTTTTATCGGGGTTTATCCTCACCTGTGAGATAAATGTCAGGAAAACTTTAAGGCCCAAATGGTCCCCAAAATCATATGGCCATCATCATCATCATCATCCTTATCATTATCACCATCATCATCCTTCACCGGTGTGGAAAGCAACGGGAAGCTACCACACCTACAATTCCCTAGTAAAGCTGCAAGCATAGCATGAAAATGCTATGATTGCAGTGAAGGACCTGCCTTGGGGCAGAATTACTATGGATACACCATACTCTAACTCCCTAATGTAATTCTCCGATGTTCCTATTTCCCCCCCCCCATTAATTTCAAGATTATTTCAAGTCTATTAGCAATTTTAATCTGGTATTCTTGCACAGTTCATCATTCAAGTTTTTTAAATCAAAATTTTCAGAATCATTTAGCATTTGTTTCTCTCATAAGTGATAACTAGAGCGAGGAATTATACGAAGAAAATTATACCAAAATATGAAATCATAATAACAAGATATGTAAAATATGACACAAAAATATTATGAAACTACTATTTTTTAAACTTTATACATATATTTATATAAACAAGCCCTTTATAATTTATAGGTGTACATACCAGCACACAAATGAGACAAGATCTTTTCGTAGCTCAAGAAATCAAGAGTTTCACTGTATTTCCATTTTAATTAGTTTTTCATTAATTCTCATCCAATATAAAATATGTTAATAATTTGACGAAATTTTAATGGCTCACGTTGTAGTGTAGTTGTTTGAGGAATCACGCTACAAGCCATAAGGATGTGGGTTCGAGTCTCAATAGGGTCAGGGTTTTTAGCTGGACCAAACCTTCAGGTGGCATCAAAACCCTAGGGTCTACTCAGCTCGTAATGCAGAGTGACCAGATGCATGTTCTGGGGCAAATACGGCCATCATGCAGGGCTGAGAATCCAGTGAACATCCCTTGGCAATTGTCTAGAAAGGTGGAAGTCTCAACACCCATCTACCCCAAGGGCCTACCAAGCCTGTAGTTTGACACTTTACTTTAATAAATGAATACTGGGAGATTATATAGATAAACGTCCCACTGCTGTGGTCTCGAGGTAGTGTGCTGCCTTGTCACACAGCGGGCCCGGGTTCGATCCCCGGTCGGGGCAGTTTTTCTGGGTGAGGTTTTTATTGGAGTTTTTCCTCACCTGTAAGACAAATGTCAGAAAAAACTTTAAGGCCCAAACGGTCCCCGAAATCATATGGCCGTCATCATCATCATCATCCTTCACCAGTGTGGAAAGTAACGGGAAGCTGCCACACCTAGAATTTCCTAGTAAAGCTGCAAGCATAGCATGAAAATGCTATGATTGCAGTGAAGGACCTGTCTTCGGGCAGAATTACCATGGATGGATATAGATAAACATGATTAATTAATTTAGCCAATGATATTTAATTACGAAATCCAAACATAAACAAAATATAGTAACCAAAACAAAACATAGTAACCAAAACAAAACATAGTAACCGAAACAAACATGCTTCCATCGAATATACCACTGACAAAATTTAGAGTAGGTACAGTTTGGATGGTTGCTATTTACCTTGCATAAATATAATGAACTCCATTATATGTAAATGTCACAATAATATTAAATTGTGATGAATCAGAACACAAGCAGACCAAGTCCAGTATGTCATATTTTGAAAAACAAGATGTTAAAATGAATTAATTCACAAATAATTCTAGAGAGTATTTATTTCAAAACTCTCTTTGCAATTACAATTATTTTTAATCCAATAAACTACACATATGAACATGGTGAAATGTAGTTAGAATTAGTTTTTTCATGAAATTGACCGAGCACAGTATCTAATCTTGGTCTACTTGTGTTTTGAACAATCCAATTATCAATTCTGTTTGTAATATACAGTTAGGAGCTTTTTCTACATTTTATATATTTTTAACCCCCATCTGTCAGAATTGATTTTGTACGATCAAAAGTACGCTCAACTCCATATGATGTTATGGGAGCAAACATGTACCGCGCTATATTTGATAGTTTGATGTAAGTGAGAACAATATTGGCCTTACCTACAAGAACTTTACTAATTTCATAAACTGTCGAGTAAGATAATTACTTATTTTAGGAATTCTCACTATGAGGTATATTCATTAAGGTAGAATTTTTTATCACTCACCTAATATTGAACAATATGAGGTGAGTGATAAAAAATTCTACCTTAATGTCGAGTAAGACCTTATTTCCCAGCACAGCTTCAAGTTTAGCAGCAGCAGTCTGTCCTACATTTAAATACTGTAATCCATTCACAAAATAATGACTGTCCTTAGGTAGCAAAATGGAACTGGTGCTACCTGACAGAAAGAATAATGGTTATTATTCTAACATTTGTTGTTCTACTTATCCATGTTCTTGTTCTGCAGTTTCAGACAAAAGCCTCCACTTGGTCATTCCATGTCTCCTTATTCAATTATTTTCTTTTATCAAATCTATTTATCTTGTTCCGGATGTGATACTAAGGAATTTTCGCCTGTCTACAATATTACATTGTCAAAAAATTTCAACTCTACAGTCACTTCTAAAATGTTTTCAACCAATTATTAGAAATTTTATTTAAAAAGATTGAAAGTTAAAACATACGAAGGAATATTAAAATGTTACTAAAATATGAATGTTTTGCCAAAATATTATGAAATATGAAAAAAATATGTTGGTCTTATTTGATTCTACAGATCATAAAATGTAAAGATATTTTATGTCTGACTAATAGTTTAAAACATGAAATTTCATAAAAATCCTCACAAGATCTCCTCAATAACTGTTCTCTGATTTCCCCCTGACCATATGATGATCTGAATTGCAGTCTATCTCTCTAACTGACCTAAAATTGATGATGCTATTGTGCCAGCATTTGTTCACTAATACATGATCTATCTGGTTCCGAGTTTCACCACCTGGAAACGTCCAGATGTATTTATGAATATTCATATTCTGGAATGTTGTGCTCATAATAATAAGATTCTTTGATTTGGCAAAGGTAACTAATCAGGCAGATTTTTCAGCAATGGCACTGTTCACAGCATTATACAAGAAGGTGCATTATAACCATTTTGACACTTCTGCACTGTAATTGTTGAATTCTATATTTCAAAGATTTTAGAAAGCTACTTCTGACTTGATTTAACCCCACTTAAAAAAAAAAATTGAAAATAGACCATATAATGCCATCTATCCAACGAGTACAAAAACAAAGCAGGAAAAGGCAGTGGGTGGCAAATATGAACAGTAATTTTTTGTAACTGAATCATGAGTTTCTTTAAAATAGATAGATATTATGTTCAATTAAGTAAATTATTCATATTTGAAGAGAAAAATTATATGCTCAGACCGGGGCTCAAACCCAGGACCTTTTAGCCAAAGGTCCTGGGTTCGAGCCCCGGTCTGAGTATATAATTTTTCTCTTCAAATATGATTTATCCTTCATTGAGATGTATGAAATGGATAATAAAAACATCAGAGTAAATTATTATTAAACAGCTAAAGCTACTACTATGATTGGAATAAATAAATTAATATAGTCAGCTAAGCTATTGTAATCAATAGTAAAGAGAAAAAATTCTACCTGAACAGGAATCAAACAACAAACCTTCAGATTTTTGCCCTAATTCTCTACCACTGAGCTAATTCAAGCTTCCCACCAATTTCAAGCACAAATTCTCCTCTTAATCCTGCATCCAACGTACTAACTCTTATGAAAAACCATTAGAGACAGAAATATAAAACAATTTTCATTTTATTCATGAAGGCATATATTATTGAATGCCATGATTAATTTTTATATATAATAGAGAATTATATTATTAAAAGTTAAAATTTATTCCACAAGATCTATTTTTTTGTTTTGTTTACTGTATCATGAGGAGTTTGCCACATGAAGCTGACTGTAAATTTCTCTCCTTTGCAAGAGGAAACATAAGACATATACATCACATGTGAGATGAAAGTATTTATTAGCTTATGATTTAGTATGCTTTGAACAGCACATATATGAGTAGGGTTGTGGGCGACTAGTTCATGTCTTGTTTTTCTGACACAGAAAACTAAGAAAGCCTCTTACATGCACAGTCTTGAATCAGCATCTCTACATGGCAATTTATTTTTAAATGTGATAACATAAAAAAGAAGGGCTTAAAAATGTCATATGTCAGGCGGATGCACCTGACATATATAAGTTGTATTTTAGACCAATGATTGACTTATCAGTGACTGAGACAAACTGATATTATGCACAATACTGAGACAGACAGAATGTAGAAACTGCTGTTATCCGAAGTTACCCACTCAGAAATGTATTTGTTTCTGGGAATTATAATTCAAATGGGACAGGACATTAGGGACAGATTGAAAGACTATAGGTAAAAAATGGAACAATTCTTCACCCCTTTCTATTCAAATCCTATGAAATGTAGCAGATTTTTTCAATATTTTGCTGACAATGATATGGAAATTAACAAGGCAGAATGAAAATTGCGATGGGCTATGGTAGATTATAGAAGTTTTTAATTTACTAAACGAGGCTTATAACATTATAATCCATCTGAAAATTTGGCAGTGAATGAAGTAATTTTTCTGTTAAAAGGTAAAGTGGTTTTCAAACAGTATATTAAAAACAAGGGTTTTGCTATGAAATTATATAAATTGTGTGAGGAGGCTGGCTAGCTATACTTACACAACAAATGACACAAGACTTCACACATTTAACAGTACACAGCTACACATTTAACAGTAAACAAACTGACAAAGGTATACAAGGACAGTTAACTTATTTTCAGTCTGACCATAATATTAATGTTGATTTGTTCTTGGTCATGTTTCAAAACAATTCTGTTTTAACATCAGCTTTTCCAGACTGGTTAGATTTATGTTGCACACCCTGGATGTCGATGTCAGCTCCATCCTGTGGTTGGCCAAAGAATCTCCAAACAAGGTAATGTTCCGTCGGTATTTCAAAATTCATAACTTTGTTTTTGTTCTTCTGAATATAGATCTTTTTCCAAATAGTCAGCTCTTTTGTATTTTCAAACTGTTTTAATAATTTAGTATCTGAATTTATATAATGTTTTTCAGACCAAAAATGAGCAGCAACTGCAGATTTTTCTATTTCCCCATTTTTAATATTTCTTATGTGTTCTTTGGTTCTAATTATTAGGTTTCTTTTTGTTTTTCCTATATATGTATTTTCACAACCCATGCATTCAATTTGATATATTCCTGATTTTTTTATTTTTATCAGTTTTTTCATTTTTGTTGGTTTTTATTAGTTTATTTAAACTGTAGTTATTTTTTGATGCTAATTTAATATTAAACTTCTCAAATATCTTTTGGAATTTATTGTGTACCCAAGGGTGATATGTGAATTTCCTATATTTTTTATAGGTGGTTTTTCTTTTTCAAGAGTACTTCTGTTTATCATTTTTTGTTTTTTATACTTTTCTATCCTTTTGTGTACCATTTTTTCATCAAACCTGTTTTCTCTTGCTACGAGGGTGAATAAAATATAAACTGGAATTATTGTTTACAATTTTATTGAATTAACAAAAAAAATACAAAACCACCACCTCATTTTTCTACATAGTCTCCTGCATTTTCAACACATTTTGCCATCGAGTTGGCAACTTTTTGATGCCGTCCTTGAAGAATGAGGGATGACGTGTATTCAGCCAGTTGTGCACGAACTCCTGTACCGCTGCATTGTCACGAAACCGCCTTCCTCCCAGGTCTTCTTTCAGTGGCCCAAACAAATGGTAGTCACAGGGTGACAAAACTGGACGGTAAGGAGGATGTTCCAGAGGTGTCCAATGCACTTTCGTCAGTTTTTCTTGTGTCAACCGAGCAGTGTGTGGCCTTGCATTGTCATGCAGCACAATCACATTTCGGATCGGTTTCCGGCGGATTCGCGGAATTTGAGTTCATCACTGATGATGGCTTGAACACTTCCAAAGTTTATTCCAACGTGTGAAGCAATTTCAGAAATTGTTACGCGCCGATCCTCCTCAATAAGGTCCCATACAGCACGAACGTTGTCTGCAGTGATGCTTGTTTGTTGCCGTCTTTGGTGGGGCTCATTTTCCACTGAATCCCGGCCCGCTAAATTTTTTTTGCGCCAATCATACACCTGCGTCTTCGAAAGGGTTGCTTCCCCGAACTGCACATGGAGCCTTCTCAAAATTTCAGAAGGTTTAGTGCCTTCTTTCGCCAAAAACTTAATAATAATGCATTGCGCAACAGACGTCTGTACCTCTTGCTCACTCATGGCATACTGAAGCAAGCGGACGCTCTTCAGAGTGCGACACATTAAAATTCCTACTCCAGACACCCCCACCAACTTCCCCTCCAAACTGCAACCTTTGCAGTTTGCTACCAGAGCCTCCAGATACAAATTCCAGTTTATATTTGATCCACCCTCGTACTTTGATTATGTGTTTTTTTTCTCCTATTTGAAATCTTCTTCATTTGAGGGTAAGTTTACCAATCTATTAAAGGCTGCTAATTTATGTCCAATTGGATTGAATCCTGTTGATTTAATAACATTTTCTTTACAAGTTTCTTTCCTAGGAATCCCAAATTCAATTTTTCTTTTTTCTTCATTTCTGACCAATTTAAGATTCAAAAAAGGTATTTGTTTATTTTCTTCTATTTCTTTGGTAAATTTGACGTTTGTACTCTGTAAATTTAACAGTTTTAGGGAATCTTCTACATGTTTTTCTTGTACAATACAAATTATATCATCTACATATCTGCTCCAAAATTTAAACATTGTGGGATGTGCTTTAGTGATTTTACATTCAAAATCACTCATAAATAGATTTGCCAGGAAAGGTGATAATGGGTTTCCCCATTGAGAGCCCTGATTTTTGTCTATAGAAACTCCCATTGAATGTAAAAACATTTGGTCAATGCATAACTTAGTTAATTTCAAATAGTCTTCTCAGATCTCTCTATCTATGTTGTTTTTACTTAACCAGTTGTTCAATATCTCCAAAGTTTTTTGTTTCAGTACATTTGTGAATAATGAAACGACATCAAAGGAAACTAATCTATCTGTAGGTTTGATTTCCACTTTTTCTAATTTCTTAACTAATTCCAATGAATTTTCAATCTGTAGACTTTCAAAATTACCCCCTAGGGATTGCAAGACCTTGTCGTTGGTGGGGGTGCTTGTGAATCACAATGATCCTTTGGGCTATGCCAGCAGTAGCATAGCTACAGGTAGGGCCTCCCAAGCTGGACAGGCCAAAGGTGAGTGATCAGACTAAGAAGCAATCCAGATGGGTAGATCAGGCTCAACAGCTGTGGTGAAAGCAACTGATCTAGGGGACGGAAACCCTGAAATTAAATGACCTGGTCCTCCGAGCTGGGGGTTGGGCGTTAGGCCAGCAACCTATCACTGTAAAAAACTTTCCCGCTACATCATCTCAACAAAGTTTAGCCGGACAGAAACAAAGAAGACGACCACAACAGAGAAAAAGGACTATGAATAAACTAGAGATAGGTACTTGGAATGTCAAAACTTTATTAAAACCCAGAAAATTACAAGAATTAGTCAATCAAATCAGAAGAACTAATCTCAATATAATAGCCTTACAAGAGATAAGGTGGACTCAAAGCGGAATAATAAAAAAAACAAGATTATACATTGTATTACTCTGGAACTGAAAACAAAATCGGACAAGCTGGAACAGGTTTTTTAGCCATGAAGAAATTGCAGAATCATGTAATAGATTTTGTTCATATTAATGAAAGAGTATGTAAGCTGCGCATTAGGGGAAAATATAATAAGTTGACACTAGTAAATTGTTATGCACCAACTGAAGATAAAGATATTGAAACTAAAGAAATTTTTTACAATGAAGTACAAAAAGTAATGGACAAAATACCTACAAGCGACACACTGATAGTGCTTGGAGACTTCAATGCAAAATTAGGCAAAGAAGAATCATTCAGTTTAGTAACTGGAAAACATACTCTTCATGAACAAACTAACACAAATGGTGAACTGCTATGTGATTTTGCAACGGTGAACAACCTTAAAGTCATGAGTACACAATTTCAACATAAAGAAATACACAAGGGTACATGGCAATCACCTGATAACAACACCATAAACCAAATTGATCATGTTCTGACTAATGGTAATAAATATGAACTGATAGACGATGTAAGATCCCTCAGGGGACCAAATATAGATTCAGATCACTTTTTAGTGAAAGTGATAATGAAACAATCATTACCAACCATCTACAAAAACAAAAAGAAACAGGAGATAAATATTAAATGGAATCAAAATAATTTACAGAATGCTGCTAAATTAAAAGGATATTGTAAGAAGTTATATGAAAATCTGATTAAATTAGATGAAAAAGAAGATGTTAACGAAGAATGGAACTCAATACATACAACAAGCAATTAAAGAATCAGCTAATGTCATGATAATGAAACAAGAAGTCCAACCACGCAACGAATGGTGGGATGAAGAATGTAAAGAAGCCATAAAACAGAAGAATGAAGCAAGGCAGAAAAAATTACTAATGAACACAAGAATGAATCAAGAAAGTTATAAAATCAAAAGGAACGAAGCAAATAAGTTACGTAAGACGAAAAAACGAACATGGCTTAATATGAAACTCAATTCAATAGAATTAAATTATAAGAAAAATGAAACCAGGAAATTCTTCAAAGATGTAAAGAGTTTCCAAAAATACAAAGCAGGTTCTTTATTATGCAGAGATAATGAAGGTAATATCCTAACACAAAAATAACAAATTCTTCAAAGATGGAAAGAATACTTCACCGAAATCTTTCATAAAGATAATCAAAAAAGGATTACTATACCAGAAACTCCAAACTTTCCCAACTCACAATCAATACAACCTCCATCGTGGAACGAACTATGTTATATTATACAAAATTTAAAATCAAATAAATCGGCTGGTCCTGATAATATTCCACCAGAATTAATTAAACATGGAGGAGGAACATTAAAACAAAAAATACATAAACTAAAACTTAATATTTGGAATAAAGAAGAAATACCAACAACCTGGAATGAAGGAATTATCTGTCCTGTGTTCAAGAAAGGAGATAAACTGTTATCCAATAATTACAGACCTATAACTCTCTTGAACATAGCATACAAGATTTTTGCAATTATATTAAATAATAGACTTTTAGAAATAATAGATGGGAAAATGAGTGAGGCTCAAGCGGGATTCAGACCAAACAGATCAACAATAGACAGTATCTTTGTAATGAAACAAATCTTTGAGAAATGTCACGAATACAATATTAACTTATATAATATATTTGTTGATTACTCCCAAGCTTTTGATACTGTACATCGAAACAAAATAATTGAAAGTCTAAGTGAATACGAGATACCTCAAAAACTAATAAAATTAATAGCTTTAATTTTGATAGATTCCAAAGTACGATTAAAATGTAACAACACACTTAGCGATGCGATTGAAGTAAACTCTGGGGTCAAACAGGGAGATCCTTTATCTGCGACATTATTCTGTATAGTAATGGATATGGTATTAAAACAACTTGATTTAAGAGGAAATATTTCAACAAGACTAAAATAATGTCTTGCATATGCTGATGATGTAATAATAACAGCAAGAACAAAAAATTCCCTACTGGAAACCTTTGACAAATTGAAAAATGATAGTATAAAATATGGGCTTGTAATCAATCTAAATAAAACAAAATATTTAAGATGTATGAGAAATAAAACAAATATGAATGAACTAACTATAAATAGTGCCTGTATTAATCAAATTAACTCCTTTAAGTACCTAGGCAATACTAAACGATAATAATACTTAATTAAGGTAGAATATTTTTTATCACTCACCTCATATTGTTCTTCTTATTTGATTATAAACTAGTTTCGGAACATAGTTTCTGTTCCATCCTCAGTATCGTCACGACCATTGTTCTGTCGTCTTGAAGAACTGTCCTTCTCTCCTTCCATTGGCTGACTGAAAAACCTCGAAACCAGGTCATTCTCACCGGGAAATTCAAAGTTCATTAATTTCTTCTTTTCGCTCTTTTGAATGTAGATCTTTTGGTTTTTCTATTTGTTTTAATAATTTAGCTTCTTTCTCGATAAGATGTTTTTCAGACCATGCATGGGCAGCCACTGCAGATTTTTCTACTTCCTCTTTTTTGACATTCCTGAGATGTTCTTTCACTCTAGTTTTCAAATTTCTCTTAGTTTTTCCTATGTAGAATTTCTCACATTCTTCACATTTAATTTGATAAATCCCTGATTTGTTTTCTTCTTTAATTTTCTCAATCTTATTAGGTCTAATCAGTCTACTGATGCTGTAGTCATTTTTGGGTGCTAACCTTATGTTGAAATCTTTAAACATTTTTTGAAACTTATGGTGTTTTAATGGATGATATGTGAATTTCCTAAATTTTACATTATCTCTTTTAACTTTTAGAAGAGTGCTTTGATTAATACATTTTTGTCTTTTGAACTTGTTTATTTTTTGTGGCTACGTTGATTATGTGTTCTTTTTCTTTTTCGTAATTTGTTTGTCCATTGGTATGTTCACTAATCTATGTGTCAAACTATTGAAAACTGCTTCTTTGTGAGCTATGTGATTGAAACCTAAAGCTTTTATGTAGTTATCTATATGTGTCTTCTTTCTGTAAATTCCAAATTCTATCTTATTTTCAAGAAAAGCTCACATAGCTCACAAAGTAGCAGTTTTCAATAGTTTGACACATAGATTAGTGAACATACCAATGAACAAAGAAAATTACGAAAAAGAAAAAGAACACATAATCAACGTAGCCACGAAAAATGGTTTTGCAATAAAAATGATACTAAAAAAAAATAAACAAGTTCAAGAGACAAAAATTTATTAATCAAAGCACTCTTCTAAAAGTTAAAGAAGATAATGTAAAATTTAGGAAATTCACATATCATCCATTAAAACACCACAAGTTTTAAAATTTTTTAAAAGATTTCAACATAAGGTTAGCACCCAAAAATGACTACAGCATCAGTAGACTGATTAGACCTAATAAGATTGAGAAAATTAAAGAAGAAAACAAATCAGGGATTTATCAAATTAAATGTGAAGAATGTGAGAAATTCTACATAGGCAAAACTAAGAGAAATTTGAAAACTAGAGTGAAAGAACATCTCAAGAATGTCAAAAAAGGGGAAGTAGAAAAATCTGCAGTGGCTGCCCATGCATGGTCTGAAAAACATCTTATCGAGAAAGAAGCTAAATTATTAAACAAATAGAAAAACCAAAAGAACTTACTGTTTGGGAAAAGATCTACATTCAAAAGAGCGAAAAGAAGAAATTAATGAACTTTGAATTTCCCGGTGAGAATGACCTGGTTTCGAGGTTTTTCAGTCAGCCAATGGAAGGAGAGAAGGACAGTTCTTCAAGACGACAGAACAATGGTCGTGACGATACTGAGGATGGAACAGAAACTATGTTCCGAAACTAGTTTATAATCAAATAAGAAGAACAATATGAGGTGAATGATAAAAAATATTCTACCTTAATGAATATACCTCATAGTGAGAATTCCTAAAATAAGTAGTGATAATAATACTGTTGAAGAAGAAATCAAAACAAGAATATCGCAAGGGAATAAAGTATATTTTGCTAATTTCGATATATTCAAAAGCAAATTAATATAAAAAAATGTTAAATTCAAATTATATACAGCAATAATAAGACCAATCATATGTTATGGAGCTGAAACCTGGGTACTAAAAGAAGCAGATAAATTAAGACTATTAACGTTTGAGAGGAAAATATTTAGAAGAGTGCTAGGTCCAGTAAAGGAAAATGGAACTTGGAGGTTAAGAAGGAATAACGAATTATACCTCAAGAATAATAAAGAAAATATAGTTAGTTTCATCAAATCCAAAAGATTGCAATGGTTTGGACATACACTAAGAATGCCAAAAGGAAGATTGCCAAATGATATTTTAAATTGGAAGCCACAGGGAACAAGACCAAGAGGAAAACCTAAAGATCGATGGGAAGACGACGTAATTGAAGATTTAAGAGAGATGGGGATTTTTTATTTGAAATCTACTGCACAAGATAGGAAGAAATGGCATAAACTAGTTGAGAAGGCCAAGACATTCCACTGGAAGTCGTAGAGCCTGACGAAGAAGAAGAGGACTTTCAAAATTATTAATTCTTTTAAATTCATTATTCAGCCATTTTGATAATTTGTAGGTTGGTGATACAATATTGTTAATTATTGGCCTCATTTTGTTTGTGAATTTTGGGAAGTCCATGAATATTAGGGTTTTTTGGGTTGCTCACTTTTAATTGAAATTTCCCTTTCTCGGTTAGAATTTTAACATTTTTAAGACAGTTTTCTACTTTTTTTATGGTTTTGGGTAGGTGATCATTCTTAATTTTTTCACACTCTTCTTCTTTCAAAAGTTCTTCCATTCTGTTTTGATAATCTTCTTTGTCTAGAATTATGATTTGGTTACCCTTATCTGATTTTGTATATACAACCTTTTTGTTCATTGGAGAATGAATCCTATGAGGTGAGTTGTTTAAACAATATGTTCTCCGATGAATTTAATGATTATACCTCATAATGTTTACTTCCCAACATTAATTTAATATAACCTTTTTGTTATTTATTTCTTTGAGTGTTTTTAATTTTTTCTTACAAATGGGTTTTTATTTGTGTTCTTTATTTTATCCAAAACTTCTTCACATTTTTACCCTTCCCCCTCCATGGTATCTTTACCTTGTCGTGGTGGAGTGGCTTGCGTGCTTAAATGATCCTGAGAGCTATGCCGGCGGTAGCATTGCTGCCGATAGGGTTACCCATGCTGGACTGGTCGAAGGTGATAGCCAGACAAAAAAGTACCTTGGTCGAAAGAGTGACGATCTTTCACCGTAAAAATACAACTGTCAAGAAATGCGGACATGGGTTCAACTGGGGTATGTATAAAGCATCAGGTTCGGATGAGATCCCAGCAGAACTGATAAAATCAGGGGGAGAAAAATTGATGAACAAGATACGCTGGTTGCTTAGTATGATTTGGGAAAAAGAAGCTCTTCCAGATGAATGGAAGGAATCAATTATCATACCAATTTATAAGAAAGGAGATATAACTGATTGCAACAACTACAGGGGCATCTCATTACTTTCAACTTCGTACAAAATTCTAAAAATATATTAGTAAGCAGACTTACTCCCTATATTGATGACATTCTAGGAGATCATCAATGTGCATTTAGAAGAAACAGGTCTACAACAGATCAGATTTTTAGTATCAGACAGATTTTAGAAATGGGAATATAATGGTACTGTACATCAACTATATGTTGACTTCAAAAAAGCATATGATTCAATTAAGAGGGAGAAGTTATATAGTATCCTGCTGGAGTTCGGAATTCCTAAAAAGTTAGTTAGACTTATACGAATGTGTCTAAATGGCACAAAGAGTAGCGTGCGTGTAGGCAAACAGTTTTTGGACACTTTTGAAATCCAGAATGGGTTGAAGCAAGGAGATGCACTATCTCCTCTACTATTTAATTTTGTACCAGAGCATGCTATTAAATCTTTAGAGAATAAGGAAGGCTTACAACTCAATGGTATTAATAAGCTGTTAGTTTATGCTGATGATGTAGTACTATTGGCCGATAGCGAGGAGATACTAAAGGACAACACGCACACACTATTGAGTAACGCAAAGAAATTAGGACTGGAAGTAAATATCAATAAAACTAAATATATGGTCACACGTAGAAATTCATTATATAATGGAAATGGACAGCTAATGACAAATGAGGGAAATTTTGAGGAAGTGCCTGAATTCAAATACCTAGGAACAATAATCACAAATAGGAATGAGATGCACAAAGAAATTAAACATAGGCTCAATTCTGGAAATGCGTGCTATTATGCATTGCAGAGACTCTTGATATCCCAACTCCTTTAAAAAAACGTTAAACTGAAAATATATAAAACTATTATTCTACCAGTTATATTATATGGGTGTGAAACATGGACTCTTACTTTAAGGGAGGAAAGGAGATTACAAGTATTTGAGAATAAAGTACTTAGGAAAATTTTTGGGCCAAAGAGAGATGAACAGACAGGTGAATGGAGAATACTACATAACAATGAACTACATGGTCTTTATAGGAAGCCAGATATAATAAGAACAGTTAAGTCTCGAAGACTGCGATGGGCAGGACATGTTGCACGTATGGGGAATAAAAGACATGCATGGAAGCTTCTTGTAGGAAAGCCAGAGGGAAAAGGCCCAGTTGGTAGACCAAGAATGAGGTGGGAGAATAACATTAAGTATGATTTGAGGGAAGTAGATTATACAGGGAATGATTGGAAAGCATTAGCTCAGGATAGGGATGTATGGAGAGCATATGTCCGCGCGGCCATGAACCTACGGGTTCGATAGTGCCAGTGAGTAAGTAAGTAACTAACCCTTCTATTGAATTTTCGATGTCCACTATGTATTCTTATATTCTGTTGGAATAATCTATTGCTGTTTTTATTATTGATTTAACACTTCTCACTGAAGGGTAAATTATATTTGAAGAGAAAAATTTTTTTGCCTAGACCGGTACTCGAACCTGGGAAGTTGGTCCGGAAAGCCAAAGGTCCCAGGTTCGAGTCTCGGTCTAGGCAAAAATTTTTCTCTTCAAATATAATCTATTGCTGTTTTTAGACCCTTTTGTAACAATTTTGTCTCTTCTAGGTTAAAGGTTGCTTTTGAAAAATGTTTAACATAATTTCTGTTGGATTCTGATTTTTCTTTATTTCTGGATTTTTTCTGATGTTCGATTTTATTTGGTATATTCTTCCTTTCCCTTTCCTTTGGTTTATTTAACATATTATTTATCTTTTTCTTTTGTTTCTCAATTTTTCCTTTTCATGGTTAAGTTTAAATAAGTGAAAAAAATTATTTTCTAGGTTCTCCCAAATGGGGAAATAGAAAAATCTGCAGTTGCTGCTCACGTTTGGTCTGATAAACATAATATAAATTCGGACACTAAATTATTAAAACAGTTAGAAAATACAAAAGAGCTGACTATTTGGGAAAAAATCTATATTCAGAAGAACAAAAACAGAGTTATGAATTTTGAAATACTGACGGAATGTGGCCTTGTTTGGAGGTTCTTTGGCCAACCACAGGATGGAGCTGACATCGACATCCAGGGTGTGCAACATAAATCTAACCAGTCTGGATGTTATGCCAACACTAGGGCCTAACTGCCATAATAATAAAATACTATAAAAAGCCGATAAAGGATTGACACATATACATGTGTATTATACCAAAAAATAGGGCATAAATATTCACCCTTTAAATGCGGATTGAAGTCTCAATCAAAATATACATAAGAGTTTTATAGTTAAAAAACTAGGGAAAAAATTATTATAAAATGACTATTTCACATCAATATATTTTTCAATCAATGAATACACACTTACGAAATCTTATATAATATCAAAAACAACTTGTTAGTTTCAACCAAATAGGAAACTCTTACGAAAACATATAACCCAAACACATTAGGATAAGAAATTAAAAACACCTTATATAACATGGCCATGAAATAGCTAGGAATATTACTACAGATGGGGCAAGAAAATAGGGTTTCCATTAGTTTTAGGGGATGGTGAAAGGTAAAGATAAGAATATAAAAGCCCGGATTTTGAGTGAAAAAAGGGGAGAACGGCGGCGGGACCGAACGCAGTCCCCCGGCAGCTCTACATGGTAATATAAGCATTTTTTATCATTCTTTAATGGTCATTTTTCAGACATAGAATTAATTAAAGGACCAAATGGTCCAAAGAACTTAGAATAATGAACAAAGCTGAATATTTTCCCGGCAGCTCTACATGGTAATATAAGCATTTTTTTATCATTCTTTAATGGTCATTTTTCAGACATAGAATTAATTAAAGGGCCAAATGGTCCAAAGAACTTAGAATAATGAACAAAGCTGAATATTTTAAATGTTTGTTTTCTCTCTCTGAATTTTAACACTTTAGGATGTTTGCGTTTAACAATGTGGCGATTTCAGCTGAATTTAATAACTTGTTTTATATGTTGTTGATCTAATATTTCTTTATGTTTGGATTTATTTTAATAAATAATGTTATTTTTTCGTTTACTGTGTTTTTAACATGTTTAAATGTGTAATTCATCCTCCAAAACCAAGGCCAACTGCTCGGGCCAAAGACCACTTAAACAATAGTGATCTTCACGCTATCAATACGGCGGGGCTTAACTGACCCCGCGCATAATAACTGGTGAACAGACGGTGGTATATTCGTGAACATAATGTTCTATTATATTCACGGATAAAGAAACGAACCTTAGACCCCAAAATTAACCTTCAATTCATATACAGTAAAAATCTATATGTTTTTTTTTTCAATCGGGAAGATAAGAGTCACATTGGTACTAATGAATAAACTATGTCTTTTAAAACAGAGAGAAACCAGAAAATTTTCAACTTTGGGACATTATTATTAACTGGCTTTAGGTTATTTTATTTTTCTTCATTTTGGTTTTTTGTCAATGGGTAATTTTTTGGATATATACGGCAAATTTTGGTGTTGTTGGTTTTTTTTTTTCTCATAGAGATGTTATTTTCTTTACAGTCGGACATCTATATATATTTTCTTTAGGTTATGTTATATGTATTATTTTCAGAACTTGATTTTTTTTTGGATACATATAAGCTTATGAATTATTTTGGTGTTGTACATAATTTTGACAAGTTTTCAGTCAGATGATATTTTTTGGTTGTTAACCTAGGTTATGATATTTTTTTTTCAGAATATTTGTAGAATGTAGTAATGAAATTGATTTAATATTTTTGTTTTGTGTTAATTAAGGCAATATCTCATTCAATATTAATAATTGTACGTTGATAATGACATATTTTATTATTTCGTCTATCGGGAAGGCGTGGCAGGATCAAATGTATACATAAATCATTTCTGAAAGCATCACCACGAGAGATAAGCCCAAGGGATCATAGGTTGCTTTTACACGCACTAGATTGAATTTTTTTATCATATTGGAATTTTTTTATCATTACGAAAAGGGTAATAGATTTGAGCAAACAAGATGGCGGACACATCTTACACTTACGCCACTAATGCACTAAATACTCGTACCACGTTTGTACTATGTAAACATTCATTTTTTTTTGATTTATTCACGTAAAACACGATCTTGGATATCTTACTGAATCATGGATAGAGGTAGGATACGAAAAATTAATTTATGGTTTATTAACTAGGTAATTTGTTTTGTTAGGATAAAGAAATGGGAAGTTGGCTGGCGTCTATTATTACGTTTTTGCAAAATGGCAACGATGACTACAGAGCCATCTAACGGAGGCTATATTAACCATTACAGCCACTCCGTATGAAACTAACCCTAATCCATCTCAACCAATTAAAATTCTAATTATATTCGGGCTAATATTAAAAAATATTATTGACATAACAAATAAAAGGACAAGAAAAATAAATCGATTAATATTTTAAGTCCCCATGTAGCAACTCGTGCATCCACACTGGTAATTAATCTTTGCCCACGTAAGGCTCAAGGAACCGCATTATAACTTGCAAAGAAATGAGTGATTTATATTGGGAAAATAAATAAGTTAAAATTAATCTAATAATAGGACTATAAATAATTTAATTACAAAAATGATAACCGAAAACTAGCAGGAAAATAGTTAGGGAATTGGAATACATAAAAGTCAGAGGATTTGGAAATAAAGTAATAACAGTGATAAAATAAAGTAACATATTCCCCCTAACGGAGGTCTGGAGGTAATGGGACTTAGGGCTCCCAATATTTCTAGACAATCGGCACTTAATGTCAGCCGGGTTATCAGCCCTGCGTGACGGCCGCCCTTTCCCCAGAACAAGCATCTGGTACTCATTTCAGTTAGAGGCTGAATCGACCCCAGGGCCATAGTGGCGCCAGAAGGTTTGGATCAGGTTAAAAATCCTAAACCCACCGGGACTTGAACCCCCGACTTTTCGGCTTGTAGCGCAGTGCTTTAACCACTATGCTAGTAGAAATAAATAATCATACGAAGTATATCAAAGTAATTTTAAACACTATTAGAGTTAAACCGCCTACCGTGCGACAATGACAAGGCAGGGCATGAGGCAGATAATACCGATTTCGTTGCTGGAATTGTTATCCTAGGATATTTTAGGGTAAAGACGAGCACCTTATAATATGTAGGGACAGTTTTCAGTTAAAAATCGAGAGGTAGACAAAAAGGAGAGAACTAATAACTGAGAGGTTTAAAATTAATAATAATAAAACACACAATAAAATAATAATCAACACACGAAGTTCGGGTACAAATCATACGTTCATAATAAAAGATAATGATAATATGGAAGAGATTGGATGACAAATAATAATAACAATAACCATAATACTAATATTAGGGACGTTCAAGAATATAGAAGTTTTCAGAATAAAAATGTGTGAACTCACCATCGTGGAGGAATGGGAAAAAAAAACGCCATCTTGAGAACTATATTTTTTTGACACGTCCTTCCTTTACATGCATGAAGACTGAGTGTCTATTAGAAGGTCAGGTAGCTGTAAAATTTCAGCAAGGCTCTGGAATGTGTTTATTTTGGTGAAAGTTAGATTATCCACATAGATAAGAACTCCAAACAGACTGCATTAGGAATATGAACAAATTTATACTATTTGCATTTACAGGGAAATAAATTTTTTTTTTCTTGACATCAGAAAGCGTACTTTAAATAAAAGGAGTTAGTAACCACTTAAAGACCCATGACATTTACAGGAAATAAAAGTGGCATATATTAGCAATCAGAGGGATTCTAGATTTGAAAACCGAGAGAATGAAAAAAGGGCATGGAGACTTAGGAGAAATAAACGAGAACTCGAGCAAAGAGGGGAATAGAGAATTAACGCAATCAAAAAAATGGGAACGCAACTAATGAGGGATGTAGATTCTAGTTTCGAAAACAAAGAGTATGGAAAAGGGGCATGGGAAACTTAGGATGAATTAGAGAGAAATCGAACAAAGCGGGGAATGGAGATTTAGCGCAATAAAGCAAAGCAGGGACCACACACCTCCCCAAAGGAAATAACATTAGACTCATGGAAGGGAAGACGACCGAACTTCAGGTTGAATAATAGCTTAAAATAACTTTTTTTTAACCTCTCATGCGGTGTTGAGAGATTTACAACAATGCCGGCGGGCGCATCCTGTGAAGGGCTCGACTACAGTATGAGACGTTTCTAAATCATAAGTCAAGTTAAATCTTGAGTAAAGTCATAGAGGCTAGCGCAATTAAGGGAGGACTCGCTTGATCCGTAATTCAGATTAAGGTTTCGGAAACGGAAAGAATGGAAATTCTGTATAAATAAGAGAGAGCTCGAACAGAAGAGGGGAATGGAGACTTGGCACAATCGTAGAACTCCGCTAGTGAGAAATACGGAGTGGAGGCAGAAACAAGATGCTTACAGAAGTGATAAAAAAGGATAGACTTATTCCCAGAAATATTCTTTTTTTTAGGCTTTATCATGATTTTTTTTGGGTGAAAGTTAGGATACTTGACAGACAGTGAGATGTTTTAACCGATCTAGTAGAAAGTGAAAGTTCAAATGGGAACCCAGGGGTTACACAAATACTATTACTGAGTATGACACAACAACTAATACACTCTACCGGAAATGGTTCCTGCGGGAATGGACTGGCTTGGAAAAGATTGAAGTGTCTAAAGACGTCTAGACTCTTTGACCTGCAGGCTCGTTCCATGTCAGTTAGGACTAGTGACCAGTCGAGAAGTAGACACACACACATATGGGATATGACATATTACGATAATAGATGAAAACTAGATCGCTTAAGACTCTTCATATTTAGGCCTACGAGGGATAATAAGAGGATAGGCTACAACTTAGGTCAATCTTGGCTAGGTAACGTTAGACATACACACACAGAGATAAAACATTTACATAATCGCACACAGAGATACAAGTTGGGAAGGACTAAGGACCCTTTTGGAGAGGCTTTTGCCCTCGACAATTTGGCGAGTTGCCTGAACACTTCGCCAACGAGCTGGGGAGAAAGCTAGGAAGGTGCAAGTCGGAAGGTGGGACACCCCCGTTATATGATCTAGAGACAGAGAACTCCAAAATGATCTTGGGGCACTGGCCATAAAACCTTGCCGGCTTGGCACTGACGTTAGGGACCATATGGAACAGCATCGTTTAGGGAGAGATTAGGCATCCGAGAAACTAAAAACAAACGAAAACACTAAGCAAAACGGGCAGAGAGACCCACGAGAAACAGAAGTGATACCCGGGTTTAGGGAGTGATGAGGACAACAGGGGAACCCCATCAGAGATTAGGATAAAATCCACTTTTCCGATGAGGCGGCGTCCATGAGTTCAAGAAGGCTCTCCCTAAGATTAACGTCGAGATCGAGATTTCAGAGAGCGAGTTAGGAAGGATTCGTGCCACTGTGGAAGAAAAATGGAACCAACTCGCCGTACCTCTTGAGGTCGCAGCTGGGAGAGATCCGGGCCACCAAGACTAAAAGTGAGCGCCATTCCTCGACTGCAAGGTCGCAGCGCGAAAACTTCGCTGGCTCGAGCGGGAGTGCGGTAGGGACATTCTGAAGCAGCAGAATTAGGAAGAGTGTGTTAGGAGGAACTCGTGCCACTGTCGACCAGGATGGATCTCCGGAAGTGAGCCCCATTCCTTGTCTTCAAGGTCGTAGCGCGACGACTTCGCTAGTTCACCCGGCTTATTTGCGAAACATAAGCACGAAAAGAGATATCCAGGGAATCGAAAGCATTTATTGTCTACATTATTAAGATTAGAATTTATTGTACTTTCACTGTATCTTATTGTGTATTTTTATTTAATTTCTTTTAATTATGAATTATACTTCAGAATAGTTTTTTTAACTTTTTCTGATCCAGAGTCAATAATGATGCCAGGGAAACAAAAGAGGCCGCCGGTGGTTATAGCACAGCGAAAAGGGAAACCGCGATGAGAAAGTCGTACGCATACATAGGATATGGTCATAACGAAGAGACACCGAATACTAGTCAGGGACATCAGAAACATTGGGACACTAGAGGAAAATACTAAAGGAAACACACATACATGCGATTGTGCGATCAACGAGTAGAGCAAGAGAGACAGATTGACCTAGGTAGGGAGATCCCAGAAAATGAGAAGTTAAACACATTAGGTAGTATATACAAGAGAGGTTAAACACATTAGGTAGGGAGATCTCAGAAAATGAGAGGTTAACACATTAGGTAGGGAGATCTCAGGAAATGATAGGTTAAACACATAGGTTGTACATGAAATTAGAGGTTAAACTCATAAGGAGTACACGAAATTAGAGGTTAAACACATAGGGTAATACAAGAAATTAGAAGTTAAACACATAAGGATAGTACAAGAAATTAGAGGTTAAACACCTGGGGTTGTACACGAACTTAGAGGTTAAACCCATAGGTAAGATAGGGAATAAGTCTACACGTATGAGACCAGGAACTAACTCAAAAACGTATATGGAAATTAAGAGGAAAATAAAAGGGTAGGAGATGACAAAAGGGAGAGGTTAAACCCATAGGTAAGATGGGGACCCAAGACACGGAATAAAGCCCACGCATAATCAGGAGTCATGCAAAAAGTTAAATAAAGACATTCAAGAGACCAGATGAGATATTGCCGAAAGAATTAGGAAGGACTTAAGGAAACAACACCATTTAGATTTAACTACTGTAGGCTGTAGCACGGGAAATCGACAGATAGGTTAGAAACGAGAGAATTTAGGATGCAAAGACGCATCCCGGATAGAAGAAAGGAAATGCTCTCAAAATCAGGACCTCACGAGGGAATGATATACGGAATTCAGGTTACATAATCGTACTAAGTAGTATTTACATCTTAAAGCCCTAGCGATTTATGTGTAGGCGAGCACACTCAATCGAACCCAGGACTCTATAGAGAGAAAAGCAAAATTGAAATTTTAACCAAGCAATGGAAAGTTTTGAAACAAGCGGTAAAATACGGTAAGATACTGAAAATTTTTGAATCCAGTGAAACCTGAATTGCAATAAGGGCGTAAATGATTCATGAGAATCATAATACCAGAAACATAAGAGCATTTCTTTTTGCAACTTGAGGCTAGCTATAAGGGACAGATAGGAACATGGGTGCACAAAACTAAACGATACAATGTAGATAACAATGAGATCTAAAGCCAGGACGTCTAGTAAACAAGATTCGGAATATAGTATCGGAGATAAGATGGCTGAAAATTGAAGCATCTAAGCGATGAAGTTAAATTAAACCGAAAATGACCATTCTATGACAAGGAGTGACAAAAAAAATGCGGACCCATGTAGAACGGGATACACACCAAACCAGTAATCGATGCTTAAAGCTATTCCCCCAGGTTTTAACAAATGCCATAAGATTGCAGCTTCTCGCCTGGACCTGCGGCCACCACCACGACACTTCATGATGGGAGCAAGATTAAGAGGCCCAGACTCACGGCACACCCTGTACATCTGAGGACGAGAGCCGCAGCATAGAGCTGCCAGGACCAACTACCTCCTGTACACCTGAGGACAAGAGCCACAGCATAGAGCTGCCAGGACCCATCTCATGACGGAGCATAAGATGGGCGAATGTCCAGACTCGCAACCAGCTAAAGCAAACACCTCACAAGCAGTAAAGAACAAACCCAGGCAATTATAAAAAATAACTATCTCCAACGTCATCCTTGGCCTAACATCCTTCATTCCAAATTTTTCCTATAGATGAATCAAGAAAACAAACTCCACGTCAAGATTAATTCCTATCAAACCCTTCACAAGCTCTCCTTGGACCTAACTGGGTTTTGTTTAAAGAAACTAGGCATAACCAAATCAAAGGCCTACCTGGACCAACGGCAGCTGAAAATGATCCACGAACTCGATCATTAGAACATCGCACCCTCCATCGAGGCAAGCAGATACGAACCCTGACCTCCAAGCTAGCCACAGCAGACACAGCAGTTTCTGATAATTTTTTTAAAGAATAGAACCTTCGAAGTGAAAAACAAAAAAAGAAACGAAATTTTGTTAAGTGCGTCTCGGATGTGAATTAAAATGATAGTGCATCGTTTCAAAAGAAACCACACGAAGGTTTAAACAAGGAAGAAGGACGGAGACGAGAAGCTATTTTTAGTGAAAATATTTTTATAGTGTCGATATTTTTTTCTTTCAAGCCAGGAAGACATGTTATATTGTAATTTTTTAGAAGTATAGTGTTCTCACTAAGTAAACAGATCTTACCGATATTATGACACAGTTAGGGGTATCCGGGGCAATTAGCAAGATAAAGACGATCTAACCTCTTAGACTGAGAACAAAATGCTTCCAGGTTACAGATGAAATCGCCAATTGAGGACGTCAGTTCCACTCCCACTTAAAGTTATGTTAATAAGATAATGTCAGGACAAACCCCCGAGAGGTGAGAAATATCCTGTAAGGAAAAAAAAAAACTTTCGGTTTTTCAACTCTACAGTTTTATTTAGGGGGGGGGGAATGTTATGCCAACACTAGGGCCTAACTGCCATAATAATAAAATACTATAAAAAGCCGATAAAGGATAGCCACATATACATGTGTATTATACCAAAAAATAGGGCATAAATATTCACCCTTTAAATGCGGATTGAAGTCTCAATCAAAATATACATAAGAGTTTTATAGTTAAAAAACTAGGGAAAAAATTATTATAAAATGACTATTTCACATCAATATATTTTTCAATCAATGAAGACACACTTACGAAATCTTATATAATATCAAAAACAACTTGTTAGTTTCAACCAAATAGGAAACTCTTACGAAAACTTATATAACCCAAACACATTAGGATAAGAAGTTAAAAACACCTTATATAACATGGCCATGAAATAGCTAAGAATATTACTACAGATGGGGCAAGAAAATAGGGTTTCCATTAGTTTTAGGGGATGGTGAAAGGTAAAGATAAGAATATAAAAGCCCGGATTTTGAGTGAAAAAAGGGGAGAACGGCGGCGGGACCGAACGCGGTCCCCCGGCAGCTCTACATGGTAATATAAGCATTTTTTATCATTCTTTAATGGTAATTTTTCAGACATAGAATTAATTAAAGGATCAAATGGTCCAAAGAACTTAGAATAATGAACAAAGCTGAATATTTTAAATGTTTGTTTTCTCTCTCTGAATTTTAACACTTTAGGATTTTTGCGTTTAACAATGTGGCGATTTCAGCTGAATTTAATAACTTGTTTTATATGTTGTTGATCTAATATTTCTTTATGTTTGGATTTATTTTAATAAATAATGTTATTTTTTCGTTTACTGTGTTTTTAACATGTTTAAATGTGTAATTCATCTTCCAAAACCAAGGCCAACCGCTCGGGCCAAAGACCACTTAAACAATAGTGATCTTCACGCTATCAATACGGCGGGGCTTAACTGACCCCGCGCGTAATACTGGACAAGCTGAAGATAAAACAGAATTGTTTTGAAACATGTCCAAGAACAAATCAACATTAATATTGAGGTAAGATGATCAGACTGAAAATAATTTAATTAAAATAACCTCAAAATATAACTTCCTAAAATTAAATATTAAAAACAAGGACAGGGTTACATATTAAATATGGACACATTTTCTTTTACATTCCAGATTTATTCAATGAACTATTTATGAAAAAAAAAAAGTTGTGGAATTGTTAGGTCAAACAGGAAATGTATGCCAGAAGACTTGTATACCGAAACTGAAAGGGGGTGACATTAGGGTAAGAACAAAACGTGACTTAACCACAATTGTAGGAAAAGACAAAAAAGATATACATATGCTAACAAACATACCTAATGCACCCGCAGAGGGAAATTTTTGTAATGCTCATAGTAATGCTCTGAAGCTAAAAATAAAAGGCTACAATTGACATAAGGACTATATTGACAAGTCTGATAGAATCGCTGATAGTTATTCAATTAATAGAAGAACAATGAAATGGACTAAGGAACCGTTTTTTCACCTGACTGACTTGACTATTCTGAACAGTTACATTTTATTGATATGTAATACAAAAGTGACACATTTTGACTTAGACTGAAACTTGTCCATGAACTTATAGAACTAGCCGGCAAGCAGACCTGACCCAACAATGAGTAGAACGACCTTGTACCATATTTTCAAGGGTTTCATTTAGTAGAAAGGGATAAACAATACTGGTTATAATTTCTACACCAGAATAAACCATACAGTGTTTTATGCCTGATAAAAAGTGCTGCCACAAACAAACAAAGTATAGGGTTTTAAGGACTACCATACTAAAGGGCATCCACCGCTGTGGTCTCGAGGTAGCATGCTGCCTTGTCACGCAGTGGGCCTGGGTTCGATCCCTGGTCAGGGCAGTTTTTCTGGGTGAGGTTTTTCCTCAGCTGTAAGACAAATGTCAGGAAAACTTTAAGGCCCAAATGGTCCCCGAAATCATATGACCATCATCATCATCATCACCCTTATCATTATCATCCTTCACCGGTGTGGAAAGCAATGGGAAGCTACCACACCTACAATTCCCTAGTAAAGCTGCAAGCATAGCGTGAAAATGTTACCTCTTTATAATTTAAAAATAAAATTAGGGGCAAAAAAAAAACCATGTGTTTTTTTTCTGTGGATACCTCAATTAAAACACAACAGGCTAGAGCTACTAATAACATCTTTGCAATGTTTTCTAATTTTTTTTTTTTAATTTTAGAAAAAAAATTAATTTGATCATGGGGCAAATGTGTCTTTTCAAGTCCTTTGGGCTTTACATATATGGGACATATGTCCACTAAATCTTTTAAAGGTTAAGCATCTAAAGCTATTACTATGATGAAAATCAGTATATTAATACACACAGCTAATTGCGTATCTATCAGCATTAGTTGACTGAAAAAAAATCCTTGGAAATGAGAAATCTCAGCTTCTAGGCTAGAGCAGTAATAGAGAGAATCAAGTATTTTTGAGACTGGAAACATCTTACCTCAAATTGATGTTGATTTAATCTCGAACATGTTTCGATACAATCTTCTATATCATCTTCAGCTTACCCAGACTGATGAGTATTATGTTGTGTCATCAGTCTGGGCAAGCTGAAGATGATATAGAAGATTATATCGAAACATGTTCAAGATTAAATCAACATTAATTTGAGGTAAGATGTTTCCAGTCTCAAAAAAACTTGATTAAAAGAACCTCAAAATATTACTTCCCAAAATAAACCAATAGAGAGAATGTTTCATAGTAAAAACAAATAATTGGATTGAACGTTTATAGGAATAAATCACTATGAGGTTTAATTTAAGATAAATTAAAATGTTTCATACCTCTCCTCATAATTAATCTTCTACGTAGATCATGATTTCAAGACCATTGCGGTCCCATCCTCAATACCATCTTGACGACTGATGTTATGTCGATCGGAAAAACCACTTCTTCCCACTGTCAGTGGACTGATAAACCTCCAGATCAGTTCAGAATCCGTGGGAATTTTGAAGTTCATAAATGTTTCTTTGTTTCTCATGGTTTGGGAAAAAATCCACATTCAGAAAAACAAAGAAAAACTTATGAACTTTGAAATTCTCACGGATTCTAACCTGATCTGGAGTTTTATCGGTCCACCAAGAGAGGAAAGAAGTGGTTCTTCCAATCGACATAACATCAGTCGTCAAGATGGTACTGAGGATGGGACTGCAATGGTCTTGAAATCACAATCTACTTAGAAGATTAATTATGAGGAGAGGAATGAAACATTTTAATTTATCTTAAAATAATTGGATGTTTTTTCATATTTTAATGCATTTTGTTATAGATGGGAAATTTAGATAAAAATAAAATTAAAGGTTGGAGAATGTACTTCTCATATGTTATGTTGATTTATTAGGAATTATTGTGTGTGTTTCGTGAAAATTAATTTTGTATTGATGAGATTAGCTTAGTGATTTTACCTTTTTTGGTGAAGGGTGACTACACAGGGGTAAAAAGGATATCATCTCCTGATATGCAAACTCATCAGATTCTGTACATTGAATAATTCCATCTAAAATAAGTGCCCGGCCATGTGATTTCCTGAAATACAAATCATACAAATTATTTATAAAAGAGTAAAACATGGTCATTCTGATTTTGGATTGATCAAAATTAATTAAGGTATTCATCAAGTCTAATAGAGATTCTCAAAACTGAAAACAATACATTTTCCATGACACACTACAGCTTATGGAATCTGCAGGTTCACCATTGGTTCATATCCACAGGCAACTAAATCTGCTTCCCTATGATCCACCTAAATATTGCCCTCCTAATTTAATAAATGAATGAGTCGCTTCTTATCTTACCTCATAGTTTATGTTTTCTTAAACACAGGAACTGCAGTTTTCAAGAGGACATCCCTCTCATTTTCAACCAATATAATGCCTACCGGATTTTCGTTGAAATATCCATCTACAACGTTGCCATCTGGTATTGATTTGATGAACTTTGAGTTCAGGTCCTGTTCATCAAGAATTTTGAAATTCATGGATCTAAATTTGTTCTTCTGAATATATATCTTATCCCAAACTGTCAATTCTAAAGGTTTTTCCAAATGTTTTTATTATTCATTTCATACATCTCAATGACAGATAAATCATATTTGAAGAGAAAAATTATACGCTCAGACTGAGGCTCTAGTCTGAGCGTATAATTTTTCAAATATGGTTTTTCCAAATGTTTTATAAGTTTGGTCTCTTTTTCAATTTCATGAATCTCCAAAAAACTATGTGCTGCAATAATTGATTTTTGAATTTCACCATTTTTAATATTTCTAAAGTGTTCCTTTGTGCGAGTGTCCAAATTATTTTTATTTTTCCTATGTATACTTTACAACCAATTTGATAAATTCCAGATTTTTTACTATCTGGGTGTTCAATTTCTTATTTGTTATTGATAGATTACCAAGGCTAAATTTATTTATCAGTGCCAATGAAATATTGAATTTCTTGAAAATTCTTTGAATTTTATGTATTTCAGGATGATAAGTAATTTTCTTGAATTATTTTCCTTTCTTTGAATCAAATTGCAGGGTGGTGTATTCTTTTAATTTTTTTTATTGCCTGAATTTCTTTAATTCATTTATAATTATTTCCTTTCCAAAACCATTTAAATTAGCTATGTTCAAGATGTGATTGTATTCTTTCATAAAATCTTCATTTAGTGGAACATTTAATAATCTATATATCAAACTGTTGAAAATTGCATGTTTATGTGCAATATGATTGAAACCTGAGGACGTTATATAATTGTCTGTACGAGTATCCTTCCTGTAAATATTGAATTTGATTCTTTGTTGTTGTTCATTCCTTATGTAGAGGTCCAAAAATGGGATTTGGTTATTCTTTTCTAATTCCATACTAAATTTTACAGATTCATCTTGAAGATCGAGTAAAATGTAAAATTTACGGTAAATCCAAACAGAAAAATTTTCACCCAGACCGAAACTAGAACCCGGGACTTTTGGCTTTCCATACCAATGCTCTACCAATTGAGCTACCAGGGCGAGTTCCAATCTAGACGCAAATTTTTCTCTTATATATGTTGTATTTCCCATGCACCAAATGCTTGAAGCCTTGGCTTCTATCTATGTAAATGGCAGCTTCTTAGTTAAGAAGATATTTATTGGGAATGTAATCACTACTTTTAAAAGCCAGTAGGACTTCTATTGAAGTTTTTATTATTGATTTAACACTTCTCACTGAAGGATAAATTAAATTTAAAGAGAAACATTTTTTCTTCAAATTTAATTTTATCTTAACATTTGTTTGGGTATCCTGTGATCTTCCATTCGATGGACATGTTACATCCAGCTTGACATATAATCAGAAATTTTGTTTTCTAAAGGTTCTGTGTGTAATTTCTCTAAGATGTCTTCATTTTTTTTATTATCTAGTAGTGTGTATCCTGCAGTATTCTGAAGGTATCTCATTTCAGCAGATCTAAGTCTCTGTATATCCTTCTGTTTCAATGTCCATTCTTCGCTACCATAGAAAACAGTTGGAAGAGTCAGTGTTTTATACACTTTTAATCTGTGGCTTGAAGATAGAAATTAACCCTAAAATCCTTAAAAAGTTGATATTTTTGCATTTAAATCCTTTTCTTCTTCATGAGATATTGCATCCTAGATATGTAAAATTAATTCACCTGCTCCAAAATTTTACTGCCAGGTACAATTTTACTTCTGACAGGATCTTTATTTATCATCCTGAAATATATAACAAATTTCAAAGAATTGTCAAGAAATTCAATATTACATTGGCACCAATAAATAAATTTAGCCTTGGCAATCTATTAATAACACCCCAGATAGTAAAAAGTCTGGAATTCATCAAATTAGTTGTAAAGATTGGAATAAAGTATAAATACAAAAAAAAAAAAAAAGAATTGGACACTCACACAAATGAACACTTTAGAAATATTAAAAATGGTGAAATTGAAAAAGAGGTCAAACTTCTAAAATATTTGGAAAAACCTTTAGAATTGACAGTGTGGGAGAAGATATAGATTCATGAATTTTGAAATTCCTGATGAACAGGACCTGATCTCAAAGTTGATCAAATCATCACCAGTTGGCAACGTTATAGATGGAGATTCCAATGAAAATCCAGTAGTCATAATATCAGTTGAAAATGAGAGGGATGTTCTCTTGCAAATACGAGGGCGGATCGGAAAGTAACGCACAATAATTTTTTTCTGCCTTGGTATTGTAGCTAGAATGTTGAAATTTCACAGAGATATAGTTTGAAGTTTTCACTACAGATGGTATTTTTTTCTCAGGTGCACCTCTTGCGAGAGAAGCTTGAACTATGCAACAAAGATGGCACGCATGCTACAGTCGTCCACCTGTGAGGAACAGAGAAGTGTTGTTCGATTTTTGTGGGCCAAAGGGCATAAACCCAGTGAAATTCACAGGTACATGCGTGGCGTGTATGGAGATGATTGTATGGACCGTAGCAATGTCTCCAGGTGGTGCACATTCTTCCAAGAGGGACGCGTGAACCTTAGTGATTCGCCACGCTCCGGCTGACCGGCAACAGCAGCAATCCCGCAGAATGTCAGAGGCATTGAGGCGACAATTCTGAATGACCGGCGTGTGCAACTGCGAGCCTTATCGCAGAAGTTCAACATTTCCTATGGTGCAGTGTACGATATTGTTCATGAAAATTTGAAATTCCGTAAAGTTAGTGCTCGCTGGGTGCCTAAGAACCTGACAGACGACCACAAGAGCCAGCGAATGATGGCAAGCTTGGACCACTTAACGTGGTACACCGCACAAGGACATGACTTTCTGGAAGGAATCGTCACAGGTGATGAGTCGTGGGCATACCACTACACGCCCGAAACAAAGCAGGCATCAATGGAGTGGAAACATGCTGGTTCCCCAGTAAAGAAAAAATTCAAAGTGACTCAATCTGCCAGGAAAGTGCTTGTGACAGTGTTCTGGGATATGCATGGTGTTTTATTGGTGGACTTTGCTGAACACGGGACCACTGTGAATGCTGCGGCCTACATTAAAACTTTGGTGAAGTTGCGTCGTGCCATTCATGACAAACGTCACAACATTAACATTAAACTTCTTCATGACAATGCTCGCCCCCATGTTGCTGCTGTCGTTCGTCAGAAAATCGCCGAATTTGGTTGGGAGGTGCATCCACCATACAGTCCGGATCTTGCACAATCGGACTTTCATCTGTTTGGTCCCATGAAGAAATTCCTGGCCGGCAAACGCTTTGAGACAGATGTGGAAGTGAAATCAGCAGTGTGCAGATGGCTACACTCCAACCAAACGGACTTCTACGAACAGGGCATATTGAAACTGGTAACACGATGGGAAAAATGTGTTGAGAAAGTTGGTGACTATGTCGAAAAGTAGGTAAAAGATGTAAGTTCATTTGTGATTTTTTTTCCTTTTTTTTACTATTAAACTTTTTAAAAAAAAAATTATTGTGCGTTACTTTCTGATCCGCCCTCGTATAAACTATGAGGTAAGATAAGAAGTGATCCATTCATTCTTTGAATTAAGAACCCCATAATATAATTTCCCATATTTAAGTATGAATTGCTCTCCTTACCTATGCATTCCTAATGGTATCTTACCAAAAAATTTGCAAACTTTTCTACTGTCATCCGGTTAAGCTATATGATATGCCCATCTTAAATTTCCTAGTCTTAATAACCCTGATATTAGGACATTACCATATTAGTCTAAAAATAAACTACACTTTTTATCAAAATGTCAATATCCATAAGTTAGGATGTGACTTATATTTGCTCTCCTGGCTTTTACGACATATCATCATACTGTATGCTATTAAAATCTGTGCTTATTTATCATTATCAAATAATGGGAATGGAACAATATGACTAATTCCCTGGAAACAAAATTGATATACCACAGTGTCAAGTTACTGATATTTGCCACATTTTAATCCCTTGCAAGATTTTTTCGCCTGTTTTTAATTTTTTTTCCTGAAGTAACCCAATGTTGAACATTAGATCCATTCAATTCAAATTTCTGGTTATGGCGCAAAAAGTGGACATTCAAATTTTACAATAATTTTTGTTTTAAAATGAAGTGGACCATCCAGAAACAAACCTGAAAAAAAAAATAGTTTATAAAGCACTACTTCAGAATCCAGATCCAGATACACTAAATTTCTTGCTTCAATGTAACACTTGCCATTCTTTTTTTCTTTGCACATTAGTACATAAGGTCCAATACAATGTGATGCAGAAAATTTATATAAATTAGTGATATAGGAAATTCATTAAAATTAAATTTTAAAATGAATATTAGGAAAATCAAAGATGCATTTAACGCCTTTTCAGGCACAAACAAAAAAAAGTTTGCTGATTCTAAAATATTCATTTGATAATTATATTTGAGTTGTGTGTTTTGACTCACCTCATATTTCTTGATTTTTATGCAGACTGGTTTCGTCACACAGTTAGCGACGAAACCAGTCTGCATAAAATCAAGAAATATGAGGTGAGTCAAAACCACAACTGAAATAAAATTGAAGTAAACCACAGTGTTATTTCCTACATATATTCAAATTTATTTGATACTTAAGAGAAAAAGATTTTCTTAAATTTTAGAATCTCTGCTATGTAATTCTGGAAACATAGCACTGCAATTAAAATATACAATACAATAATTCATCTATTCAGCTCTCCATTGAAGGAAACATCTAACCATATTTAATTTTAGGAAGTTATATTTTGAGGTTATTTTAATTATATTATTTTTGGTCTGGACATCTTACCTCAATATTAATGTTGACTTGTTCTTGGACATGTTTCAAAACAATTCCGTTTTATCGTCAGCTTTCCCAGACTGGTTTTATTTATGTTGCACCACCTGGATGTCGATGCCAGCTCCATCCTGTGGTTGGCCAAAGAACCTCCAAACAAGGTCACCCTCCATTGGAATATCAAAATTCATAACTCTGTTTCTGTTCTTCTGAATATAAATTTTTTCCAAATAGTCAGCTCTTTTGTATTTTCTAACTGTTTTAATAATTTAGTGTCTGAATTTATATTATGTTTTTCAGACCAAACATGAGCAGCAACTGCAGATTTTTCAATTTCTCCATTTTTAGTATTTCTTATGTGTTCTTTGGTTCTAATTTTTATGTTTCTTTTTGTTTTCCCTATATATATCTTTTCACAACCCATGCATTCAATTTGATATATTCCTGACTTTTTATTTTTATCAGTTTTTTTCATTTTTGTTGGTTTTTATTAGTTTATTTAAACTGTAGTTATTTTTTGGTGCTAATTTAATATTAAACTTCTCAAATATATTTTGAAATTTATTATGTACCCAGGGGTGATATGTGAATTTCCTATATTTTTTCATAGGTGGTTCTTCTTTTTCAAGATTACTTCTGTTTATCATTCTTTGTTTTTTGTACTTTTCTATCCTTTTATGTACCATTTTTTCATCAAACCCATTTTCTCTTGCTACTTTGATTATGTGTTTTTTCTCATGTTTGAAATCTTCTTCGTTTAAGGGTAAGTTTACCAATCTATGATTGGTTACCCTTAAACGAAGAAGATTTCAAATATGAGAAAAAACACATAATCAAAGTAGCAAGAGAAAATGGGTTTGATGAAAAAATGGTACATAAAAGGATAGAAAAGTACAAAAAACAAAGAATGATAAACAGAAGTAATCTTGAAAAAGAAGAACCACCTATGAAAAAATATAGGAAATTCACATATCACCCCTGGGTACATAATAAATTTCAAAATATATTTGAGAAGTTTAATATTAAATTAGCACCAAAAAATAACTACAGTTTAAATAAACTAATAAAAACCAACAAAAATGAAAAAAACTGATAAAAATAAAAAGTCAGGAATATATCAAATTGAATGCATGGGTTGTGAAAAGATATATATAGGGAAAACAAAAAGAAACCTAAAAATTAGAACCAAAGAACACATAAGAAATATTAAAAATGGAGAAATTGAAAAATCTGCAGTTGCTGCTCATGTTTGGTCTGAAAAAACATAATATAAATTCAGACACTAAATTATTAAAACAGTTAGAAAATACAAAAGAAAAAAAAAATTATATTCAGAAGAACAGAAACAGAGTTATGAATTTTGATATTCCAATGGAGGGTGACCTTGTTTGGAGGTTCTTTGGCCAACCACAGGATGGAGCTGACATCGACATCCAGGTGGTGCAACATAATGCAACATAAATAAAACCAGCCTGGGAAAGCTGACGATAAAACAGAATTGTTTTGAAACATGTCCAAGAACAAGTCAACATTAATATTGAGGTAAGATGTCCAGACCAAAAATAATATAACATCTAACCATGTTTACATCCTGGACTAACATCTGAATATCAGAAGGAGTGTGTGATTTATTTTGTTACTTTTAGATAAGGGCAAGTTGATATACACCACATAATTTTCCAGGAATGTGCAATTTTTAGTTTTAGTCTTAATTTTAACTAATATTAACTGGTTGTATTATAGATCGTAATATGTATATTAGATATTTTCTTTTGATCAAATTTTTACTTAGTGTTTAATATTAGAGTTAATTAAGATTGTTATATTCTTATGTAATATATGTTTGTCCTGGTGAGTGGAAGAGAAGGCCACATGGCCTTAACTCCACCAGGCTAAATAAATAAATAAATAAATTTACTGGTACTTCATTAGGTTTAGATGAGGGCAAGTTAGTGTACACCAGATTAGTTTACAGGGGTGTGTGAATTATTTTTTTTTAGGTTTAGATGAGGGCAAGTTAGTATACACCAGATTAATTTAGAGGAATGTGTGATTTATTCTGTTAGGTTTAGATGAGGGCAAATTAGTGTACACCATATTATATTCAAGGAGAGTGTGATTTATTTTGTTAGGTTTAGATGAGGGAAGTTAGTATGCACCGTATTAATTATTACGAATTATTAATTATTTTCACTCATCTCATATTTTTTTTATATTCTGCAGACTATAGTTTTCGTTGCATCTATGTGACATTGTCAATGCATTCTAACTGTTGTATTTGCAGGTTGATATCTGCTCCCTCTGTTGGCTGACCGATGAACTTCCAAATCAATTTTTTTTTTTCCCTTTTCTCCAGGAATTTCAAAATTCATAGTTTTCTCCTTATTCCTGTAGATGTAAATTTTCTCCCAAATTGTGAGTTCCTTAGATTTATCTATTGTGTCCACCGCTGTGGTCTCAGAGTAGCGTGCTACCTTGTCACGCAGCGGGCCCGGGTTCGATCCCCGGTCGGGACAGTTTTTCTGGGTGAGGTTTTTATTGGGGTTTTTCCTAACCTGTAAGACAAATGTCAGGAAAACTTTTAGGCCCAAACGGTCCCCGAAATCATATAGCCATCGCAATCATCATCATTCAAATTCATCTTAGGTTAAGCTTAGGATTAGGGACTCTCCTGGCGCACCATTATCATCATCATCATCCATCATATCATCAGGGCAACGTAACCCCGCCTTCCGGGCTCCCCAACCTCAGAAGTGGGTTACAAGTACACCATGCCAGGAGAGAAACCAGGAATGTCGAAAGACAAACCTGGGGTACTTGAAAAAAAGAAAAAAACGGATCTGCGCCCCCATAAGACATGCGAACTAAAGCCTACTTTCTTTTCTCCTTCGGCAAATCATTTCCCTCCCTGCATTCCTATCTCTCTCTTGCACTTGCACTCCAGTGTTGTCAACTCAACTCCAACCTTGCATTATTTCAATGTTCAAAAGCCATGACACTAAGGGAAGTTTGGCAACACCCCTACTCAAAAAGTTACCGTTGGCTGCCGTTTGACGTGGAGGGAGGGGAGTGCGGTGAAAGGGTGCGAGTATAGACGTGTACCTTTTTTAAGAATGATATCAGCACTATAGGGGTGCAGATCCGTTGGTCTGAGCATAACTGTTTCAGTAATTCCCTTCTTTCAATTCTGCGTTTTTCTGACCATGCATGTGCAGCTATTGCAGACTTTTCCATTTTTAACATTTTTAAGGCGTTCTTTCAATCTTGTATTAAAGTTCCTTTTTTTTTTTTCCTATGTATATTTTTCACAATCTTTACAATCAATTTGATAAATCCCTGATTTGTTTCCATCATCAATCTGTTCATTTTTGTTGGTTTTAATTCATTTATTCAAACTGTAATAATTTTTTGGTGCTAATTTAGCCGCAAATACAACGCATTGACAATGTTGCATAGATGCGACAAAACTATAGTGTGCAGAATATATAAAAAAATGAGGCGAGTCAAAATAACTAACTTATAATAATTAAAAGAAACATCATAGTGTTATTTCCTACAAATATTAAATTAAAAACACCGTATTAGTTAACAGGAATGTGTGATATATTTTGTTAGGTTAAGATCAGGCCAAGTTAGAGTACACCATACTATTTACTTGATGTGTGTGCTATATTTTTTTAGTTTTAGACAAAGGGCAAGTTAGTGAACACCAGATTAGTTTATGGTAGAGTGAAATGTAGTATGTAACTGATTTTGTTAGGTTAGATGAGGATAAGTTAAAATACACACAATTAGTTCACAGTTAGGTAACATTTAGTTATTGGATAATGTTTTGTATGGAATAATTTTGCTGCTGTTCATTTTCAAGAATTATGTAAGATGGGATATCGATTATCGACAATCAATCCAATTAACAGGGCATTTCTTCTTCTTCCTTCCAAGTATTAGGCCAAGGCCTGTTACAATCTTATAGAAAAGTTTCCCTCCAGCATAACAGAGCATTTCTTAAGATTTATTTGTTGTGTGGTAGTGAATTTTTTAAAATTTCAATTTCTTAGCTATATAATTTTGGAAACATAGCACTGTAATTTTATTACAATAAAATATGTATTCTATTTTGTCTCTTCACTGAAGAAAACATCTAACCATGATTCCATCCTGGACTAACTTTGAATATTGGAACTGATGTCACAACCACAATGGCTGCTACATTCTTCTGGTAATGTAGAAAATAGTGCTTTATAAGTAGTCTTTTTCCTGGTTTGTTTCTGGATGGTCTGCAACTTTTTTTTCATGTTTTCATCTTTGACGTTTCCCAGTTTTATTTTAAAACCAAATTATCTCGAAATTTGGATGTCCACTTTGTGTGCCATACCCATATTTTCTTTCAGCCTCTCTGTTAGTTGTGGTTATAACAGAATGCTTAACTGAAAGATTACAATTTGCATTGTAACTGTGCCTCTCTGGAGGTTTAATTTTATTCTGTAATACTCTTAATTTCAAAGAAAGGACACGAGATGATTTTAGTTTAAAACCTTCCACCCTCTAACCATGTGCACACTTTTCTGTTATACTAATTCCAAGCCAAGTTGCAGTTGTAATATAAACAAATCAGATGTATGTCTGCATTTTCATTAGTTAAATAATGATTACCTTTAAGTGTGTAAGAAAATTTAGTTCGCTCTTTAACACTACAAATAAAGAAAATAAAAATATATATTATCTAGCACATGTCTACATAAGTCGCTGTGGTCTCGAGGTAGCATGCTGCCTCGTCACGCAGTGGGCCTGTGTTCGATCTCCGGTCAGGACAAGCTTCCTGGGTGAGGTTTTCTTTTGTCCTCACCTGTAAGACAAATGTCGGTCCCTGAATATCTAGCCATCATTTTCATCATCAACATTATCATCTCCAGTGTAGAAAGCAATGGGAAGCTACCACACCTAGGGTATTAACCCTAGTAAAGCATAGCATGGAAATGCTATGATTGCAGTGAAAGATCTGCCCTAGGGCAGAACACTATAGACTAGAATCCATCCATACATAGTAATTCTACCCGAAGGCAGGTCCTTCACTGCAATTATAGCATTTTCATGCTATGCTTGCAGCTTTACTAGGGAATTGTAGGTGTGGTAGCTTCCCATTGCTTTCCACACCTGTGAAGAATGATGATGATGATAACGACAAGGATGATGATGATGATGGCCATATGATTTCGGGGACCGTTTGGGCCTTAAAGTTTTCTTGACGTTTGTCTTACAGGTGAGGAAAAATCCCGATAAAAACCTCACCCAGAAAAACTGCCCCGACCGGGGATCGAACCTGGGCCCACTGTGTGACAAGGCAGCACACTACCTCGAGACCACAGCGGTGGACATAGACTAGAATAGAATTTTAATAGATTAAACTGTTTATTTCTTATGCATATGAAATGAAGAATATATTGGAATTTCAATTGTTTTAAAATTACTGTTTCTGTAGAATTTCTAAAACAACGGAAAGGAAAGACTTTTAAAAGCAGAAAGAAACATTATTTTGAATGTTTTTAAATACTTTAGTGAAAAATACCCCACACTAACCATTCAGGATGTGATGAAAATATGAGCAGAATTTACAGGCAAGCCAGCAAGCATAAATGCTGCTCGTAATTAAATTGTAAATAAAGAATATCTATGGACACCAGGGAAAAAGGATAAACCCAGACTCGAAGTTCAGTGTTATGAGTTCTTAAGAAGTGCTGTGCATGATAATATGTATTACTTTTTTGAAAAGACAATAAATAAATTGTTCTTTTGTAAATAGTGATCCCGATTTGCTAAACTTTAAAAAGACTAGTTTCCGTAGGAGATAGGATTTGAATTTGTTGAAAGAAACCGGCATTCTGATATGGCATAGGAAATATCTAAAGGAAATCTGATAATTTCCATGACACAATTTTAGACCCCTCATTATCAATCCAGGAGAAAACAGCAGTGAAGAAAAGGAAGAAGAGGAAAACCCTTATCTGATTCTGATTCGATGAGTTCATATAAATATTTTATCATGAATTTTTTCTTTGTCATAAATAAATAGAGGAAGTTCCTAATTATTGGTACCATCTTTTCTCGTATTCAGTCTCATTTCTCGTAAAATATTATGTTGCCCAAGAACAATGATTAATTTATAATTGAAGAGAAAAATATACACTCAGACTGGGGTTTGAACCCAGGACCTTTCGTACTCTAGACAAATGCTCTACCAACTGAGCCAACATCATTGAGATGTATGAAATAAATAATAAAAATGATGTTTTTATTATTGATTTAACATTTCTCACTGAAAGATAAATTATATTTGAAGAGAAAAATTTTCGTCTAGACCGAGACTCGAACCCGGGACCCTTGGCTTTCCGGGCCAAGTGCTCTACCAACTGAGCTACCGAGGCGAGTTACGATCTAGACGCAAATTTTTCTCTTATATACGTTGTAATTCCCTATCGCCAAATGCTTTTGAAACCATTGCTTCTATCTTTGCAAATGGCACTAGGATTTTTCGAAGACAGAAGAAAAAATTCGAGTCTACGGCCAGACAACAGCCCATCACAAAATTAGACACCACACGCACCATAGTAAATATCAGCAACCGTCAACTTTCAGAGGCAGAAACTTCACTTCTTACTAAAGGGGGCAATTTCGCAGTTACACCTTCAGCTATACCTGTCGAAGAAATAATTTCTAATGTCGAATCTGCTATAGGAGTGTTACCAGTGGAAAAGGCCGAAATAATCCGCAACGAAGTCTCTTGCATTCTAAGAAAAGCTCTGAAACCTAAACACAATCTCTCCACCGAAGAAAGGAAGGCTATCAAAACCTTAAAAACGGATGAAACAATCATTATTCTACCGGCAGACAAAGGAAATTCTACAGTTATTATAGACACACAAGAATACAACCAAAAAATCACCGAGTTACTCGATCCTAGTAACTACTGCAAGCTGTCAGACGGCCCAACAAAACGGATACTACGAGAAACTAACAAATTAATAAAGGCCTCCTCACTTCCCGACGACGTGAAGAAAGAACTACAGAAGAACGAAGCCCAGCCACCAAGACTATATGGATTGCCTAAAATTCATAAGGAAAATACACCTTTAAGACTGATCGTCAGCCAAATAGGATCACCTACTTACAACCTGGCCAGATATCTCTCTACTTTATTGAAACCACATACTAACAACAGTGACACTTATGTCAAGGACTCAATGCACTTCTTAGAAAAACTAAAAGAGATAATATTACAACCGGAAGATACAATGGTGAGTATTGCTGCCAAGTCTCCTCAAGACATCACAAAACTTTTCGAACACTGCTTAACCACCAGCTATTTTCTATTCAACAACGACTTCTATGAGCAAATAGATGGAGTAGCTATGGGCAGTCCCTTGAGCCCAGTAGTTGCCAATTTCTTCATGGAAAACTTTGAGCAAACATGCTTAGATACGACACCTATCAAACCCGAGATATGGCTTCGCTATGTAGACGACACCTTTGTAATCTGGAACCACGGGGAAGAGAAATTAGATGAATTTCTGACACACATCAACAACATAAACTCCAGTATACAATTCACCATAGAAAAAGAAACAGACAACAGCATAGCATTCCTAGACATCCTGATCAAAAGGGAAGAAGACAGCAACATTTACCACACTATCTACAGAATACCTATACACACGGACAGGTATCTTCATAAAACCTCGAATCATCACCCTAAGCAAAAATTTGGAATCATCAAATCATTGACAGATCGAGCCAAAAACTTTGTCATCTGGATTTATTAAAAACGGAACTTCAACACCTCCAGACGGTATTCACAGCCAATGGATACACCAGGAAAGAAATCAACCGAGCCAATCATCCCAGACGATACAACAGCAACAGCAGCAAGGAATCAGAGGAAAAAACTTCAACCAGGGCATTTTTACCGTTCATCAAGAATGTAACGGACCGCATTGGAAAACTACTAAAGAAAGAAGACATAAAGACAGTATACAGGCCTACCAAGAAAATCAAGAACCTTCTCAGACCTATAAAGGATCAACTCCATCCTCATCAGACAGCAGGCATATACAGGATTCCATGCAGTTGTGGAAAAGTGTATATAGGCACCACAAACGCACCATCGCAACCAGACTTAAGGAGCATGAAAGATACAGTCGTCTTAAACAAATGGATAAGTCGGCAGTAGCAGAACACTCTTTACTTGATGGCCACAGGGTACAATACCAGAATACAGACATATTATCTAACTGCACACACTATTTTACCCGTCTACAACGAGAAGCCATCGAAATATTCAAACATAAAAACAGTTTCAATAGAAAAGAAGAATCATTAAAAGTCAACAAAGTATGGATACCGGTTCTAAAAAATGCAAAATGTAAACCTCTACAAGCACAGTCGACTAGACTATCAAACAGCAATCTCAGTGGAACAATTGAAGTCCCTACCGCTGACCAATCAGAAGACAGATATAACGTACAGTCGACTAGACCATCAAAGAGCAATCTCATTGGAGCAATGGAAGTCCCTACCGCTGACCAATCAGAAGGCAGATACAACTTACGAACACATCGTGGTGAACGTATAAATAAGACAGACACCGGACAGAATTGCCAGTCTCAAGACAACCCTTGAGGATGCCAGACGCAGTCTCTGGCGAAACGTTGGGGAACTACAAGCCTCACGACCACGGCCTACAGCCCGAAAATCTTCTTCAAGATCATTTATAATAACGTTTCGTACTATTTTAAACATTTTGAAACCATTTTAAAAACGTTTCTTATGATTTTTAAACATATATAAATTATGCGAATATTGTGCATCGGGTTCTAGAGACATGGAAATGCTTCATGTAACATCCGCTAGGTGGCACTCAAATCAGGGTGACCAACATTTGAAAATAATTTCAACCATATTTAGTGTTTGTGTACATAAAATTAGTTTATAGTTTATTAAATAATATGCAAAACATCGGTGGAAAGATCAAGACCATCTTCGCTAGGTTTACCGTACAGGCCACATGGCCTAAAACGAATTTGTTCATGATGATGATGAAATAATATGCGTGTAAATTGTTTTGTTAGGTTAAGAAATGGGAAGTTGGCTTACGCCCATTTTTCTTCAGTATTTGGGAATAAATAATATGCATGTAAATTGTTTTCTTAGGTTAGGAAATGGCAAGTTAGTTTACATCAATTTTTTTTAGCATTTGGAAATTTATTCCCAAAGTTGGTAACACCAACTTCAGAGCCATCTACCGGAAGCTACATTAACCATTACAGCAACTTCCACAACTCGTGCATGCGCACTGCGATTCTGTGGAACTTAGAAGAATTTGTGTGCACCCATTTCTGGACTTTTCCCGTGCTGTTTTTCTGAAAACATTATTAAAAATGGTATGTATTTACTGCAACAGTGACATAAGAATATATGGAAAATTGTGACAAATGCTAGACTTGAGCCCAAAATATACTCATAATATAATATTCATAATTTGTGTACTAAATACAATAATTTAACCACTACTCAGCAATATATTATTGGACAATTTGTTATTAAACAGGAGTCAATTCAATTCTGAAGTTTAAAAAAAACTTACGTTTGTAACACTAAGATATCTTGAAATTCTGATTTTTCAGAATGTAAAATCTTGTCCACTTCTAAAGAAAGACTTATTCCAGGCCACAGTTCATTCAGCTCACTGAACCATCCTTCCTTCAAAGCATTCATGACGGGCTGTAATAAAAATAATTATCATTTTTCGGATAAAGTTTCCATTACATTTTTTAAGTCCCAGGCAGACACAATGCGCATGCGCCAACAAACGTGAAGTGGTTTACACTATGGAATCATGCGATGCAGCAAACAAATACACGATATTTAACGAACCTAAAAGCTAACCTAATGCAATTTAAGTACTCTCCGCTGTGGTCTCGAGGTAGCGTGCTGCCTTGTCACGCAGCGGGCCCGGGTTCGATCCCCGGTCGGGGCAGTTTTTCTGGTTGAGGTTTTTATCGGGGTTTTTCCTCACCTGTAAGACAAATGTCTGGAAAACTTTAAGGCCCAAATGGTCCCCGAAATCATATGGCCATCATCTTCATCATCACCATCATCCTTCACCGGTGTGCAAAGCAACGGGAAGCTACCACACCTACACAATTCCCTAGTAAAGCTGCAAGCATAGCATGAAAATGCTTGCAGTGAAGGACCTGCCTTCGGGCAAAATTACTATGGATGGATGGAACCTGTGAAAGACCAATCTAAAAGCTAACCTAATGAAATTTAAGCACTCTAACCTGTGAAAAAATGCAATGCCAAAAAATAAATATTCTGACATACATATTCCATGTTGGCTACACTGGAACATGTGTTGTTGTACAGAATATTTGTTAAAATCAATATGGCTGCCACGTCTTCATGTTATGTATGTAGTTAAATATCATAGAAAAATATATTGAAATAATCGGTTAGAAAAAATAAAAAAATAATTCTAAATGGTAGGAAATAATTTGATAATAATACCCTTTTGGTGCATACACATGGTGTCTGCCTGGGACTTAGAAAAATTTCTCACTGCCCTTAATGGAAATTTCAGTCCAATATATCAGATCAGTCCACCGCTGTGGTCTCGAGGTAGCGTGCTGCCTGGGTTCGATCCCCAGTCAGAGCAGTTTTTCTGGGTGAGGTTTTTATCGGGGTTTTTCCTCACCTGTAAGACAAATGTAAGGAAAACTTTAAGGCCCAAATGGTCCCCAAAATCATATGGCCATCATCATCATCATCACCCTTCACCGGTGTGGAAAGCAACAGGAAGCTAACACACTTACAATTCCCTAGTAAAGCTGCAAGTATAGCATGAAAATGCTATGATTGCAGTGAAGGACCTGCCTTCGGGCAGAATTACTATGGATGGATGGATATCAGATCCTAGTTTTGGTCCATAACCTAATTAATAAGTTTATTATTAAAAATAAAAGATACAGCACATTCATAACAATAAAACCTAATGGAGGATAATTTATATGTTAAGAGCATGAAAATCAAATTTGGCATTTGGAACATGTGACAGAATTAGTAAAGTGTCAACGGACGCAGCAATACTGCAGTATGTGATATGGGTAATTCTAAAAAAAAAAGCAACTCTATTCAATACAGGATTCGAATTCGCGCCCTTTATAAACTAACTAAAGAATAACTGGGATACATAACTATATGAAATACCGATTTTCATTCGGTAAAATAACACTAATTATTAAAAATTTGATTTTTAATGAACATAGAAATATAATTTTTTATTATAAATTTAAAAAGTACTGGGAATGTTTTACCGGCACCTCTTATAGTCAGATAGTTTCATTCACAAATTCTACTTAAATTTATATAATACGACATTTAATAAATTACTTTACCTTTGCCACGTACCACGTGTACTTCCAGACAGCTGTTTTCTCAGCTGGCGCCACCATTAAACTTTTAATATATAGACATATGATATATGCATATCACAGAATACAGACTTATCCGAAACGAATAGTGTATACATCCATTGGTTTATACTCCTTTAATCTATGGGTTTATACATCTATATGGAGTTAATCTCTATGTTTTGTCAAACACCAGTAATGGAAAAATATTAATATCATGCGATATTGTATTTTATAACGTAGGCCTATTACTTTTAATATTTTCAACTATCTAACTGCAAACACTCCAATTTAATATGTCGATTAATTGCTTTCAAATATAAAAAATAAATCAACATTTTTATTTAGAGGTGCAAGCATCTCTTTCTTAGTATCATATTTGGTGTAATTTCTTGGTTAACCAATCAAGGGCGTGTGTTCCTGCTCTGAGAGAAAATTGTCGTTTTATTTATTTTTGTTGCTTATATGGTTTTTAGAAATAAAACTGGATAAAATTGTAAAAGTATTTTTTAGATTGAGTATATTATGTTAGTGCAGCCTTTAACGATATAAAGGAATATTTTATATTGTTTCAAGTAGTGCATTGATTCATGGCTGCCATATTGAAGTCTTCATGACGGGAATCAGTTGTTGACTCGGCCTTTTTTGATATGGAAGAAACTAAAATAATATATTATATAGACGATGAAGAAACACCATATTTAGTCAAACTTAGTATTGCTCCAGAACGTGTTACATTAGCAGATTTCAAGAATGTTCTTAATCGGCCAAATTACAAGTTTTTCTTTAAGTCTATGGATGATGACTTTGGGTGAGTAAATAGCCTGAGTTGTATGCTCGTATAGTTAACTTTATGTATATTTAAACATTTTTTTGCCAGTAACATAATTTGTCTTCGATATATTACTGTTAAAATGGAACTCTAATCCCTTCAATGGCTTTGCTTTCAGTGTTGTTATTGTACGTCATTGAAGGGTTTAATTAAATACAAAATTGTTTGTTGACATTGGACTAACCAGACAGGGAGGTGATTTATGAATATGTTAAAAATGTAGTTCTTGTTAAGATTTTTTCTAACACTATTGAAATATGTCTCCATCTTTTCAGAGTTGTAAAAGAGGAGATTATTGATGATGATGCTCATTTACCATGTTTCAATGGAAGAGTAGTATCTTGGGTAAGTGTATAGTATGCTATAGTAAAATATTTAATTGGGTGTGGCAAATTTTGTGACATTTTGATATTAAAATTTGATATTTTAATCATATCATTAATTTTAAAGATTGATTACCTTTGTACTTACAGTTGGTATCTGCTGAGGGTAGCAATGTGTCAGATGGAACTTCACAGTGCACCAACAGTGTTGTACATTCTGATATAAAGGTTCCTATAGACAGAAGTGGAGATCCTCAGTAAGTTTTAATTTATTGACAGTTATTTTACATCTTTATATACTTTTATTTAATTTTTATCTAATGTACATTTTAAGATTTTTACATTGTAACATATTAATGAGATCCAAATACATTTTCTTTGTGATTATTATTGAGAATCTGAGAAAAAGTTTAGTTTACCTTTACCAAGATTTTTTTAAGTTCTAGATAGTGCACATGCGCGAACACTTAAAATAAACTTTGGAAAAACTGCACTTAAACTTACTTGATATATTTTCAAAGTCTTATAGAACAACAATGTGCATGCGCCAGAGTTTATAGAGCCAGCGATAACCCACCATCAAACCACATATCGATTATCATCCTTGCCACATATCGATTAACATCAGTATCATCCTTGCCACATATCGATTAACATCAGTATCATACTAAAGTTCATATAGCTTATGCTAGATGGCAGCACATGTTATGAAATTTAAATGACCAATCTTTGCAATAAATCCCCAAATATATGTTAAAGAAATAGGCTCAACTGCACTTCTACTAGCGCTTGATTGTTCAGTTATATACTTGTAAACTATAGCTCTTGTTCTGTATTTACTAACATTACTTAATATTTCAAACTTTTTCAAACAATTTTTATAACATTATTAGACAATTTTAAAGTATTTATTTAAATATGCAAATCACAATATTATGACACTGTTAGAAACTATTGTGATGCTAACTGCTATTTTCTCCAGAGTATATTACTTAGTCTATGATTTTTCTATAGCTGTTTTCGGTTATCACTGGTTGGATCAGCGTTAGGGAGTGATAAGTAAGTGTATACCCATTTTGGCTCAACTGCACTTCTACTATCTCAAAATTTTTCTGTTATATTGTTGTAAACTATAGCTTTTGTTCTGTACTTACCATCATTTTCTAATATTTTAAAACAATTTTTATAACATTGTTAGACAATTTTAAAGTATTTATTTAAATATGCAAATCGCAGTATTATGAGACTGTTAGACTGTTGACGCTAACTGCTATTTTCTCCACAGAGTATATTACTTAGTCTATGATTTTTCTATTGCTGTTTTGGGTTATTGCTGGTTGGATCAGCGTTAGGGAGTGATAAGTAAGTGTACACCCATTTTTAATAAACGTTTAGTAACTCACTATGATGTTTGTGCGTTATCATTCAATGATAACATTATCGCTGCTACTTCTAACTGCTACCGTGTATTTGCAGTTTTGAGATAGTGTAAGTGCAGTTTTTCCCCCATTTTTAATAAATGTTTGATAATTTTAATATATTTTTTTAACATAGATTTGGGGATTTATTGCAAATATTGGTCATTTAAATTTTATAGCGACGGATAGTAATCGAGAATGATAATCGATATATGGTTTGATTGTGGATTATCACTGGCTCCATAAACTCTGGTGCATGTGTACTGTTGTTCTATTGGACTTTGAAAATATTGTCTAATAGTGTCATAATATTGTGATTTCCATATTTAAATAAATACTTGAAAATTTATATTTAAATTAATATTGGGAAGTAAACATTATGAGGTTATATCATTAATAGTGAGTGGAGAATATATTTTTAACGACTCACCTCATATGATTTCAAATTTCTTTGATACCGGCGGTTTCAGACAATATATTGTCCCACTTCAGTCATGGCTTCCACTGATGAAATTCTGTGGTTGTTGATTTCTCTAAGGACATCACCTCTTGTGCTGCCATCTTTCGTTGGAATTATTTCTCTAAGGACATCACCTCTTGTGCTGCCATCTTTTGTTGGAATTATAAACTTTGTAATTAATTCCAATGAAAGATGGCAGCACAAGAGGTGATGTCCTTAGAGAAATCAACAACAACAGAATTTCATCAGTGGAAGCCATGACTGAAGAGGGACAAGATATTGTCTGAAACCGCTGGTATCAAAGAAATTTGAAATCATATGAGGTGAGTCATTAAAAATACTTTCTCCACTCACTACTTGAAAATTTGTCTAATAATGTTATAAAAATTGTTTGGAAAAGTTTAAAATATTTAAAAAAATGTTAGTAAATACAGAAGAAGAGCTATAGTTTACAACAATAAACTGAAAAATGAAGAATAAGTAGAAGTGCAGTTCAGCCGAAACTTCTGTTAGATGGTGGGCATATGTGTGAAATCAGGATGACCAACCTTTGCAATAAATTCACAAATGAGCTCAAGTCTAGTATTTGTTGATCATGATTTTCCATACAACATTCTTGTGCCACTGTTGCACTAAACACTTTTACCATTTCATAGTCCTTTAAACATTTTGCAACAATTCTTTAAACATTTCTTATGATTTATAAACACGATTATTGTGAATTGAGTTCTACAGACGTGAAAATGCTTAATGTAACTTCTGCTAGATGCCTTTGAAATCGGTGTTACCAACATTCACAATTAATTCCAAACCATATTTCAAGAAATTAACTTAATTTTATTAGGTTCCGATGGGACAATGTAGTATACACAAGATTAGTTTATAGTTTATTAATTAATATACATGTAATTTATTTTGTGAATTTAGGAAGAGGGAAGTTGGTGTAGTTAATTTATTATAAATATTTGTGAATTTATTGTGAAAGTTGGTAACACCAGTTTTACTGCCATCTAGTGGAAGCATCATTAAGCATTTGATCATCTAATGCATGTGCACTGTGATTCTGTAGAACTTAGAAAAATTTGTGATCAACAAATGTTTATAAGAAATGGATGTACACCAACTTCCTCCTTCCTAACCAAACAAAATTAAATACATGTGTATGGAAAAAGTCTAGTATTTGCCGATCACAAATTTTTCTACGTTATACAGAATAACAGTGTGCATGCGTGACATGCTCTAATGCTTAATGAAGCCTCTGCCAGATATCTCTGAAATCATAGTTACCAACTTTTGCAATAAATTACCAAATGTTTATAATAAATGGATGTACACCAACTTCCCTCTTCCCAGCCTAACAAAATAAATTACAAGCATATCATCAATAAACTAATCTTGTGTACAATAATTTGTCCCATCGGAACTTAACAAAATGAAGTTAATTTCTTGAAATATGGTTTGGAATTAATTATGATTGTTGGAAACACCAGTTTCGGAGCTACCTAGCGGAAGTTACATTAAGTATTTGCGCATCTTGTGCATGCACACTGCAGTTCTGTAGAACTTCATTCACAATATGATCATCTTGATGAACATTTTCGGGCTGTAGGCTGTGATTGTGAGGCTTGGGGGAACTACAAGCCTCACGACCATGGCCTACAGCCCGAAAAATCTTCATCAAGATCATCATAGCAACTCCGGCTGTGAAAGTCTACATGAATACATCATTCACAATATTTGCTTAATTGTATAAATGTTTAAAAATCGTAAGAAATGTTTAAAGAATTGTTTCAAAATTTTTAAAATAGTACGAAATATTATTACAGATGGTAAAAGTGTGTAGTACAACAGTGACATAATGTATGGAAAATCATTATTGACAAATACTAGACTTGAGCCAGGCATGTTATTTAATGAAGTATAAACTATTCTGATATACACTAACTCAGGTGTGTCCAACCTTTTTTTTGGAAAAGGGCCACTGATGTTAAGGTGAATTGGTTTGCAGGCCACATGATCTTTTTTTTTTTTACTGTATTAAATAGGGATCTAAGATAAACCAATTAATTTAAATATAAAATAGCTAATATATTATGTTATTTTATTAAAATATTAAACATATATTAATTATTTTTTAAATTAAATTCATTTTTGTCCATATATAATCTAATACAAAGTATTATTAACCCTTGTATGTTTGTTATAAAATTTAGTTTAAAATTTATATAAAATTGTTATATTAAATTAATTTTTTACCTGTCAATGCAATACCTGGCACTGCTTTTCATGAACGAGGTATTCGTTATCTGGTTTCATTGATGTTGTAGCAACACATTCTTGCTGTGCAGTTCACATGTTTCATCCTGGAGAACACTTGTTCGCATATTTATGTGCTACCGAAGAGTGATGCAAAATGAAGTTCATATCTATTAATGCCTGGATATTTTTCTTTGGGAAAGTAGTCGCGATAGAATTTTAGTAAAGACACATTGTTAAATTATATTTGAAGAGAAAAATTTTTGCCTAGACCGAGACTCGAACCTGGGACCTTTGGTTTTCCGGGCCAAATGCTCTACCAACTGAGCTACCGAGGCGAGTTGCAATCTAGATGCAAATTTATCTCTTATACTTACTTACTCACTGGCACTATCAAACCCATAGGTTCATGGCTGCACGTACATAAGCCTCTCCATACATCCCTATCCTGAACCAATGTTTTCCAATCATCCCCTGTATAATCTACTTCCCTCAAATCGTAGTTAATGTTATTCTCCTCACCTCATTCTTGGTCTATCAACTGGGCGTTTTCCTTCTGGTTTTCCTACAAGAAGCTTCCATGCAAGTCTTTCATTCCCCATTCGTGCCACATGTCCTGCCCATCGCAGTCTATGAGACTTAACTGTTCTCATTATATCTGCCTTCCTATAAAGACCATATATTTCACTGTCATGTAGTCTTCTCCATTCACCTGTCTGTTCATCTCTCTTTTGGTCCAAAAATTTTCCAAGAACTTTATTCCCAAATACTCGTAATCTCCTTTCCTCCCTTAAAGTAAGAGTCCATGTTGCACATCTCCATATAATAAAAATGGTAGAATAATAGTTTTATATATTTTTAGTTTAACGTTTTTTGAAGCGAGTTGGGATGTCAAGAGTCTCTGTAATGCATAATAGCACGCATTTCCGGAATTGAGCCTATGTTTAATTTCTTTGTGCATCTCATTCATATTTGTGATTATTGTTCCTAGGTATTTGAATTCAGCCACCTCCTCAAAATTTCCCTCATTTGTCATTAGCTGTCCATTTCCATTATGTAATGTACTCCTATGTGTGACCATATATTTAGTTTTATTGATATCTACTTCCAGCCCCAATTTCTTATTGTTACTCAATAGTGTGTGCGTGTTGGCCTTTAGTAACTCTCCTCGCTATCGCCCAACAGTAATACATCATCAGCATAAACTAACAGCTTATTATTACCATTGAGTCGTAGACATTTTTCATCCTCTAAAGATTTGATGGCATGCTCTAGTGCAAAATTAGATAGTAGAGGAGATAGTGCATCTCCTTGCTTCAAACCAATTGTGGATTTCAAATGTATCTGAAAACTGTTTGCCTATACACACCCTACTCTTTGTGCCATTCAGACACATTCGTATAAGTCTAACTAAATTTTTAGGAATTCTGAACTCCAGCAGGATACTATATAACTTCTCCGTCTTAATTGAATTGGGTGCTTTTTTGAAGTCTATGTATAGTTGATGTACAGTACCATTATATTCCCATTTCTTTTCTAAAATCTGTCTTAAACTAAAAATCTGATCTGTTGTAGACCTGTTTCTTCTAAATCCACATTGATGGTCTCCAATGTCATCAATATAGGGAGTAAGTCTGCTTACTAATATATTTGTTAGAATTTTGTACGAAGTTGAAAGTAATGAGATGCCGCTCTAGTTGTTGCACTCAGTTTTATCTCCTTTCTTTTAAATTGGTACGATAATTGATTCTTTCTATTCATCTGGAAGAGCTTCTTTTTCCCAAATCATACTAAGCAATCAGTGTATCTTGTCCATCAATTTTTCTCCCCCTGATTTTATCAGTTCTGCTGGGATCTCATCTGAACGTGATGCTTTATACATCTTCAATTTTTCAATCGCCATTTCAACCTCTAATGCACTTGGTTCTGTGACTAGCATTTCTGCTGCCTGTAAATTATCCTCCTCAGTGTCCTGTTCTGTATGTACATTTAATAGCTGATTAAAGGAACTTTTCCATCTATTTAACCCATTCACCTCGGAAGACGAGGTACACTCGCTGCTATATATTTTGCAATATTTGTACATCCCTTGTCTGGTTATCTTTTTTAACATTGATGAATAGTAGAGGAATGTGTTTTGGCCTTTACCCTTATTGTGATCTCAAGTACCGTTATCTTTTGTTCGTTTTGAATGTCTGAAAAAATAATATAATTTATGGTAACGTAAATCTGGTTTCTGGGGAAATGCATTGAGCATTTAAACCTGAACTGAACGGGTTAATATACTCCTGGAATCTGCAATCATATCCCCATTTTCATTCCGAATTTTGTTTGTTCTAGCCTTAAACCCTTTTTTCTCTATACTAATTCCTTGATATAATTCTCTAATGTTCCTACTTTTGCATTCATTTCAAGATCATAAATCTACTCTCTCAAATATTCCCTCTTTTTACTCTTTAGTAACTTGGTGGTTTCCCGTCTAATACTACCCAAATTGCTCTAAATTTACCTCATTTGGCTTGTGTATCCATTTCATTTTTGCTAGCTTTCTTTTCTTTACAATGTCGGCACATTCCTCATCAAACCATTTCTTGTTTTGCCTCTTTTTAAAACAACCAATGCTTTGTGATGCTGACAATTTAATAGTATATCTTATAGCCTCCCATTCTTTATTTGTCAGTTTCTTCTTCGTTTGCCACATTGTCATCTGAAGATTCCAGTACTTCAAATCTATTAGCAGTTTTGATTTGGTATTCTTGCCACATTTCATCATTTTTCAAGTTTTTTAATTCAAATTTTTCAGAATCATTGTTAGTGTTTGTTCCTCTCATAAGCGATAGCCGTTGTCTGATTTTCACCCTGACCAGATGATCCGAATTGCAGCCTGCCCCTCTAACTGATCTAACATCAATGATGCTACTGTGCCAGCGTTTGTCCACTAATACATGATCTATTTGGTTCCGATTTTCACCATCTGGAGACGTCCAGGTGTATTTATGAATATCTTAATGCTGAAATGTTGTGCTCTTAACAATGATATTCTTTGATGTGGCGAAAGTGACTAATCTAACCCCGTTGTCGTTACTATCTTCGTGAAGACCGAATTTGCCTATTGTTGGTTTGAATATGTCTTCCCGCCCCACTTTTGCAGTGAAATCTCCTAAGACAATTTTCATATGATATTGTGAAAGGCTATCAAATAAGCATTCTAATTCTTCATATAACTCATCCTTGATCTTGTCATCTTTATCTTCTGTGGGAGACATGTACATTTACAATTATAAAATCATGTAATTTACCCTTTAGAATTATGTATGATATCCTATCACTAAGAAAGTTAATATCTCGGATAGCGGACAGGATCCTCCTCCTGACTAAAAAACCTGTTCCAAATTCAGGTCTTTCTACACCCCCATAGTATAATGCTAAGCCTATATACGTTGTAATTCCCTCGCACCAAATGCTTTGAAACCTTTGCTTGTATCTTTTTTCAAATGTTGGCTTCTGAGTTAAGAAGACATTTATTGCGAATTTAACACTACTTTATAAAGCCAGAAGGGCTTCTATTGATGTTTTTATTATTAATTTAACACTTCTCACTGAAGGATAAATTATTTTTGAAGAGAAAAATTTGGCACGAGGGAATTACAACATATATAAGAGAAAAATTTGCGTCTAGATCACAACTTGCCTCGGGAGCTCAGTTTGGTAGAGCATTTGGCCCAGAAAGTCAAAGGTCCTGGGTTCGAGTCTCGATCTAGGCGAAAATTTTTCTCTTCAAATATAATTTATCATTCACTGAGAAGTGTTAAATTAATAATAAAAACACCAACACATTCCATTTGTCGATACCTGGGGACCTCGTCTGTTTTAATGGAGAAAGGAGAGGAAAACAGATTGAAACTTATAACATTAACCTTGAAGTTTAGATTTTTTTGCAATAATTTCTGCTACTGCTTAACTCGCTTTTACTAGAGACCCAGTTTGAAGTGACACATTCTTAAAAATTAACTGCTGTCCCGAAAGTTTATTTTTAAGTTCGGATACCTTGTCTTCACGAAATTGAGCCTCAAATTCATCATATGAAGATGCATGCTTGGTTTCATAATGTTGCTTTACGTTATACTCCGTTACACTGAAACTGTTTCACTGCAAATTAAACACTCTACTTTGTTGTTTAATTCAGTAAAAAAAGTACTGATTTTTCCACATAATTTGAAATGATCTACCTTTGTCTGAAACTGGCGCTACACTTAGAAGCCATAATTACCACTTATAAAACTCACAGAATTATATTCTTCAAACCTCTCACTAACACTGACACTACAACGTGAGCGAACAATTGCAAACTGGAAACTAACTTAATATATACAAAATGTAACGATAGTAAAATATCTGGCACGCACTCATGTTTGAAAGTAGTCGCCGCATGATCAACAATGCACGGATACTTCAAAGTGATGAGCAGTAGGTAGGATCAGGAATAAAAATGTGGGCTGGGTGTTTCTTAAAACAGATGTGATTTCTCCATGTTTTGAGTAAGAGGATGAGTAGGATGAACTTTCACAAACACATTTGTTGGAAACAAATTTTATTTTATACCAAATAGAATTTTGTATTTCATAAATTATATCAGGCTATAATTTATTACAAATATCACTGCACGCCAAATGCGATGTTATAGAGCAAATATCACTGCGGGCCTCATGCGATGGGATTGAGGGCTGCAAGCGGCCTGCAGGTTGGAAACACATGCACTAACTTGTCCTATTGGAACTAACAAAATATATTTTTAAATGTTAGTTATTTCAATTTCACAGATATCTCCGACATCTAGTGGATGTTTCTTTAAGCATTCGTGCATGCACACAATTCTGCAGAACTTTAAAAAATCATTGCTTACATAGATAAATATTTAATAATTGTAAAGAATAGTTATAAGTATTGTTGCAAAACATTTAAAATAGTAAAGATGGAAGAAGTACATAGAGCAACAGTATTACACGAATATAGTATGGAAAATCAAGGGAAAGGTAACCTAAATTTGAGCCGAGAATCTGTTGCTATTAGGTTTATGGGAACTGTGGGTGTGTAGAGGAGTTAAGATTGGAAATAGGATCCAACATGAGGGACAAAAAATTTTTCTAAGTTCAAAGTAGACACTATGCGCATGCATCAGCAGATGCTCACGGATACAATATAGAATCATGCAATGGAGCCAATATGTATAGAATATTGGAATGCACATTGCCAACAAGAGAAACACCTCAAAATCTGCACAACATATGTGCCCCAATATTGAAGTCTCATTTTCGTTCAATTTTTATGGATTTTAGGAAGACCATGAATGTTGGGATTTGATATTTTTAATTTGAATTTTTCTTTTTGTGACAATATTTTTTTTAATTGATTTGAAATTGGATTCTACTTAATTGTTTTTGAAAGGGGATTTGTTTTGAGACGGAACTAATCCCCCATTATATATTTAATTATTTTCATTTAATTATAGGAATAAGCATAGAATTATAGATAGAATATACAATTATATAAATTTCAGTAGCCCAATAAACAAAATTTGGTTCACGTGGGAATAGTGAAGTCCAAGACAGTACCTGCAAAATTACAGGCCAGATTAGTTGCAGTTCTATTCAAATGAACATGTAGAGGTAATAAAATTACATAGCAAAAATGTAGCCTGTAATAATAAAGTTTATGGTCTTTTGGAAAACCATCTATAAAAGGTGCCGAAGTCTCATATCTCTTGCCGCCCTAATGCAAAAGATGTAAACAAAGTCCTGAGAACGAGTTCAAGCTAGCTTCCAGAGGAAACAAACAACCTCAAAATCATGTGAATGTTGTCATGATGTCAAATTTGTAGGCTTGAATGATGCAGCCAATGAATATACTAATATTATTATTAAAAATATGTAAACCAATTAAATGAGTGTTAGAAAATAAAAGTTACCGCCCTACCGATTCTCGGAAAAGGTGCTGATAGAAGCCTAAGTAAAATTATCAGAACAGTAGTGATCTTGCCTGTCGACGAGATACACAGTTGCGTTCTTGCCTGTCGCGAAAAATACACTCTCTATCTTGCCCTGTTGGTGAGATATAGGGCCTAGACTCTCGCGATCTTGCATTTGGCAAGATATATTAATATTTATAAATGAGTTGAAGAAAATGTTTTAACATCTCACCTCACAAAGTTGCATGTCTTCATGATACCGGTTTCAAAAGTATAGTATTACTTCCATCTTCAGTCAAATTCAAAATTTCAACAGTTGAAATTTGACTGAAGATGGAAGTAATACTATACTTTTGAAACCGGTATCGTGAAGACACGCAACTTTGTGAGGTGAGATGTTAAAACATTTTCTCCAACTCATTTATTAATAAATACCTCATAGTGTTTCCTCCCACTGTAAATTTAATTAAAAATATATATATATATTTCTTCTGAGTCTTAGTAATTTTCTGCTTTATTTTTACAAGTTTGTTCCAACTAAGTGAGATTAGTAGAGGCCACTTAGTCTAAAAAAAAAAGCTCCTGGCACGACAGGCCTAGAAGGTCCTTGGCTTACCAGCCGGCTGTTACCCTCTCATCCACATGTGTCAATATCACAGAGGTAGATGATCATCAAGACAGTGTAGGGGTGACATGTGGTCAGCATGTCGAGTCCCCCAGTTGTAATAGCTGGTTTTCTCAACCTGGAGCTGCTACTTATTGTAGCTACCCAAATGCCTCATGATGCTGGGTGGGCACCGGTCCCATACTGGTCGCAATACCATGAGAAAATTTCTTCCCCCATGGAGATTCGAACCAGCGCAAGTCCCATAGCTCTGCATCAAGGCTTCCTGCCTTAACCACTTGGCTACAGCGCGGGATGGTCACTTAGTCATTATAAATAAATTACAGGAGAATATAGTCAGTTCCCACAAAAAATAAAGTTTGTGCTATTTACTCGGTCTAAGTTCTAGGGATCGTGAAGATTGAAAGATCGCTCCAGAATATCTATTGTTTTGAGAGTCTTAAGGGTGATAATTTAAAGTGATTTGATAAAAATTTTCATGTGAATGTAATCTTCAAGTGTTCCAGTTAATTATACAAAATATTATAAAATAAAATTCTACAAGTAACTATATTTGTATTATATATAATTGTAGGCTTTCACAGCCGGCGTCTTGATCCATATTTGGTTCGTCTTCCGGGCTTATAGGCCGTGGTCCGGTTGTCTTCATACTCGATGTATCGTCTACTGCTGCGGTAGACCTCATCAGGAGATACTGCGTGCTCTCTGTGAACTCCTCAACAGTCGGCTGCAGACTGGCTGGTTGTTGCAAACTGTCTCTCTATTTATAGGTAAACCCTGGTTGGTGGGAGGGTTTTCTGCGCAGTCTGAGTTTTGTGCTGTTTTTGTGCCTTTGCAGAAGTCATAGGCTTCGTTGTCATGTTATGCAGTGCTGGGATCCATATTTTATCTTCAGGGTTTCTTCTTTTTTTGTTGAAGGAATTTTTATGTTTATATATTTCGATGGCATCTCTGTATAGTCTGCTGTAGTAATGTGATGTTTGTGATAATACCTGAGTTTCTTCAAATCTTATAATATGTTGTTGGTTGTTCATCGAGTGTTCCGCTACGGCCGATTTTTCATTTTGTTTTAGTCTGCAGTGTCTCATGTGTTCTTGCAATCTTGTGTTAATCATGATTAACACATGAGACACTGCAGACTAAAACAAAATGAAAAATCGGCCATGGCGGAACACTTGATGAACAACCAACAACATATTATAAGATTCGAAGAAACTCGGGTATTATCACAAACATCACATTACTACACCAGACTATACAGAGAAGCCATCGAAATATATAAACATAAAAATTCCTTCAACAAAAAAGAAGAAACCATGAAGATAAACAAAATATGTATCCCAGCACTGCATAACATGACATGACAACGAAGCCTATGACTTCTGCAAACGACATAAAAACAGCACAAAACTCGGACCGTGCAGAAAACCCCCCCACCACCCGGGGTTTAGCTATAAATAGGGAGACAGTTTCCAACGACCAGCCAGTCTGCAGCCGACTGTTGAGGAGTTCACAGAGAGCATGCAGTATCTTCTGATGAGGTCTACTGTGGCAGTAGACGAAACGTCGAGTATGAAGACAACGGGACCACAGCCTATAAGCCTGGAAGACGAACCAAATATGGATATATTTGTATTGTCCAAGTTATTACTATCGTTACCTTCAAGTTGATCATGATTGTCCCCTGAGAACACTTATTGCTCTACCGAATCTCATCGTACCAAGTTAGACCTCTGCAGTTTTGAAACCAATTATCAATAATATTAATTCACTGACATACAATATATCAAAATGGTTAAGTAATAAATTCAAAGGAATGAACAGATTTGAAAATTTGGCTGTGGAAAATTCGTAGCAGTTAATAAAAAAAATTAGAAAATATAGAAACTGAATCTTCAGAAAATTGGTCTCATTTGATGTCACATCATTGTTCTCAAATATTCCAATTGACAAAACTATGGAAATTTTGGAAAAATGGCTAAATGAAAACAAGATAGATGATGAGAGCTTAATAGAATACATGAAATTAACCAGATTATACATAGATCAAATGTTCTTCACTTTCAGAGGAAAATACTACAGCCAAAGAACGGGACTTGCAATGGGAAATCCATTATAACCATATTTGGTGAATATGTTTATGGGAAACTTCGAATGTCAGATAACCAAAGCATACTGTTAAAATTGGACGTGTTCCACCAAAGGGCTTAAGATGGAATTTAAATGGAATTTTATGGAGGTCTTGGTAGCATTTAATTACATACTTACTTGAGGGTAAAAATATGGAGAATTCTATATGAAAAGGTAGCCGAGTTCTACATAAATAAATAAATAAATTTACATAACTTAATTATATTTTGACTCTTAAAGATTACATTGATGTATATATGAACTAAATCTAATTCTAACTTAAATTATTATTCCTACATTATGACTACTTTTTCGGTAGAGGGAGAGAGAGAAAGATTGCATTAGATACATCACGTATTTCAACCTAATATTTAATTTTAACATTATTTGAATATAGCAAACTCCCGATTATCCATGTGCATATTATCTGGTTTGAAGATTATCCAGACATGACTCTTTTTACTGTATTTTTTAAAAAATGAAGATAAATACTGTACTGTATTTTGTATTGTTATGAAAATAGTCTTTATTTTTAAACATGCTACTATGAACTGAGCTTAGAAACTAGCACAATAGAGTAACCCTGACTCACAACCCCTTCCCTTGACATGTTTAACAGTACTGTAGTCCGTGAGAACAGTGTGCAGCAGTGGTTAAAAAAAAAAGTTGGGTAAACGTAAACAAGTGGTTTTAAGCATATTGCAGAAGCTAGAAGTGATTAATAAATTAGAAAAAGGAGAATCTGTTGTGAAACTTGCTCAAGATTACAACATTGGCATGCAAACTGTTCGGGATTTAAAGAAAAATAAAGAAAAATTTATTTAATTTGCATGCTCTGCCGATAGCACACAAGGACCTTCGAAATGAAAGTCAATGAGAACATCAACTTACGCGGATTTAGATGCTGAGATTGGACGTGTACTTTTGGTTTAAGCAGAAAGAGCCGAGGGCATTCCTTTGTCTGGCACTATGTGCATAGAAAAAGCAAAGTATTTTGACGAAGAATTGGGAATTGAAGAGCAATTCAATGCCTCTTCAGGTTGGATGACCTGCTTCAAACATCGCTATAGGGATTTGCAAGCTTGGAGTACAGGGCAAAAAAACTAACTGCAAGTACAGAAGCTGCTGAGGGTTTCTTGGAAGAGTTCTCCAGTTTCATTACAGATAATGGATATCTGCCCCAACAAATTTATAATGCTGATGATTGTTCTGGAAAGACTTACCAACACATAGCTTGGCATTCCGATCTGAGGTACATGCACCTGGACACACAGCTAGTAAAGAGAGGTTGTCCTTTTTTGTAGAAACAGAACAGGTCAGCATAAGCTAAAACCGCTCGTGATAGGAAAATAAAAAAATCCAAGGGCTTTCAAAGGCATAAAAAATCTTACCTTAGATTATGTGAATCAGAAAGCGGCATGGATGGATACTGAGATCTTTCTAGACTGGTTCAGGTTGAAATTTGTGTCATCTGTTCGTGCATATCTTGAGAAGGAAGGGCTGCCTGTTAAAGCTGTTCTACTTCTAGACAGTGCATCCTGCCACCCAAGTTCAAGTGAACTTATGTCTGATGACGATTAGATTACAGTGAAATATCTGCTACATTGTTTTACATCTCTGATTCAACCCATGGACAAGGTGTGATTGCTAGTGTGATGCAACATTATCGCACCGACCTTGTACAAAGCATAATGCACGAGGGAACTGACATTGTCACATTTTGGAAATCTTTAAATGGGTTAGATGCTATTTATGCAATTTGTAGGGCATGGGGAAAAAGTGAAACAAACCACTATAGAATGATTGTGGAATAAACTCATGCCACCTAAGAATGAAGAAGACTTTTGCATGTTTTACTTCCGAAAACTGTGACGATGCTACAAATATAGCTCACTTGTTGAAAGAAGTTGCTGGATGTGAAGACGTGGATGAAGAAAATGTGGCTGAATGGTTGCAGAGTGACACATGTAAACCTGGCTTCGAAACATTGAATGATGTGGCTGTTGTCAACAAAGTACGTAATGGAGGGGAAGGAGAAAATGAAGACGAAAATTCATCCATGATTGAAAACAAAATTGGCCACACAGAAGCATCAATATGTATAGACGTCTTATTATAATATATGGGACAAAATTAATTTGATTACGTTGACGTCTTAAGTGTTAGGAAAATAACTGTAATCAGAAGAAGTGCAAACGACAAATTAAAGCAGAGGAATATATCAGACTTCATGATGTAAAACGCGTGGTTTCAATAAAGAATTGTGGTTCCTAGACATAAATTTTGCTTAAATTAATTGTAAGTACAACAGTTTTTTAATTAGAGTACTGTAATAAGTACTGTATTGAATGTTTGTTGTTAGAATATATTAGTTGTATTATCCATGTTTTTTTGATTTTCCATGCATATCTCGGTACCAATTAATACAGATAATTGGGAGTTTGCTGTATTCCACTTAGTTTCTAATCTATAAGGTTATAAGAACATTAAATTATTATTACTTTAACGATGACATTTTGATTCTGTTTAGAAAAACCCTAAACAATACTAAGAATTTGTACAGGTTGACTCTTGAGCACCAACAAGACAGAGTCACTTCACCTTGGTCCTTTAAATACACAAACTGACAGTACCTTCTTGTACACGTGCTTTCTCTCTCCCTTTGTCTGCCCAGAGGCAGGCAGACTTCTAAATTCAGCAATTTTACAGTTAGCTTTCCAAAATAGTCTTAGGTATGTAATATGTATTTGCATGGTTTCATGTCTCTCAAATATTAAATTATTCCTTTATTATAATTCATAATTTTTAGATTGAAATTAAATATCTAATCTTCTTACACTGCAGTATTACCCTTTGATTTTTAAATTTTGGAGTAGATATGTGGATGATATCATAGCAATAATCAAACAAAAACAATTAGACGATACTGTTAAACTTTTGAATATTCATAATAAAACAATTAAATTTACTATGGAAGTGGAAAAGAACCAAGAAGTACCATTTTTAGACCTTAAATTGATCAGAAATGAAGAAAAAGGAAAATAGAATTTGGAATTTAAAGGAAAGAAATGCACATTGATAATTATAGAGCGATTCCATGAAAATGTCATACTGAGGTGAAAATTTTGAAATTGATGCAGGAATAATATTCTTGGCGTAATATATATATCTTTAAGGATCAAATTTTCTGATTCTATAAGATAATGTTCCAAAAGTGTATTATTTTATTCTAATATTACTGGTAGAAGTAATTTTCCAAACCTGTAAAAACACGCAAAATTTTACCAATTTGTTGTTTAATGATTTGGTTGTATTAATTTGTTTTATTTTACAAACTCTTTTGTTAAACCATACTTTGGTCCTCCCTAGTCGTAAATGTAATAATATTAATTGCATTATAATGTTCTATATACCTTAAATGTGTCCTATAATTGTTAACTGCAAGCTATGGTCAGTCAGTCAGTCACGGAAAACATATAAAAATTACTGTACACAACATAATAATTGATGGAATAAAATTTCCTCTTGGATTCTACGTTATCGGTACACAGCTAACAAAAAAGTATTGAAGACATTTTCTTGTAAAGTCATTATTTTTCCCGCTGGTATCCCGTGACTGACTGACATTTTTTCCTATCATATATATGCTAATACACATGGTGTAGTCAGTTGCTTGCTGCACTCCACTGAGGATTAACATAAACATGGTTTAGGAAATCTGATAGACTGTTCGGCTCAGCTGTTCCATAAAATAATTACTGACCCTTTTTCTGTGTCAATTTGAGCTAAAAGACAGTTAGCGGAAGCATTTAAATATATTCAGGAAAAAGTTTGCAGTAAACGAAGCAGCCATACTTGTTGATTTTTCAGAAAATTATACCTACAAAGAACAAAATGAGATCCAGGCAGTTGATTGGAAAAATTAGCATATCTCAATATTAACTGCTGTTGCCTAGTTTAGATTGAAGGTGACAGATAAGTTCAGAAGAAATACTTTATTCTAGTGTCAGGTTATGTGACACGTAGCAAGTGTGCTATAGATGTTTGATATGGAAAAGTTTTTTTTTTTCTATAGTGATTTCTTCCAAAACTTGAGGTGATAAAAATTTTCAGTTGGAGCAGCTGGTAATAGAAATAGGCCTATACATTTAGCAATGTGACACTGCTTACTTGCATATTTGGATTTTGACATAAAATTGAACTTATTTGAATCATACCATGGAAAGGGGGCTATAGATGCGATTGGCAGCCAAGTAAAAAGGATGGCATGGATGTATGAAAAATCGGGAAAGAAGATACAAAATGTAGCAGAATTATATAATGTGAGCTGTAAAACCAACCAAATAACTGGTGTCACAAAATGATATAGAAGAAAAAAACAATTTGAATATCTTGCATCTATCACTGTGCGTATACAACGTTAAAGCGTTGGATCCCTATGTTATAGAGTATACACAACTGTCAAACAGTCAGCGCAACAAATTCATAAGTTTGTATGTTATAAAAAACTGAATGGCGTGACAGGCCTAGAAAGCCCTTGGCTGCTTCTCACATCCAAGTACATCAATCACACAGGTGGACAATCATTTAACCAACATATAGGGTGACATGTGGTCAGCATGTTAGATACTCCAGCCGTCATGGCTGGTTTTCTCGACCGCAACTGCTAAATATTGTAGCTGCCCAAATTCTTCATGATTCTGGAAGGGCACCAATCCCATTGTGGCCAAAATTCAATGACAAAATTTCTTTTCTCATGGGGACACGAATCAGTGCTCTCCATTGAGACATCTTGACTCAAACCATTCAGTTACAGCGTGAGATTTCATGCGTGATAGGAAACATTATTTTTATTAATGGGTCAAGTCAAGTTAGCGGCGAAGACTAGGTAGTGAAAATATGATTGTTTAAGCGATGTGATTCATCGATGCTATGATGTGAGTCATCAAAACTCGGGTTAATTAGAGTTATGTTTTTCTGGTAGTTTAAAAGTAGAATTCACTGCGTCAGCAATTGTTTACTAACTATAGCTTACTAATGCGATTTATGATAATTTGTTTTGAAAGTACATGCACTCTGATAAATAATTAACTTATTAAGAATGTGTATACATTCTGGAAGGCTTAAATTTTTTATTTCAGTGGTTCAATCTAGAAATCAAAAATATTAAATCTTACATCAGGTAAACTGTAATAAACTCCACTCCAAGCATGACAGGCCTAGAAGGCCCTTGGTCTACCAACTGGCTGCTGGCCTCACGTCCACATGTGTTAATCACAGAGGTAGACGATCATAAGCCAGTGTAGGGGTGATAAGTGGTCAGCATGTCGAGTCACCCAGCTGTTATAGTTGGTTTTATCAACCTAGTCGTTGCTACCCAAATACCTCACGATGCTGGGTGGGCACAGGCCCCATACTGGCCAAAATTCCATAAGAAAATGTCTTCCCCGTTGGAGACTCGAACCAGCGCAAGTCCCATAGCTCTGCACCAAGGCTTCTTGCCTTAACCACTTGGCTATGACACCAGACTAAATTGTAATCAGTTACTATATATGTCCATAGTAATTCTGCCTGAGGGCAGGTCCTTCACTGCAATCATAGCATTTTACTATATATATATATATAAATAAAGAAAACTAAAATGATGGCCTTTTGTGGGAAATGCCCTATACCTAGCAAAATTGTTTTGGATAATGAAATTTTAGAATCAGTAAACAAATTTAATTATTTGGGTTATAATTTAACATTTCAAGATGAAGCTGATATATCAAAGAAAATCACAAATTTTACAAAAACAACGGGGATAATTAACAGTATAATGAAACCATCTTCAATACAGAAGAACACAAGATTACGACTTTATAAGATATGGTAGTGAAGCATGGACAATACGAAGAAGAGATGAAAGCCGAATAACAGGAAATGAGATGCGATTTATGTGCCGTACAGCAGGCTACACAAAGTGGGACCATAAAAGAAATGAGGAAATTATGGAAGAGTTGGATGTAGAATCCATTCTTTACCATATACAAAACTACCAGAACAATTGGAAAGCCCATCTTCAATGAATGCCGTCTCATAGAATTCCAAAAGCCATACTTTGCTAATCATCATCATTATCATCTGCCTTTCAAGTATTAGGCCCAGTGGCCCGTTACGGTCTCCCGCCTCTCCGAAAAGGTCTACCCACAGATCTTCTGCCTTGAGGAATGTAGTGAAGAATTTGTTTTGGTATTCTGACGATCCATGCACTGAATATGCCAATTGTTTCTATATTCTTGGAGGTATTCAGATATAGGTACGATATTTAACTCTCTGGCTATTGTTGAATTTCTTTGGTGGTCTAGAAGGCTATAACCTGCAGTTCGTCGCAGAAATTTCATCTCCGTGGTTGTAATATGACGGTCATCCTGAGTTCTGATGGTCCAAGCTTCACTGCCATAACAGATTATGGGTCTAGCGAGAACTTTATAGATTTTCATTCTTGTGTGTCTCTGCACTTTTGATGGTTTAAAAACTTGGTTGATAATTCTTAAAGCTTTATTACAGTTTTGTATTTTAAAGGATATAACACATTCCTCATTATAAGTTAGATTATATCCTAAGTATTTAAATGAATTTACTTGCTCTAATATTGAATTCTGAATACAAATTTTACTTCTTACTGGGAATTTCCCTTGAAAGGCCATAACTTTAGATTTTGTTGTTGATATTTCCATGTTAAATCGTTGGGCTATTATATTAAGATGATGAGTGGAATATTGTAATTCATCTTCGTTATTGCCAAAAAGAGCCTGATCATCTGCATATAAGAGTGTGTCTAAAATTGTGTGTCTTCTGAGAGGAATATTACCATGAACTGACAATCTCCAGTGTCTGATGATAACATTAATGTATACATTAAATAGAAGTGGTGATACAGAGCATCCTTGTCTGACTCTGCAATTTATATGTTTCCAATCTGACAATTCTGTTCCTATTTGTACTGCTATGATGTTATTTTTATACAGATTAAAAATTGTTTGGATCAGTTGATTTGGTGTTCCATCATAGTGCCCAAGGCAAAAGATTGCTGGGACGTCCAAAACGCTGGATGGAAAATTCCTCTTTGAGACCGTAACAGGCCACACGACTTTATACTTGCATGGATGATGATGATGATGATATACACACACACACTCACACATGAATACAATTTTAGAGGTATTATATTTGAAGAGAAAAATTTTCGCCTAGACCGAGACTCGAACCCGGGACCCTTGGCTTTCCGGGCCAAGTGCTCTACCAACTGAGCTACCGAGGCGAGTTGCGATCTAGACGCAAATTTTTCTCTTATATGTACATTGTAATTCCCTCGCGCCAAATTCTTGAAACCGTAGCTTCTATCATTGCAAATGGCGGCTTCTTAGTTAAGAAGACATTTATTGGGAATTTAACACTACTTTATAAAGCCAGTAGGGCTTCTATTGACGATTTTATTATTCATTTAACACTTCTCATTGAAGGATAAATAATAATAATAATAATAATAATAATACTTTATTTATTCTATTTATTATATTTGAAGAGAAAAATTTTCGCCTAGACCGAGACTCGAACCCGGGACCCTTGGCTTTCCGGGCCAAGTGCTCTACCAACTGAGCTACCGAGGCATATTTAACAGTAGAGAAGGCACTTTATTATTAAGTATTTAATAGTTTCATTATTTTATATAATTTAAAATGGTACATGGTAAAGCGAGTTAATTTAATTACATTATTGATTTAAATTAATATTTATTTTACAGCAAAATTAAATTTAACAATTTTCGTAGAATTGATAACATATATTTGCAGTTCTTTATTAATCTCTATTACCGAAACTGTTTATCTAGTTTCATAGTATTTTGTTACATTTGTGTAATATCAGCATTTTGAAATTCTAAATTAAATGCAGATATGTCAGTCAGTCACACATCACATATTAGGTCATAACTTCGGTATTAATTGTGATTTATGTTTATTTTTTAATTTAAAATGTAACTTGAAATGTGCCCTCCAAACGGTATTTTGGAAAATTGAATTAAGAATCACATTCCAGAGAATGTAGATGAACATGTTAAGACATTTATGTCAGTCACACATACTTTGATAGATAATAAATAACATTGTTTTTCTTCAGAAGTTGTACAGTTATGTACAGTCTTAATCAGACATTTTTCCTCTATCATATCACGTATATAACACCTCTAATTTCAACCAATTGTAATATTTATGCAAGCATTATGCAGCAGAAGTATATTGTAAATGTGAGTCAGTCACATATGGAATTGCTCTATATTAAAGCAACATATTGCACATAAACAGGCAATATTTAATAGTTTAACATACAGACGTTCCCATGAGCAGAGAAAATTTCAAGAAAGAGAAAAAACACATTATAAAAATAGCAAAAGAGAATGGTTTTCAGAAAAAAGATGATTCATGAGAAAGTAAATAAATTCAAGAAACAAAAGTGGTAAAGGAAAGTACTCTTCAGACAGATAAAGCAACTGGTAAAAAATTAAAGAAATTCACATACCATTCTTCAGTATTTAAATAAGTTTCAAAAAAATTTCAGTAAATTTAACATTAAATTATGATTACATTTTGAATAAATTGATCAAAACCAACAAAACTGAAAAGATTGAAGACGGCATCTAATCAGGGATTTATGAAATTGATTGTAAAGATTGTGAAAAAAAATATATATTAAAAAAATTATATACAAGATTGAATGAGGGAAGTAGATTATACAGGGAATGATTGGAAAACATTAGTTCAAGATAGGGATGTATGGAGAGCTTATGTCCGCGCGGCCATGAACCTACGGGTTCGATAGTGCTAGTGAGTTAGTTGGTTAGAGTTAAGTATAAGATTGAAAGAACACCTTAGAAATGTTAAAAATGAAGAAATAAAAAAAATTTGCAATAGCTGCACATGCATGGTCAGAAAAACACAGAATTGAAACTAAGGCCAAATTACTAAAACAGTTAGAAAAATCTAAGGAACTCACAATTTGAGAGAAAATTTATATCTGCAAGAATAAAAAGAAAACCATGAATTTTGAAATTTCCGGAGAGAGAAAAAAAATTGATTTTGAAGTTCATTGGTCAGCCAGCAGAGGGAGCAGAAATCAACTTACAGGACGGACAACCATAAAACAACAGTTGGAATGCATGACAATGTCGCGCAAAAGCGACGAAACCTGGTCTGCATAAAAATTTAAAAAATATGAGGTGAGTCAATTAACCAACTCAAAATAATTAAAAGAAACCTCATAATGTTATTTCCTACATGTATTAAATAAGGTTCATTCTATGTTTTTATTATTCATTTCGTACATCTGAATGATGGATAAATCATATTTGAAGAGAAAAATTATATGCTCAGACTGGTGCTTGAATCCAGGACTTTAGACTTTATAGGCCAATACTCTACCGACTGAGCTATCTTAGCGAGCTCCAATCTAAATGCAAATTTTTCTCTTATATATGTTGTTAATTCTTGTGCACCAAGTGCTATGAATATGAAACCTTTACTTCTATCTTGCAAATGGCGGCTTCTTTATTAAGAAGACATTTATTTGCGAATTTTCATTTTACATTATAAAGCCAGTACAGCTTCTTTTGATGTTTTTATTATTCATTTCGCAAATCTCAATGATGGATAAATCATATTTGAAGAAGAGAAAAATTATACGCTCAGACTGGGGCTTGAACCCATGACCTAAATAAGTAATTTATTAATATTGTACAGCTATTGAAATATTGTAACATATTTTTTATATTTTTAGGTTTGGCCTACACAGGAAGTTGGTTAATAAATAATCTATTAAAAATACACTTATACCTGCAATTATGTTTTTTTAAATGTAAAAATTATGTACCCTATTTATAACTCATAAATATAATGCTATTGCTTAATAACAAATCACTGGCATTATTATACCCAGAGATTTATGGCTGCACGGACATAAGCTCTCCATACATCCCTATCCTGAGCTAATGGTTTCCAATCATTCCTTGTATAATTCTCCTCTCAAATCATGGTTATTGTTATATTAAAGTTTCCATGCCCCTGTTTAATTCCCTATGTCCTGAACATCGCAGTCTATGAAACTTAACCATTCTCATTACATTTGGTTTCCCATAAAGATCATGTGTAGCTTTCTGCTATGCAGTCTTCTCCATTCACCCATCTGTTCATCTCTTTTTGATTTAAAAATTTTTCTAAGAACTTTATTATCAGATCACCTAATATTAATGCATCATCAGTATATACCAACAATGTATTAATACCATTTTAATTGTACCACTTCTTTATCCTCTAGAGATTTGATTACTTGCTCTAGTCCAAAATTGAATAGCAGAGGAGACACAGCATCAGCTTGCCTTAAACCATTAGATAAAGAGTTTCTATTTATTTTTTAAAAATAAAATATGGATATTAATAATACTAGAATCTACTACAGTTATAGTCCCGTAGCCGAGTGGTTAAAGCAAGAAGCGGTGAAGAGCTACAGGACTTGTGCTGTTTCGAGTCCCCATGGGGGAAGAAATTTTCTCATGGAATTTCAGCTTGTATGGGACCAGTGCTCACCCAGCATCGTGAGGCATTTGAGTAGCTACAATAAGTAGCGACTCCAGGTTGAGATGACCAGCTATAACGGCTGGGGTACCTGACATGCTGACCATATGTCACCCCTACACTGGTTAGATGATTGTTTACCTCTGTGATTAACACATGTGGATGTGAAGCCAGCAGCCGGCTGGTAGGCCAAGGGTCTTCTAGGCCTATCGTGCTTGGAAAAAAAGAAAAAAACTACAGTTATGCCTCGATTAACAAATGGATGTTAGAAAATTTAATAAAATGTTTATCACAGAATTAAAAAAAACTTCTGTTTTATGACAATTTTTTTTAACAATGAGTTTTACTGAGTGCTATATTAAAATTCTCTTTTCTTTATACATCCATCCATAGTAATTCTGCCCGAGGGCAGGTCTTTCACTGCAATCATAGCATTTTCATGCTATGCGTTGCAGCTTTACTATGGAATTGTAGGGGTAGTAGCTTCCCATTGCTTTCCACACTGGTGAAGGATGATGATGATGATAAGAAGGATGATCATGACGATGATGGCCATATGATTTTGGAGACGTTTGGGCTTTAAAATTTTCCTGACATTTGTCTTGCAGGTGAGGAAAAACCCCGATAAAACCTCACCCAGAAAAACTTCCCGACTGGGGATCGAACACGGGCCCGCTGCATGACAAGGCAGCACGCTACCTCGAGACCACAGCGGTGGACTTCTTTATACAAATGTGAATTTGAAAATGATGTATCTGATGTGGATTTCCTCTGTTTATTCAATTAAGCTTTGGTTAACAAAGGTGTAATCTGGCACAATGCATATTACTAGCACTGTTTAATTCTATATATTTGCATTAACCAAACATTCTTATGTTAGGTCAGATGGTAACACACTTGCCTGTTGGTTGCAGATCTTAGTTTAAAACCTGATGGGGTAATTTTTTTTTCTGAGCTATTAAAACCGCATATAAGAAGTATGATGACAAGATTAAGGGTCGAATGTTTGAACGCATTAGACAGTAAAAGGCGTTCTCTGCTGAGAAAGTTTTATCCATATACATTTTGCTTACTCAGAAATCTATTCATGCGATAATAATTGTAAGCTACCTGACGAGGTACCTTAAGATCATAGCTCAAGATAGAAACTTATCGTGAAAATCCCAAAGGGAACCGATGGTAACCGATGTAGTTTGAAACCTTTGCAGCTTTATCCAAGATGTTGGACCTTGAAGACTTCGATCATGTTTTCGGTATACGTGGAGAAGAGGAATTTGATAGAGTCTACCAAAGAATTCAACTGGAAGAACAGGAGAATCGGCGTAATATTGCACGATGCAGACGTCGTTGTATACGGTATTATTTGCGGGACGCAAGCATAAATGCGTTCCCTCTATAGCAGACGAAAATAACGGAAGTGGTTTTATCGCTGAGAATTCTGGGTAATTCGTTGCCAATATTATGAAAATGTCAACTTTCATGCATGACCGGTAAGTCGGCCGTTAATTCGATCTCAGTAATTGCTCACGGTGAGTCAGCTCACCAGTGATTGGAAGTAATTTGAGTAGAGAATAATGTATTTGCATACGACCCTAAGTGTGTATTTCTGCCTTACAGCCAAGCATTTTAACACATGATGCCTTGGTGCATGTTCGAATCCCCGTGAAAGAAGAATTTTTTTTTTCAGTTATATCTTTGACCAATATGGGACCGGTGCACACCCAGCATTGTTGGAATTTGAGTAGCTGCAATAAGTAGTAGTTCCAGGTTGAGAAAACCAGCTATAATGACTGGGGACCTGATATGCTGACTACATGTCACCCTAATACTGGCCAGATAATTGTCCATCTCTGTGATTTACACATGTGGATGTGAAGCCGGCAGATAGGCCAAAGGCCTTCTATACTTCTCATGCCATGGAATTTGAGATTCAGTAGGGACCATATATCTGGATTAATTGCATGAGCAAATGTACAGTACAGTAAAAGCACCTTATTCACAGTTCCATTATTTGCAGGTTAAAAAATTGCGACACAGTTCCTGTATTCGTGGCTAAAAATTTCTTTATTCACAGATCCAGCCAGTATATTAGAAGGATTAGTGCCCTTCATTAATGCATCGGCATCTTTTTTTTTTTACTGCAGACACATGCCATGGTGGCTTTTACAAAGAGTGATTCAAACCAAACGGACAAATAAATATCAAAGTAAAACAAACCTTATTGTCATTAAGCCTAAAGTTCGTTGTTAAAGCTGCTGCCGCCGTATTTCATGTGTTGCTATGTCTGTTAATAAATGCCGCCCTCGCCACGATCAGCGTTTATTTTCATTGATTGCAATAATTTTGATTGTAAGCATGTGCTTTGTTCCCAATATATAATGTTGAGTAAAAGGAAAGTAAAATTAGTTCCAAAGTGGAAAATAGTAGTGTTGCCGCTTAACGTAAAAATAGAAATGATTGACTGTTTACGTGTTGGCGAGTAGTTTGCATCCATATCATGCTGTTTCAACATGAAACAATGTACGATTCATCAAGAAATCCAAAAACAAAATAAGGAATTCTATTGTTGAATTCACAGCTGAATTTCAATCTGAATTGAAAGACCTTTTAAAAGCGTCAAAACAGGAAAAAAATTAATAAGTTCTTTAAGCCCTTGCCTAAGCCTGGCAATAATAATTAATAGAAATTGGTAAAAATCTCTCATTAGTTTAATTTTATTTTGACTGTTTAACTCATGCTCCCAATGGGAGCCACAATGACCAATCACATTTTCAATGAAATTTGATTTACAACCAACCACAGTCATTTTTCACCTCGATTTTATCAATTTAATTTATCACTTTAAAATCATGCTCCTTTTTAACATTCTGAATAGGTCAGAGCATTATTTTGCAGTGACTGACTCTCTAAGAAATACGTTGAATATAACAATTTATATATTAAGATGTAAGAATTCTAGAATGCATGTGGCTACCAGATTGTATATATGGTGCATGAATATAACCAGATAGTGCTTGCAGGATATAATGTAAGAACATTTGTAGCAATTGATTATACCACAAAAAAAAAAAAAAAGAAACCACTGTTTGCATTTTCTTAAACATATTATTTCCTAGGAATTTACGTTCCAGAAAAATATCATTGATATATTTACATCTTAGGACATCAGAAATTAATTAATAACCTATAATGTTGATTATAAACAGTTTGATGTGTTTCATTTTTTCTCCACTAGGGTGCATCTTACAATATTGCAATTCTTTGGCAATAAATAATACGATCTGGTTGCAGTAATGAACAAATGAAACATAACAAACATTTCTCGTTTGTTTTCAAACATCGCCATTTACATTAAATATGTAAATATTTTGAAATAACTATATTTAAATAATGATTTGTGAGTAAACAGCTTAATTTTATTCGTTAAATAGTCCTAACAGATGCCACTATTGATTTCCAAATTCTCTAGATAAATTGGAAATCACTTGTGGCATTACTTTGATAATTAGTGATTATATATATATATTTAACAGATGCTGAATTCAGATCTGCAATCCAAAATTTTCTATCACTTACCATTTTAGCAGGAAACGTGATTGAAAATTTCCATATAAATCCAAAAGGAAAATGATTGAACTTATCTAATTTCAGTATTCTGGCAATTCCTTGTTATTTTTGTAAATGCAAGGATTTATTAAGAAAGAATTGTATAGATTATATAACTTTCAGGAAGACTTAGTCACAAATTTTCTGATTATCATGCAAAAAAGTATAGAAATATAGAAAAAAAAAAGGTTGATTTTACTCACATTCTAAAAAGGTTTTCTGGAACATTTTTGCTTGTTGATATCATCAGGAACATCCCTAATTAGCTGCCAACAATAGTCATCTAACATGTTGGGTGACCATTGCCCTCTCTATCTTCTTGATAAAAACATTTTCTGTGTTCATCGCTGACGGCCCCCAGGTTGGGAGCAAAGAAGTCCAGGTGGGAATGTAGGAAAAGTATTTTCAATGACATATTACACCCCAAGTTTTTATATGCCTTTAGCATGTTCTCAATAATTTCTTTGTAGTTTTTGGCCCTAACATTTCCCAGAAAATTAGTACACACTGTCTTGAATCCCACCAATGCTGCTTTCTCTTACTGTCCTCTATCACATCATCAAATTTCTTGCCTTGCATCACTTCACAAATTTGTGAGCCAATAAAAATACCTTCCTTCAATTTACCTTCATTAATTCTTGGAATTTTTTTTTCAAATACATAAAACTTTTACCATTTTTGTTTAGAGCCTTAACAAAATTTTCAGTAAGCCTAGCATAATGTGAAGGAGTGGTAGCAATATGTTTTCTTTCTTAACTAATGGTTGGTGTTTAATACTCTTGTCCCCTGGTAGCAAAGCATCCCCTAGAGGCCATTCTCTTAATTCATTATGTTTTTGTTTAGCTCGACTGTCCCACTCACATAAAAAGCAACAAAACTTGGTGAAACCACTCTGCATTCCAAGGTGTATCCCTATGACTTTAAGATCTTCACATATTTTCTATTCATATTTTGTGTAGTTAACAGTTTTTAAAAGCAAATTCATATTCTCGTACGTTTCTTCTTCTTATTATTATTATTTCATATGAATAGTATGAGCAATAAGTATAGGCACAGAATGGTAAACATTACAATTATGTAACAACACTGCCATTAAACTTAACTCGGAAGAATCTATGAAATGGCACCATTCTTATGAATTGCAAATTTTACCGCTCAATTGTTCCAACATCATTACAATAGACAAGTTCATTCAAAGAGTTCATTCAAAGAGTGTTCACGTTTCCTATAAGTTGTTATTGGGCTCAATCAAATACCAGTACTGTAACAGAGAGCCTAATAGTTCCGACTGACTTTTGTTAAATTGAGATCCCTTAGAAGATAAAATATATTTTTAAATTACTGCTTTTGCACTCTGCTTCAACAATAAAAGTGGGAAGGTTAAGAGACCGTAATAAAATAAATTGTGTGAATATATAATCTGCTACATCATGCAATTGACCATGCCATTTATAGGGCTCATAAATTGAAACAGACCACCCAATAGGCTGGAATTGTTTCTTTCCCATTAATAAAGTAATAATGTGTTGTCATATGCTCCTTCATGAACAAGGGTTCAATAGATTATGTATACAATAGCCCGCTACTTTGTGCTCGGTCGAGTCGCTAGTATAATCATAAATCGGTGATTACATCAAAACCGTAGGTGATAATGGAAAAGGGATTTCAGTTTAGAAATCAGGGCATAAAAATATGTTAGAAACATATAATTTTTGTCAGGTGCAAATTTCAGTGTTGTCTAGTGTTATTTATTTTATTTTGGAACCTTGGAACGTATCCCCTATACACCCATGCAAATAACCATTCTGTATTTGTGGCATATTTATGGAACATATCCTCTGCGAATAAGGAGCTTTTAATGTACTGTTGTTTGATTGGATTATTAACTCATTTGTGCCTAGTGTTACATAAATGCAATAGATCTTTGTGTCTGCTGAAAAAAAAATCATACAGAGTTTACCTACTAACTTGAGTAAATTTAAAAAAATATCTGATTGCAATATTTGAAAGAGTTATAATACAATGGAAAAAGTATAGGCTCTCTATGATAACAAAGATTAGACTGTGAGATAGATTTTTTAGTAATGTTGTGATTAGTTTATACTGGGATATAATTAAATACCCCTATCAAGCATTAACCCGTGGATGACAATTCTTTAGCAAAATTAATTTCCATAGACCATTTTATGAAATGTACACAGAAAGCAGTGGGCTAAACAGATGTGAGATCGGAACAGACAAAGACCTAATCCGTGAAGGAAGATGATGATGATGTACATAGTATGAAAGCCTCTAAAAAATTGAAAAATAGGCATAAACTAATTTCTTGTAAAATTTGTTAAAAAGTTAAATTATCGTCACAGAGTATCATCCTCGTTATAAATAATCTTTGTTATCATTATGAGCAAAATTGTTAGTTTAGACTACTGTTTGAAACCTATTTAATTTAATAAAAAAATATTAAATATTCATATTATCACCCCATTAACACCTAAGCAAAAATGCTGTTATGTAATTAATATTTAATTTTAGGAAGTGATATTTTGAGGTTATTTTAATTATATTATTTTTAGTCTGTTCATCTTACCTCAATATTAATGTTGATTTGTTCTTGGACATGTTTCAAAACAATTCTGTTTTATCATCATCTTGTCCAGACTGGTTTGATTTATGTTGCATTATGTTGCACACCTGGATGTTGATGTCAGCTCCATCCTGTGGTTGGCCAAAGAACCTCCAAACAAGGTCACGCTCCATCGGTATTTCAAAATTCATAACTCTGTCTTCTGAATATAGATTTTTTCCCAAATAGCTCTTTTGTATTTTCTAACTGTTTTAATAATTTAGTGTCTGAATTTATATAATGTTTTTCAGACCAAACATGAGCAGCAACTGCAGATTTTTCTATTACCCCATTTTTAATATTCCTTATGTGTTCTTTGGTTCTAATTTTTAGGTTTCTTTTTGTTTTTCCTATATATATATATATATATATTTAATTATAACATCGATAAAGCGTCACTGCTATAAAGTAAAATAAATATTCTCTTTAATTTGCTTACTTGATATAGTCAGCTACTAGATGGCAGTGAAGACAGTGTTCTCGCGACATCTAGTAATAATGGAGAGTATAATACATAAATAAGAAAAATAAGTGTTTGAATTGGATTCGCCTGGTAGTGTAATGGATATCACGCTGAGGTACAGACTCAGAGATCTGGGTTTGAATCCCGTCCAGGCATTTATTTTTCTTATCATACCATATATATATATATATATCTTTTCACAACCCTTGCATTCAATTTGATATATTCTTGACTTTTTATTTTTATCAGTTTTTTTTTCATTTTTGTTGGTTTCTATTAGTTTATTTAAACTGTAGTTATTTTTTGGTGCTAATTTAATAGAAAAAGCCCCATCACTGGTCTTGCCTTCCTTTGGCCAGCAACCAATCGAAGGGACTATTATTATGCTTTCAAGTCTTATACGAGAATTTCCCTCAAACGCTGGAGGGAAAATTTTCTATAGGATCGTAACAGGCCTTGGCCTAATACCTGGAAGGAAGAAGAAGAAGAGATACAAAAGAGCTGACTATTTGGGAAAAAATCTATATGCAGAAGAACAAAGACAGAGTTATGAATTTTGAAATACCGACGGAGCGTGACCTTGTTTGGAGGTTCTTTGGCCAACCACAGTATGGAGCTGACATCAACATCCAGGGTGTGCAACATAATGCAACATAAATCAAACCAGTCTGGACAAGCTGACGATAAAACATAATTGTTTTGAAACATGTCCAAGAACAAATCAACATTAATATTGAGGTAAGATGAATAGACTAAAAATAATATAATGCTGTTATGTACTTCATTATTAATTATCTAACAAACAAAAATGCCAATAAGGCCTAAACTCGTGTGTAACTTACTATAATTTCATATGAAATAATAGAAAAAATCATAAATACATTTGATTAAAGATTATTTTTTTAACCAAGTTTTGTATGATTATTAGGTCTAACCTCAAAATGTTTATGACATATTTCAAGAAACATACAGTATTAACAAACTATTTATTTAAAATAAGAGACATAAGTTGTAACAGACAATAATAACATAAGTATAAAACAAATATTATTATGGCAAGTTGCTCATAATTTCACGCTTGAACACGGTAAGTCCAGTCGGCTGATGACTAAAAAATTTCCACCCTAATTGGAAATTATTTATCACATGAACAGATTCCTGAGTCTGCAAAACGTTTCTGCAAGTGGTAATCTCAATGATTTATACCTGATACACCTACGCATGAGTGCGTTCTTGCATACCGGCCTAAGTTCTCTTACTGTCAGGAGAAAGTAGGCTCTTCTAAATCTCAGCTAGGAGAACTGAATAATTTTTTTTCCTATCTGTACTTAATATGGTTGGTTGGTATCTAATGTCGAGCACTTGGTAATGAAATCATTCGCTCTCTTGCACTCCAATATTTAGCAGAAAGGCTGGTCTCTTCTACAAAAGTACTTAATATATTATGTTTGTTTTCCACAGTGTAAGAATTTGGTTTTCACATCATTTTTCTTCTACAGTGCGATCAGTATAGACTGGGCAGCAGATGTGGCGATTTCACTATACACTGCTGATGCACTCGCGGCGGGGAATGGACAGTGTTGGATCGTGGTGATACAACCACACACATTTTCGTAACTATTTTACAAATTGTCATACTTACCAACTTTATTGAAGCAGGTGTTGGAACTGTTCATCTTCGTTGTCCATACATATTTGACACCTTTATACAATTTGTACAGATTATGGACTGTTGAACATGATGGAATTTTTACACCTGGGAATTGTGTTTCAAAAAAGTCTTCGTACTTGACTGGCTAACAAATATTGATCATAAATAAATACACACTGTTCAGTAGAAAAATTACACTGGTCAACATGATTTTTGTCTCATGAGTATCAATAGTTGTACTTAATGCAGTTCTTTATTGTGTTTTCAAATATGTATTCGGAATTTCTCCATTACCTACAGTTTTTTTTAATTTCAATTTCAATGAATGGATTTAAATAATAATTTTTTTAATAAACGTTTTTTCGTCCATTTGTCCATTGTAAAATAAAACCAAATGAGCTAACTCAAATGATTTCAGCTATGGAAAAGAGATATCAAGGCAAATGGAATCCTAATATGCTGGCCGATTATTGTTGGACCATCAAGAGGGATACTTCACAGGCGAAATATAGCAGAAAATCGTCATTCCTTATTTTCTAGGTGAGTCCGAATGTTCAAATATTGTGTGGTTACGAACATAGCAAATATTAAAGTGTTTGAAATTATAAATTCCTGACTCTTGCAAACCTTGCGTGATGGAGAAAAACCGATATCATATTTGAATTCAGGAGAAAAAATACTATCAGAATCACATATTTTTCTTTCTGCTCAGTGTTATTAGCCATTATACAGTTTACACTTACACTTATGTACACATCTTTCAATTTACACTTATACACGCCTGTTGTTTTATAAGATACAAATTTTAAAATTGAAATAACTTATACACACGCCATTCAGTACACAAGGAAAAGCGAGCGAGCACCTTTCCCACTCGAAGCAAACAATCTGACTGCGACCATGAATGTGTGGGATGTACTTGTATACTGCTGAGTCTGCGTATATTTCAAGTCCCGCGTCTGCACGTGTAAGCCTTCATCACTGCACAGCAACAAACCCCGTGTCCGCTGTCCATTGCTATACTAATCGCTCTGTAGTTTCCCAGTATTAAGTTGATATTCTGTTGTGCATTTTTGTTGAGAGTACTTCATTTCATTTGGTGATCTGCATTCATGTGATATTTTTGCATACTTTGCTGGTGTCTGAATCCATTTGGTTTCTCTTCAGATGAGAAAGCAGTCATGGATAGTCAGGTACCTTAATATTTTATGTTACAAACTTGAAATAAAAGTTGCATTAAAAAAAATTAATTTATAAAGATTTCTTGGAGGGTTTGTTTCAATGCTTTATTCAAATATGGAACAAAACACCTCAGTTATTCTTTTAATAAGTAATTTTGTGTTTATTTTTTTACAGTATAATAAATCCAGTTCATGGCGGTAGAACAAATGTGGAAGATACCACATGCACGGAGACAGAATCTATCATTAGCTCTCGCCAGGGTAAGTTTTATATTATTTGCAATAAAATAAAAATTTCTTATATATATTTGAGAATGTTCTTTGTGTTATGTAATCAGGTTGTTACCACCATAACGCTTAGTATTCTTTTTATCTGTTTATGTGAACTTGGTAATATCAAGAAATCTTTTTATGGGATTAACTATGGTTAGTCCAATGGCAAAAAGTCTTAAGTAAGGGCTAGATATGCCCAATTCGATTGTGGTCATTCATTTGCATGGTGCCTGGTTCTGGTATCCACCGAGTCCGATAAAATGAGTATCAGGAACTTTTCTCAGTTGGGGCAAAGCACTTTATTACTAGTGTCATTGGCTAAAAGTTGTGAATTCTTGCATTCATGTCCCCATCTCCTTGGACCTTCATGATATATTGAGTACTTATACCTTATTAATTTTTTTATTAGCCAATAAATGTTATACTCAACATCTTTAGAAGTTAATCCCATTATTAACTGGTTTCCTAGACCTCTTAGGGTAGTATTTATGGACATTATTAAATTCTCAATATATGCATACTCTAGTTGGCAGTTTATTCACTGAATTACTCACTTGACGTTACAAATTAAATTAGCAGAACAACTCACCGAAGAAGCATGAATGTCCACTTCATTTGTTTTTTTTTCGTGAAGTTGGCAAGAAATTTCTTACAGTTCTCAATGATATGATTCACTTCCATCTTTATCTGCTGGCCATATGAAAATATAGTTAACCTTCCGTCGGGCACATCTGTTCTGAGAGGCACAGGTTGTTAATTTTGTCCTATTCCACTGTCATCAGACGGCGTTGACGACTGGGCATCCGAGTAGCTGTTTCGTTTTACCTGCTCTAAACAAGTTTGCGATCGGCCATTACCATGGCGAGTTGTAAATATTTTGTTCAGAGAAGCTCATTGCGCTCGAAGTCGTTACATTGTTGAAGGTGTGTATTTTGAAAATATTTGCAAAAAGAAAATTATTTATTTAACTTATTTAGACTAAATGATGTTATATTCTTGAATAATTTTGCTAAAAACATAGGCTAAATGTTGATAATGTGAACTATTTTCAAGTATATTGGAACTGAATCAAACTTGTTCTTACTTTTATATCATGTTGTTTGAAGGTTTGTCACAAATTTGTTTAATCAATATTATGTCCAATGAAAAGTTTTCTAGTAGCTAATTTTGAAATTTTATCTTATGGACATCCCTAACAATAACATTTCTTCGACTTCTCATTGTTCAGATTGGCAAACAGTTCGTTAAATAATTTTTAAAAAAAATTTTAAGCGTGTGCTGATCAGGCACATTGCGCCCGAACTCGAAAGTCAGAATATTGCACCCAATGAAAGGTTAATGGAAATTTTGCCATTTATCAAAATATATGCAAGTTGTTTTAAAATAAGAAATAGAATGTTAAAAACATAAAATGAGTACCTGATGTATCAGTCGTCCTCGATTAAAATAAATTTCTGTTTGAAAAACTGATAGAGTACCAGTTGAAATGCAGAAGTTGAAACCTGGTTTTGAAAAGCCTTCATAGTTTTAACTACTTGAAGTTTTTCAAACAGAAATTTATTTTAGTTAAGGACGACTGATTTATCAGATACTCGTTTTATATTTTTAACATTTTATTACGTAACCTCAATGGTACTTTAAAATGAATTTTAGAAGTATTAATAAGAAATGAATGTAATTACAAATATGATGATGACAAAATAAAATATACTTAAAAAATGTAGTATATATCCCTTTTTAAGATAAATCTTAGCAGAATGTGGATGTTTTTTCATAAAATCCATACAAATATTTTGGGATATTTCTATAATAAATGTTTTATTTACAATACAAAAATGGTAAAGGTATCCCACTATAGGCCTCAGGAGGCCCTTGGGGTAGTGGGAGGTTAGGGCTCCCACTTTTCTGGACAATCGGCACTTTATGTCAACCGGGTTGTCAGCCCTGCGTGTCGGCCGTCTTTACCCCCAGAACAAGTGTCTGGTACTCATTTCTGTTAGAGGCTGAGTCGACCCCAGGGCCATAGTGCCGCCAGAAGGTTTGGGTCAGTTTAAAAATCCTGACCCCATTGGGACTTGAACCCTTGACCTTCCGGCTTGTAGCGCAGTGTCTTAACCACTATGCTACGCGTGTCCCCTTTACAATACAATATTTAATAATTTTACAGAATATATTCATGAAGATAACATATCCTTAACCAAAAATTCCTAACTTAGTATCCAAAGATAATAAAGTAATAGACAAAATAGGATGTATTAGATGAAATTAGGATAATACTTAAAGCATTCTCCCATCGGACGCCTCCCCAGGTGGCAGATAGGGGAATGCTCACCAGATATGGCGGGTACTGGAGAAATAAAATACCCAGGGCGGACCAAAACTAGCGCTGCAGCCTTGCAGTAAGATACTGGACTATCAAAGGCTAGAGGAAGAAAACCTTGAACAAAAATTACCCATCCCCCAGGTTGGGGGTTGATGCATCGGGCCAGCTCCTCGTTCACCATAAAAAGAAAAAAAATGCTAACAAACCAAACAACATGCCTCGGAAAAACACTCTAGGACAATTAAAGCTAAGAAAAAGGACTTTGAAAATTGGCACATGGAATATTCAAGGCTGCAGAAATAAAATGGAGGAAGTAATTAAAGAAATAGATGCAATGGAACTAGATTTGGCAATTTTAACTGAAACAAAGAAGAAAGGCACAGGAAATGAAACATTAGGCAATTATATACACCTTTACAGTGGAGTAGATAAACATAAAAGAGCAAAAAGAGGTGTTTCAATGTTGATTAATAAGAAATGGAAAGGCACTATAAGAAATTGGGAAGCCATTGATAGAGAATTTTAAAATTAGATTTGTATATATGGGGCTATAAATTAACAGTTTTTGGAATATATGCACCAATTAACGATAATGGAATGACAAATCTAGAAAATTATTTATTTTTTGACAAAGTTAATGAAGAAATAGGAAAAATTAGCGCTGGGAAACAATTAATATTATTGGGAGACATGAATGGAAGAACAGGAAGTAAATTTGGAGACCCAGTAGTAGGAAAGTTTGGAGAAAACATTTTAAATGAAAATGGAGAAAGGTTAATTGAATAATGTAGACAATCATCTTTAAAAATATGGAATGGTTTTTTCAATCATAAAGATATCCATAAATACACATGGGAACGTCCAACACTAAATCAAAAATCCATTATCGATTACATAATTACAAAACAAATTTCAAAAATGAAAATACAAGATGTCAGAGCTTATAGAGGACCAAGTTGTGTGACAGATCATAAATTAGTAATTGGAAAATTTATATTTCCTTGCATTCTTAATAAAGAAAACAACCACGCAGAAAAAGAAGAAAATATTAGAACAGAAATGGAAAGAAAATATAATGTTGAAAGCCTACAAAACGAAAGTGTAAAGCATTTATATCAACAGAGATTGAATAAAAAATTAACACAGAATGAATTCAGAGATACAGAAGAAATGTATCAGTACCTAAAAAGGTACATCCATGAAGCCGCCTATGAAGCATTGGGTGAGAAAGACGACTATAGAGGAAGGACAGCACTGTTTTGGAATGATGAAATAGAGAAAGAAAGACAGAATAAGAAACAGTTATTTTTAAAATGGCTTAGTACAAAGAACCAGAATGACAAAATACAATATCAAAAAGCACAAGCAAAAGTGAGAAGATTGGTTACTAAACACAGAAACGAGATTTGGGATAAGAAATGTACAGAAATACAAACATATTTAGGAAGCAAGAAGAGTTCTGAATCATGGAAATTTATAAAAAATATACGTTCATCGAATAGAAATAAGAATCTTCTCAACAAGCTAATAGGGATACAAGAATGGGAAGAATATTACAAAAAGCTTTTAGTAGAGGACCGAAAAGAATTTTTGGGAGAAAAGACGATTTATCAGAGATGGAAGCAGGAAACATAATCGAAATTGATATAAATACTGTAAGAAAGGAAATTATGAGAATGAAAAATGGTAGTAATGCCGGCCCAGGAAATATTGCTATAGAATTGATTAAAAATGACAGTCAGAAGTTATTGGAGATGATCACTGTACTGTTTAATAAAATAATAAATGGCGAAGAAGTGCCAGAAGAGTGGAAAGTCGCTATTATAACATCGATACATAAGAAGGGAGACAAGAGACAGTGTGAAAATTATAGAGGCATATCAGTAACGAGTACATTAAGTAGAATATATGGACGTATACTAAGTAAAATGGTTGATATAGAATACCAGGATAAAGAAATGGAAGAACAATCTGGTTTTAGAAGTGGTAGGTCATGCACAGATAATATATTTTGCATAACAAAAATGATAGAAAAAAAAGAGCAACTAACAGAGATTTACATTTGCTTTGTGTCGATTTAACCAAAGCATATGATAGTAAATGTTAGGGAAACTTTAGACGATTCCAACATTACCAAAAAATTAGTAGAAGCTATAAAAGCATTATACAAAGGATCTATTTCAAAAATAAAAGTTGGAAATTATATAACAAAGGGATTTACTATTACAAAAGGTTTAAGGCAAGGTTGCAGTTTATCTCCAACTCTATTTAAAATTTATCTCGAAAGAGTACTAAGAGACTGGAGGAAAAAATGTCAAAAAATGGGCATACCTATCCAAAATACACATGTATATTCATTAAATTTTGCAGATGACCAGGTATTAATAGCACAGGACCACGATGACATAGAATATATGGCTAAAAAAACTAAAAGAAGAATATGAAAAATGGGGACTTTATATAAACATTGAGAAAACTAAATATCTTTAAGGTAGAATATACCTCATAGTGAGAATTCCTAAAATAAGTAACTAAATATCTGTGTATAGGAGAAGAAATGGAAAATATAAATTTCAACAATGGAGAAGAACTAAAACCTAGTACTGAATGCACTTATTTAGGAACAAAATTAGACCATTCAGGCGATAACACAGTGGAAATTAAAAATAGAATCGCACAAACAAAACAAGCAATAAATGCTTTAAACTCTGTTTGGTGGAGCAAAAATATTATAAAAAATAGAAACTTACAAGCTTTAAACTCTGTTTGGTGGAGCAAAAATATTATAAAAAATAGAAAATTACAAATATATCAAACCATAATTCAGAGCATTTTAACATATGGTGCTGAAGTCTGGCAAATTCCTACCAGGGAAATGAAAAGAATTTTAAGTACAGAAATGGATGTTTTAAGAAGATCAGCTGGAAAATCTAGAATGGATAGAATATGAAATAAAGAAATAAGGGAAATTATGGGTGTACAAGAGAAGCCAGACATCATAGAAAAGAAAAGATTGCAGTGGTATGGTCATGTCAAACGAATGCCAGAGCAAAGATTGCCAAAAATTGTTATGGAATGGATCCCAATAGAAAGGAGGAAGAGAGGAAGACCAAAGAAAACTTGGATAGAAGGGGTACAAGTAGCTATGAATATCAGAGGAATGGAGGAAGATCAATGGATGGATAGAGAGGAATGGCGTTTGGTTTCCGGAAGATGGCGGCAGCTGCCATGATACCGGATGATGATGATGATGATGATGATGACTTAAAGCATCAGGGCAAGAGGTACTATACCAGGATTCTTAGCTAAATTTTGGAATTTTTTTAGATTTGGACAGAGTGTATCTTTCTAAAATTGCCATTACAGGATCAATTTCAATTTTAAGAAACCATCTTTACAAAATTTCTACTTCATGGTATGTATACTTCAATTACAATTTGAAATTTTTTAATGTGTTTACAAAATGTATTTCATCAATTTCGAAAATTGTCTGTATCACTTTGTCCTTGAGGCAGTCCTCTGAGGAAAGTTGTATATATAATAAAAAAATGGTCAAAAATATTTCAGAGTGTTTATTTGACAATTACATATAATTAGAGGCATGGTTAAGTTAATAGATTATTTATTAACCAATTTTCGTGTTTGGGTATGATTTAGGTCTAACCTTCTTCTTCTATGGAGCTACAACTCGATGTCGTGCTCTGGCTGCCTGTATTAAGCCCCTCCAAATCTGCCTATCCAGTGTCTTCATTTTCCAATTCCTCACTCCCAGACTCTTCCCTGCATCCTTCTCCACAGCATCAATCCATCTGTTCTACGGCCTTCCACTCTTCTCTGTCCCCTTACAGTTATATAGAGAATTTTCTTTGGAATATGTCTATTTCCCATGCGATGGACATGCCCTGCCCACTCAAGTTTTAACCCGCTTGGAAATATGTGATTCCTTATACAGCTCATGCAGCTCACTTTTATATCTACTTCTCCATATGCCACCTTCCTTAATCGGTCCATAAACCTATCTTAAAAGCTTTCTTTCGAAGGTGTGTTACATTTTCTTACGATGTATTAAGAGTCCAGCTCTCACAACCAAAATACAATACTGGTCTAATAATAGTTTTATATAGCTTTAATTTAGTTATTTGATGTATATCTTTTGATTTGAAAGCTGGTAGCAGGGAGAAGTAGGTTTTGTTTGCTGTATTTTAATTTCATGGAATTCATCTCTATCTTTATGAATCACGGATCCGAAATATACAAATTCAATAACTTCTATATTATCAAATATTTTTAAATTTGTAGGGTGTGTTTGGTTATTCTGAGGTTGTATCATAATTTTTATTTTGTGTGTGTACACTTCCAAACCAATTGTTGCTGCTACAGAGTTGATTTCTTTATAGGCTTCTTTAGCTATTGGTAATGTTCTCAAGATTATTACTAAATCACCTGCATATACCATAACTTGCACTGATTTATATGCTATTGTATTATTAATATCTACATCTTCTTCTTCCTTCCAAGTATTAGGCCAAGGCCTGTTATGATCCTATAGAAAATTTTCCCTCCAGCATTTCATAGAACGGCCCAGAGATCTTCGTCCTCTTGATATAATTATAAACAGCTTTGGGGATCCAATTTGAACTCATTCTTTCAAGATGGTGTTTCCAATTTAGTTGGTACTGTTTAATATATTCCAAAATTAGCGTAGTCTTCAATTCTTTTAAGATATCGGTGTTCCTTTTCCGATCCCATCTGGTGTAACCCGCTGTTCTGTGCATGAATCTCATTTCACAAGCTGTTATTCTGCTTTCATGTTGTCTTTTTAGTGTCCATGCTTCAACACTGGTCTAGCCAAAGTGTTATATAAACGTAATCTGGTGTTTTTTTGTACAAGGGATGGTTTCATAACTTGATTAATAATTCCCAAACTTTTATTATAACTAGTAATTTTTTCACGGATATCCTTTTCATCCCAGATAGAGAGATAATATCCAAGATATTTAAATTGATTAGATCTCTCTAAAGTTTTATTCTGGAGACAGATTTTACTTTGTATGGGGTCCTTCCCATGAAATGCCATAATTTTAGTTTTGTTAATTGATATTTCCGTACATCAGTTTGTCTTATTATGTACTCCAATGAGTAGAGCCAATCCATTACCTTGTTGTAATCCCTGATTTGTGGTAAATATTTCTGTTGACTCATTTTGAATTTTAACTTTATTGATAGTTCCCTTCATGGTCATGTTTATTAATCTTACTAAGTTAGATGATATATTATATGTTGTTAAGATGGACTCCAGTTTATTTCTTGATATGGTATCATATACTTGTTTGAAATCTATGAAGATCATATGAGCCTTTTAAAGCCAAAGTGGTGTAACTCCACTTTTTAAAAATCTGCGTTAATGCTAGAAATGAATTCTGGATATGTTGAACTACATGTAGGAATAGTGGTGTAATTCCTAGATCCCCAAACTGCTCCACAAATGACATCACAAGTTTATGCAGTCAGCAGTGCTATCTATCTGTTGATAGCCAAAGTGGTGTAACTCCAGTTACTGTTTTTGTTCTAGTGTCATGAAAACAACTTGCTACTAATTATATGTAGGCCGGTATTCCACAAACACACTAAATGTAGAACAAATTATAAAGCGATATTATAAAGCAAAATCAATTTTATAAGATTCATGATGTGTTCCATTGAGGTATTATTCAAAATTAAAATATAAAATTATGGAATATTCACCTGAAAGGTTGTCTCCTCAACTTAATTAGCAGGATACTGCCGATGATGGGACAAGTCCCGAAAGTGCTACAGTTAAATAACTAATTAAATTGAGGAGACAGACCTTTCAGGTGAATATTCCATAATTTTATATTTTAATAAAGCAGAATGTTATAAAGCGATGCAGGCACAGGACAAAACCAGAACTGGAAAAAGGCATTGAATTTATTGAGACTAGTTTTGAATGAAGACAACTTTTTAACCATTGATCAAAGTTTATGATCAATGGTCATTCCAATCTTCCGAACGACTCAAACTATGGCTCAATTGAATTGCACAGTAAGACTCGATATATTTTTTGCCCTTCTGACTGATTTTGAGTTATCGCGAAATCAAGGAAAAATAATCCTTTCATCTTACTGTGATGTCTGGCGAAGAGTTTTTGGCTACAGAAAATATTAAAAAAATACCATTACTAACAGAAAGCTTGATGAAAAAGACAACCCAGTTTCATGGCTAAGGATGCAATGGATTAGGTATAGGAAATCCGATCCATTTACTATCTTTTACAAAGAGAACATGCCTGATGAGCTTCCATTTTCAAGCTGAACATCAAATCACAAGGAAAACATGGATGGCCATTATCATCACTAGCAAATGTACCTTTGTCTCAACTCTACAATAGACCAAGGCCTGACAGGGAAAAAAAAAATATATATATATATCCATCCATAGTAATTCTGCCCAAAGGCAGGTTCTTCACTGCAATCGTAGTATTTTCATGCTATGCTTGCACCTTTGCACGGTCATCGACCCTTTTGGTCCCTGAATCCAGAAGAGTGCATTACCATATTTCGATCTTTACTGGCCTAGAGAAAGAGAGTCTACTAATATATTTAGCTATCCTAATTGTAGTGTCCAATTCATTAATGTAAGTGCTATCTATTTTCATTTGCCCGGGCCCATCAGAGGCAAAGATTGATTCACCTTTCCTGTGTACATTTAATAACATATATTAATTATTAACAAGAATTCTTAAACACACTGTAGTAATTTATATGACTCGTATCTAACTCAGTATAATATTTACAATCACGAAAGCTAGAAGGAAGAGGGGAGCTAATATAACCCTGAGAAAGCTTGTATATAGGAAAAATATAAAGCAGCAATAGCATAGCTAACAAGCACAGTAATTAAACATTTTTGTTTTCTAAAAATAGAATTTTATATTCCAATTATTAGTCTGGTGTTGAAATATAAAAATGTTTAAACAGAAATAACTCTTGCCCTTTACAAAACTGTAAAGAAAACATGAATGCATAAATAATATAAAAATAAATCAATTAATCTGGTCATTACTTGAATCCAGTTTTGTGGACAATACAGAAATAATAAGAAAAATGACAATATTTACTCACACAAGCACTCATGCGTACCTTTTAGTCCAGCCGAGGGTTAGGGTCCATACCCCCCGATACCCTACCCTGGCTTACCGGACCAAAAACCAAACAACACAGCTCTCCTTGAGCTGACTGACGTCAACCAGATGATAACAAAACAACTGAATGAATGACCCTGTTTACAACTTGCTTCACATATTTGAGTGTTCCGAGGAAGAGGGGTAGTTGCGCACTTACAGACAGCACAGAGGGAAGGGGTAGGAAGGTGAGTGGGAGTAAACACAAAGAGGAAGGAAATTGGCACAGTTCATAAATCTCACTGAAGAGGGAGGATAACAGTACATAGATGTCACGTACCGAAATAGTACTTTCGGTACAGCTTTACTAGGAAATTGTAGGTGTGGTAGCTTCCCGTTGCTTTCCACACTGGTGAAGGATGATAATGATAATGATGATGGCCATATGATTTCGGGGTCCGTTTGGGCCTTAAAGTTTTCCTGACATTTGTCTTACAGGTGAAGAAAAACCCCGATAAAAACCTCACCCAGAAAAACTGCCCCAACCGGGGATCAAACCCGGCCTGTTGGGTGACAAGGCAGCACACTACCTCGAGATCACAGCGGTGGACTATATATATATATATATATATATATATATATATAATTGCAGGACTTTTTTTTTTTTTTGCCTACCTTCCCCCTATCCATCATGCATACTACTAGTTAATCCTTCACACTTCTAATTCTGTTGAAGATAATGGACCACTGCTTGCTGATGATATTAGGGATGTTGAATAGCAGAAATTTTTGTGGCTGATATCAAACTACGAGGGCGGATCGGAAAGTAACGCACAATAATTTTTTTCTGCCTTTGGTATTGCAGCTAGAATGTTGAAATTTCACAGAGATATAGTTTGAAGTTTTCACTACAGATGGTATTTTTTTCTCAGGTGCACCTCTTGCGAGAGAAGCTTGAACTATGCAACAAAGATGGCGCGCATGCTACAGTCGTCCACCTGTGAGGAACAGAGAAGTGTTGTTCGATTTTTGTGGGCCAAAGGGCATAAACCCAGTGAAATTCACAGGGACATGTGTAGCGTGTATGGGGATGATTGTATGGACCGTAGCAATGTCTCCAGGTGGTGCACATTCTTCCAAGAGGGACGCGTGAACCTTAGTGATTCGCCACGCTCCGGCCGGCCGACAACAGCAGCAATCCCGCAGAATGTCAGAGGCATTGAGGTGGCAATTCTGAACGACCAGCGTGTGAAACTGCGAGCCTTATCGCAGAAGTTCAACATTTCCTATGGTGCGGTGTACGATATTGTTCATGAAAATGTGAAATTCCGTAAAGTTAGTGCTCGCTGGGTGCCTAAGAACCTGACAGACGACCACAAGGGCCAGCGAATGATGGCAAGCTTGGACCACTTAACGCGGTGTACACCGCACAAGGACATGACTTTCTGGAAGGAATCGTCACAGGTGATGAGTCGTGGGCGTACCACTACACGCCCAAAACAAAGCAGTCATCAATGGAGTGGAAACATGCTGGTTCCCCAGTAAAGAAAAAATTCAAAGTGACTCAATCTGCCAGGAAAGTGCTTGTGACAGTGTTCTGGGATATGCATGGTGTTTTATTGGTGGACTTTGCTGAACATGGGACCACTGTGAATGCTGCGGCCTACATTAAAACTTTGGTGAAGTTGCATCGTGCCATTCGTGACAAACGTCACAACATTAACGTTAAACTTCTTCATGACAATGCTCGCCCCCATGTTGCTGCTGTCGTTCATCAGAAAATCGCCGAATTTGGTTGGGAGGTGCTCCAGCATCCACCATACAGTCCGGATCTTGCACCATCGGACTTTCATCTGTTTGGTCCCATGAAGAAATTCCTGGCTGGCAAACACTTTGAGACATGTGGAAGTGAAATCAGCAGTGCGCAGATGGCTACACTCCAACCAAACGGACTTCTACGAACAGGGCATATTGAAACTGGTAACACGATGGGAAAAATGTGTTGAGAAAGTTGGTGACTATGTCGAAAAGTAGGTAAAAGATGTAAGTTCATTTGTGATTTTTTTCCTTTTTTTTACTATTAAACTTTTTAAAAAAAAATATTGTGCATTACTTTCCGATCCGCCCTCGTAGATGACATTGATTTATTTCATTTTTGACGTAATATACTTAATTTAAATATTTTTTTTGTTCAATGCCACCACATTGTCATTTTCGACATTCTGGTATTCTCTCTTGGCATGGCATAATTGTAACTCACTTCTGAGGTTGGGACGCCTGGAAGGCAGAGTTATGCTACCTCGATGATATATGATATATGATGGAAATGATGAGCCAGGAGAGACATTAATCCTAACCTTAATAACTAACTCACTGGCACTATTGAACCCATAGTTCATGGCCATGCAGACATAAGCTCTCCATACATCCCTATCCTGAGCTAATGTTTTCCAATGATCCCCTGTATAATCTACTTCCCTCAATCATAGTTAATGTTATTCTCCCACCTCATTCTTGGTCTACCAACTGGGTGTTTTCCCTCTGGTTTTCCTACAAGAAGCTTCCATGCACCTGTTTCATTCCCTATTTGTGCCACATGTCCTGCCCATTGCAGTCTATGAGACTTAACTGTTCTTATTATATCTGGCTTCCTATAAAGACCATGTAGCTCACTATTAGGTAGTCTTCTCCGTTCACCTGTATGTTCATCTCTCTTTGGCCCAAAAATTTTCCTAAGAACTTAATTCTCAAATAACCTTAATGAATATGTTAACCCTTAATTACTTGTGCATACATAACTTACATAAGGACTCGCGTGGGGTATTTTTTTGCCTTCAAGTTTTTATCACAGTTAATAACATTGTATCACATTATTAACAAAGTTTAATGATTTTTTTAGATAATAATAACAAATATACACACCTCACTCAACAGAAAACAGGACTCCACCACATGATCTTTGCAGATTGGCTTGCCTAAATTGGCACAACACTTTGTTGTCTTCTTATTTTTGGCCCTGAGACAAAACTGGCACCTCCCTCCTTTTCTGATCAGTGGTTCAGCTTCCTCCACAGGTCCTGTGAGATGTCTTATTTTCGCCTGAAGAGGTTTTGGCAAAATGTTTATATGGTTGCCCTTTTCTTCAGATAGCTGTCCAGTAGACTCAGACCAAGGTCTTTTAGGAAGTCACGGCGAGCAATCTTTCTTCGCACATTTTCTTGTATAATTATATGTGCAGTGATGCCGCCAACATTCAACAAGAAGTAAAAAATAGTCAGTGGCCAGGCGCTTTCAGTGCTCTGTGTAGAGTTAGAATCATGCTCACTGTCTTCTACACAGTCTTCGTCTGATGATGAAGAATATCTGCCAACAATTGCATCATCTGATGCTTCCAACAGTTCTGTAATTTCATCTTCTGTCAATATTTTCCTCTTTCTACTCATATTTACTCTTAGACTTCAAATTGTAAGCACGGGAATAGAAAATAACAGATGCTAGGTGCGTGCGGGGTAAAAAATTTCCGCAGGCTGCAACAATGACATAAAATAAATATAATTGTGTCATTAGCTATTCCAAGAAACTAAATACAACTAAAACACGTGCTGGATGAATCCATTTGAGAATAGGCGAGTTCCAGGGAATCTCATAAATGTAATTGTCACTAAATAGTAGCGTCTTTCAACCTAACAGAAAAAAATTACCCTGCGTGAGTAATTAAGGGTTAATTAATTAATCAATCAATTGATTTGGCATTATCTTGGTGAAAAGTCATATTTATTTAATTAAACGAATATGTTAATGATGATAATGATGGCCAGAAGTTGTTCGGGGACCGTTTGGGCCTTAAAGATTCCTGACATCCGTCTTTCAGGTGAGGAAAACCCCTGAAAAAAACCATCACCCAGGAAACTTGTCCCAACTGGGGATCGAACCTGGGCCCGCTGCATGACAAGGCAGCACCCTATCTCGAGAGCACAACGGTGGACCTTTCTTCCTCTTCTTCTTCTTCTTCTTCCTTCCAAGTATTAGGCCAAGGCCTGTTACGATCCTATAGAAAATTTTCCCTCCAGCGTTTCATAGGACGGCCCAGTGATCTTCGTCCTCTTGGTATATAATTATAAACAGCTTTGGGGATCCGATTTGAACTCATTCTTTCAAGATGGTGTTTCCAATTTAGTTGGTCGGTGGACCTTTTAAATAAAATAAAAATAATATTTTTGTTGATTATGCAAGTTCGTTCTTGAAATATACTCTCAATCTGTGTAAAGCCGAAGTGGCGTAAGTTAGGCCTACTTAAGTGCTTATAAATTACTTGTAAAGTGGGGATAAGGGCAAAAATAACATACATGAGCTAAAACAATCAATTTTGAACTCAAGGGATGAGGAAATTTTTGTTTGATAGTATTCTGGAATTTTTCAACTACTATTCTACTAAGAGTCTTCATATCTCAAAACATTGTTTAACCCATTGAGCCTGGAATTTTTTGCAATTTTATGTCACTTGGAACTGGGATTTTTTTTAGTGAAAATGAACAGTAGGTGGGATGTTTAATTATTTTACATTTATATCAAATTTTATCAATTATTTTCAACCTAACTGATTTAATTCTTTAACATAGTAGGTCATGAGACAAACCTAACATTATTTCACTGTTTCAAAAGTCAAACTTGGTGTTATAGGCTTCGAAACAGTCCTATAAATGTAGCAGTACTTGACACTTCTTGTACAACTAACGGACTTCAGCTATCTTTTTGTGCTTTGTGCGCACTTTGCATGCTCTGGAGGGAAACTTCTTTGTAGCCTCATTGGATCTTCAGCCAGAGAAGGCCTACCCAGTCTTCTGTTTAGGAGAGTCACCCGTTGCAGAATTCCCTCAGCAACATCCACCCTGAAGTCAGTGAAATGGCCCTTTTTACCAATGATATGGTTATAGACTACAAAAGCATTGAATAGTGCCATATCTAACAAGTAAAAGCATATCTGACGATAGCCTTTCACGGTTTTCTGCATAATAGGAAAGCTGGCAAGCACCTGATCTTGGCAGTCAACTGCTAGCATTCCTTTATTGTAGTCTATAATGCATCAAGTTTTCCTAACTTCTTCTTCTCCAACCACCCTTCAGTCTTCTTTTCTTCCCAGTTGCATCCTTATCGATATCAGAATGTAGAGTTGACAGGACACAGACATCTTCCAATCCTTCCATTTCATGGCAAAGATGTTGTTATTGCTTCTACCTGCTGCCTCTCCTTTCTCAAGTTTCATGGTCTTGAATTCCCTAGGCATGTTCTTCCTATTTACTCATACTGTTCCCACAACATGTATGCGTTGTTGTAACAGCGTTTTATACAGTTGAGGCGAAGAATACCAGTTATCCAAGAATAGGACATGCCCTTCATTTAGAACCTGCCTTTGCTAGATCCAGAACTACAGACTCACTGACTGGCAAGTTAGGATTTTGTTCCTTGTAGATTCGAAACGAATGACAGTAACCTGTAGAGCTTTTGCACAATTTATATAATTTTATAGCAAATCGAGCCCTCTTTGAACGGTTGAACTGGACATGGCTGAGCCTTCCTCCAAACTTGATGAGCCTCTCATCCACAGCTATATCTCTCCCAACTTTGTAAGTTTTCAGGAATTTATTTTCGAGGTAATCTATTACTGGCCTAATTTTTCACAATCTGTAATTTTCATCTGTAAAGCTATCATCTGAGAAGTGAAGGAATCGACTGATGGATATGAATCTCTCACAACTCATTGTAGCCCCAAATATAGGTGTCTCTATTATCTTTCTTGTAGACCAGTACAATTTCACTTTTGATTTTCTAACCTACCTCATAGGTATATATAATGCTACATATGCTTTTATTTCATCCACGGTACAATCTTTCCAATTCACGTCGGACTTCAACTTCCTCCTAAGTGCATCATGTAGCTGCTTATTTGCATAGTCATTCGTTTCAATCGTAATCATACGATAAAACTCGTGGCCTAAAAATTGATCCATAACATCAAAAGATGTGGGATGGGATTGTTTCCAAGTCTCCTTGCAGTACATGCATTTATTCCTGGGATTACAGAACAAGCAATATTTCTCACCTCATTTAGCCTACATTTCCAGACCCAGTCTGCTTCAATTCTGGCATCAGCACCATTCTCACTATTTTTTTATTATCCCCTTCACTATCTCCATGAATGTTATTTTCAGAATAAAAATGACTCAAATCAAATTCACTTTCATCACTTTCTAACAAAAGTTTTGTAATTTTGTCTGCATTCAAGCTCCTTGCTGCAGCCATCTTTACTCACAAACACAGTAGTAGCGCGAAGATGTGTTATGGTATGATATATATTTACGATTTTTTCTCCCATTTTTTGATAGTTTTGACTCCAATACTGCCAAAGGCACGAAGAGAAATGTACCCAACAGGAATGTAAAAGTGAACGTTAGTGCCATCTCTAAATGAAAAGATGAATTATGTTGTAAACATGACAACGGAACAGTTCCGTGCTTTGGCCGTCAGTCCACTGGACGAGACCATGGAACCATTCCATGCTTCGGAGCCAATGGGTTAATGGACTTACACCACTACGGATTTAAAAGGCTCATATATAAGTCAACATTAAACTCCCAGGCCTTTTCTGTTGTGTTTTAATATGAAAAGGTATCTGCAGTGGATCTCCCTTGTCGAAATCCTGTTTGATATTCCCCTAATAGGCTTTCTGAATATGGTTCCAGTCAGCTTTTCAAAATCCCAGTAAATATTTTATAACATGTAGGAAGTAGAGAGATTCTCCCATAGTTATTACATAGATTATCTCCTTTTTTTGTAGATTAATACTTTTCAAATCATTGGGAATTTTTTTCTATCCAAATTGTATTCATAATTTTATGTATATTCATTAGTATCTCTTGTCCTCCTCTTAATATTTTGGTCGGTGTATTGTCAATACCTGGAGATTTGTTAAGTTTCTGATATTTAAAATATTTTTCAACTTCTTCTATTGTGGAAGCTTCTATTTTTCCTTCTTCTCTACCTTCTTCTATTTGATTGATATTCTCACTTTCATCTGCATTATTCTGTTTTGGGGTAAGTAATTGTTTGAAATATTCCTTTCATATATGTATTATCTCTCTTTTATCACTTAAACTTGTCCCATTTCTTCCTATTCTGAACTTGGTTTGAATCCATCCTTTAGCCTTTTGTTTTTTTTATGCCTCCCTTATTATTTTTTCTTCTTCTTCTTCTTCTTCTTCCTTCCAAGTATTAGGCCAAGGCCTGTTACGATCCTATAGAAAATTTTCTCTCCAGCATTTCATAGGACAGCCCAGTGATCTTCGTCCTCTTGATATATAATTATAAACAGCTTTGGGGATCCGATTTGAACTCATTCTTTCTAGATGATGTTTCCAGTTTAGCTGGTACTGTTTAATATATTCCAAAATTGGCGTAGTTTTCAATTCTTTTAAGATATCGGTGTTCCTTTTCCGATCCCATCTGGTGTAACCCGCTGTTGTTCTGCACATGAATCTCATTTCACAAGCCGTTATTCTGCTTTCATGTTGTTTTCTTAGTGTCCATGCTTCACTACCATAGGTCAACACTGGTCTAGCCAAAGTGTTATATAAACATAATCTGGTGTTTTTTGTACAAGGGATGGTTTCATAACTTGATTAATAATTCCTAAACTTTTATTATAACTATATTATAACTAGTAATTTTTTCAGGGATATCCTTTTCATCCCAGATAGAGAGATAATATCCAAGATATTTAAATTGATTAGATCTCTCTAAAATTTTATTCTGGAGACAGATTTTACTTTGTATGGGGTCCTTCCCATGAAATGCCATAATTTTAGTTTTGTTAATTGATATATCCATATTAAATTTGGCAGCTTTTTTTTGTAAATTATAAATTGATCATTGCAAATCATTTTTGGAAAGTGCCAGAAGAGCTAAATCGTCTGCAAAAAAGAATAGCATAGAGTTTTGAGGTTCCTATTGATGGGTATATATCCCCGTTGTGTTTTCCTCCATTCGTTTATTATTCTATTCATATATATAATGAAAAGCACCGGTGAAAGTCCACATCCCTGTCTTACTCCAGTGTTGATCTTTTCCCAAGAAGATAATTTGCCATCTTGTTTAACAGAGATTTCATTATCTTTATAGATGTGGAAGATATTAGTAATATATTGTTGTGGAACGTTATCTTCTGGGAAATTCTCATATAAGACTTGAAAGCATAATAATAGTCCCTTCGATTGGTTGCTGGCCAAAGGAAGGCAAGACCAGTGATGGGGCTGCCATCTTATAGCCTCTGGTCAGGCTTTTCTGGAGAAGAAAAGAAAATAAAGGAAAGAAGAAGTGGAAGAAAGGAAAGACTCCCTAGCCCTCGGATGCTCTAATAGCATCGGGGTCGAAAAAACAAGAGTTAACCAAGAGAGGTTAGATAGTAAAGTTAAAAGAGTGCAAAACACAAGTAAGTGGAAGAAATGTTTTGCTCAGCTTGGGCACCTTGTGGTCGCCATCCACATATCCCCTAGATGAGGACCCTTGAGGGTCCCCTTATTATTTTTAAAATCCTCTTCCATCTGCAACAATTGTTTGTTTAAATATTCTCACTTCTTTCTCTTACAAACTTTGTCAGCATTTTGTTTAGCTTCTTTATATGCCTCTTTTATGACCCTGTTCATTCTTCCAATGAATTCCTTATATTTATTGTTTTTAAAGTTTATTGATTCTTGGCACTTTTGATCAAACCACTCTCATTTATCCTGATTCTTTTCATATCCCAACACTTCCTCAGCCGCTGCAATCACACTTGATTTAAAAGTTGTCCATATTTGTTCAACAGATTCCATCATATTTTCAGCGTTTTGCCACCATCATTTTCAACATTATGACTAACATCCTTACTATTACCATCTCCATTACTCCCATAATTATTATCTTTATCATGGCTCTTATTTAGGTTCTGATTTATTTTAGTTTGTAATATTTTTGGTACTTCGCTTTCTTTGAGAAGTGTTAAGTTAAATTTATTGTGTTTAGAATCCTGATTATATCTTTTGCAATTCAATTTACATCTATACTTAATTTGAACTAAATGATGGTCACTGTCTATGTTGGCATCTTTTAATAATTTAACGTCTGGAATGTTTGTTGCAAAGCGACTGTCCGTTAGGACACGATCTATTTGATTGAAAGTTGTTTTGTCTGGAGAGATCCATATTCTTTTCTGTATAGATTTATGTGGAAAATATTTAGAACTGATTATTAAACTTTCACTTGTTGCAAATTCTATCATTTTCTCCCCATTATCATTTGAGGGATCATGCAAGCTAGCTGTTCAAATTGTTCCTTTATATTGTCTATCTTTTCCAATTTGTGCATTTAGGTCTCCAAGAATCAATTTTATATTATTGCTTGAGATTGAATCATATTCTTTCTGAATTCTCCTTTGTATTCGTCTTCTCTTTCATTAGTGGGAGCGTGGACATTCTCAGCATACATATTCTTTCATCACTGCATTTGAAATCTAGTATGCTATCTTTGATGTCCTTTTTTTTTATTACAAATGCAACACCAAATTCTTTGATGCCAGTCTTCTTACCGCTGTTACATGTATGTCCCCTCACGTCCATAATACCACTACCTAATCATTTTGTTTCTTTGAGTGTTACTATTTTAAGATCATATTTGTTTTCTCTTTCAAGAAAGGATCTCACTGCTCCAGGTTTGTTGAGAGTTCTTTTGTTCCAAGTACCAAAATCATAATCTATATTTCTTTGCCTGTGCCATCTTCTGTTTTTATCAATCTCCTTCCGAGATTTACTATCAAGTTTCGAGATAGTGATTTTTTTTACAGTATGAGATTAATTATCAGTCTCATGTCCAATCCCAACCTAGAGGACCAGGGTATATCTTTTTGTCTGGATCATCACCTTCGACCTGTGACATGGGAGACCCTACCAATAGCTACACTACCACTGAACATAGCTCTCGGGATCATTTGACCACTCAACCCTCCCCCCCCACACTGCTACAAAGTAGTGATACCTTCTGGGAAGTTCTAACCTAAAAATACTCAAAATTATAGAAGAATGTTATTTTGACATATTTCAGTACATGTACAGTGTCAAAAATTGTTTACAATTTTAAGATTTTTACTTTAGATATAAGCCTCACTCACACATGGAACACTTTAAATTAAATAATCATCATCCTCTTATCGTGTCCTCCTTTTGGAAGGTCGATTCCAAATATGCCTCCAACCATCTCTATCTTCCCATGTTTAAATAAAATAATAATGAGAAAAATATAAGATATAAAAGTTATTATAGATAATAATTTGTATTAATTTTAATTTCATCTATTGTTTTACTGATTTTGAGAACTATGTTAGGAATTATTGGTTAATGATATGTTGGTGTATGATTATATTTTTATTGACTCGATAACTTACATATAATTCAATATTGTCATATTTTTCCAACATATTTTTTTAGTACCTCAAACAATTAGGTATATGTTGACGTTGGTACCAAATTAGATTGATTAGTTTTTCTTCCATTTGAATTCTCTTGCTGAATTCAATCAAATTAATTTTCAGCTGACAAACCAAAAATGTAGACAAAATCTTCTAAAGTCATCTTATTGAATGTTTTACATTAAGCAGTGCAATTGATATGGGGATGATTTACAATTATATGCATGAATGTGCAATTATTTAATGGATGAAAAACTTCGTGAGCATGGACGTGATGTCAAAAAAGTCTATAAATTTAGAAAACTCCTGTTTTCCAGTTGAGAACACTCGAATGCGTCCATAAATACCTGCCTTAGTCTGGTAGAGTAGTCAAATTGAATATATTGAGATATGGAAAAACGAGCCACAAGTTAAAAAACATTAATTTGTAGCATGTACTTGTTCATTTTATAATTATCTTTTGTTTTATGTATAATAATCTATTTTAATATTTGTATTTTAGGTCATCATAATGTCCATAAAGGGAGTAGACCACACCATGGAGAGAAATATAATAAATATAATGGTAAGCAAATATAATTCAAACTAGAATCAGCTGAATTTTGTCTAACTTAATAAAAGATTTTACAATTTATTTAAACTGTTATCTATTTCATGTTACTTGTCATTGTTCCCAATAATAGATTCTTCACAAATAATATGGCATTTGTAATTTAATATTCCAAAAACATGTTTCTAAAAATGATAGGGGAACTGTTTCCACAAATTAAATTTTGTTAATCACATGTATTTAAATGCAGTTTTTTATTAAATTTATTTTATGTATAATTTGCTTTGTCGATAATAATACATTTAAAATATTTATTTGATAAAAATATTTAGTTACAACTATATCACTACTAGGCATATAAAAATACTGTTTAAGGAATAAAGTATGTTACAGAGTAACAAGTTATCAAATTTATTTTAAAACATCATGAGTAGAGATCCGTGAAATTCGCGAGTGCCGATAATATGAAATGCTCTAATTTTGTCATTTTCTTGTACCATTTCATAACTTCACTTCCCATAACCTCAAAAGAAATATTTTTGAATCGCAAAATAATGCAAAATAACACCGAAATTTTAAATTTTCAATGAATTCTGGAGATTTTTTTGTTCTATTCGTGACATTTTCATAGTGCATTTTTAAACACTTCGGTGTCTATCTTCTTTTTAACTGCCATATCTGCTTCCTCCATGCAGTATTGCAAAGAGAAATGGTTGCAACACAGTTCACAACATAGAGGTAATATTTTCTCTCATGCCCAAATATGGTCTCTCCATAGATTTTAAGTTCTATTGCCAATATGAATTCCAAGAAATACAAATTATATTAAAGTATAAGATACGGTTTTTTCCCCAAAATTTTTGCTGACATAATTATCAATTTTATATCAATCATTAAGTATGTTCAAATCTGAAGAAAACATTTCTTTAAGTATAAGAAGTAACCTGACAATAATGCAAGCACTGCCAAGTTTGAATAAGCCAACAATGGACCATGAGTAATTATATCATATTGATAAATATTATTATTCCCAATTTAATTAAAACAGAATTTAATTACATAAACACATTTTTTCTATTGGATTACATATCTATAACATGGATTTTTAACAAAATGTAACAAAATAAATACTGACAGTTTAAACAGCAATGGTCACGCGCAATTTTAATTCCTCCTCTTTCCCTCTTTGAACTTGTTGTTTTCAAAGGCTGGGCCTTGGCAATGAAGCCATTCACGTTCTTGCTCTCCAATATTTCTCTATGATGGATCCAACAAGTAATACTTCACAGGTTTGTAGATGTTCTTCGTTCATTTCTTCATCTTTGTTGTATGGAGGACAATTTGGATTCGTGTAGATTCCTATTTTATATAAATGTTTGGCCAAATAGTCATGTTCTGTAAGCAGTCTAAATTTTGCTACTGTAGTTTTACGTGGAATTTCTGGAATAATATCTGGCTTCTTTACTAAAATATTCCATTTTTTGTCTTTGGCTTTATTACATAGGTCTTGGTTTTGTTTGATTTTATATTTGTTTTTAATTATTCTTTTTATGGATGCGAAAGGTAAGCTTTTAATAGAATTCTGAATTAAATTGGAGCCTTTTTTTGCAAGAAAATCAGCAGTGTCATTTCCAGCAATTCCACAATGTGCAGGTAACCATTGCAATTGAATTCTTTTCTGTAGTTTTTGGAATTGTTGAATCATTTTGTAGCACTCTTTAATTTGTATTGACTTTATTTTGTGTGAATTTATTGCAATATTGCTGCCTTAGAATCAGAGAGTATGACAGCATTTTGAAATTTATTTATTCTGTATAGTAATTGTTGGAGTGAAATATGAATAGCCATTACTTCCACATCAAAATTTGTTGTGTGGTATCCTGCTGGTTGATAAAATGAAAATAATGCACATGTAATTCCTGATTCTGAGTTATCAATAGTAGATCCATCTGTGTAGACATGTAACCATTCTTCTGGTGGATGTCTCTTATTCACAGCTTCTAACGCTAGAGCTTTTAGTACGGTGTGGGAGTTTCAGATTTTGTAACTGGTTCTTCTAGATTTAGCTGAATGTTAATTGGTTCAAAAGTAAGAGGTTTTTCTCTGATCAAAATATTTTCTTTAGATTTAAGGAGATTCAAATCTGTTTTCATTTCCGTTACTTTGGACAAGAAACTTGTTTGTGTTTTTAACTTTGTTGGTTGTAGCTGTCTTTTTTCCCATTTTGATGTTGTTAACCGTAACATTTTTTCGTGTTGTGTTATTGCCTGTTTCTCTAAAGTTAGACATATTGGAGAGTTCTGAGTTAGTGCTTGCATTGCTGTGATTGGAGTTGATTTTGTTGTGCCAGTTATAAGCCGTAAAGCCTGATTTTGGCATACTTCTAGGCGATTCAGGTTCGATTTATTTGCTGTGATTATTACCTCCCCATTGTATAGAAGTATTGGCTTGATGAATATTTATATATGTGGTGTTCAGAGTCTGGCGATTACTATCTCACTTTGCTCCGGCTAATCTTTTTAAGATTCAAAATCTTTTCGTTGCTTTGTTTACTACTGCTTCAATATGTTTTCTCCAAGATAATTTTGAATATAAAATTGTCCCTAGATATTTTGTTTCATTTGTTTGCCTCAGGTTTGTTTTCTTGAACTGTAGGTTTAGTTTTTTGGGACTTTTTTCTTCAAGCTAAATATTTGAAACATTGTTTTGTCTGCATTAATGGCCATTAAATTGTTGTGGGTCCACTTTTCTAATATATTAAGAGCCTTTTCCATAGAAAATTTAGATTTTTCTATTTTTGAAGAAGATGTCCACATAATCATGCCATCTGCAAAAAGACCTGTCTTTATTTTTGTGTTTGATATAGCCGAGGGAAGATCGTTGATGTAGATGTTGAACAGGGTTGTACTTAGTACTGCACCTTGAGGGACGCCCATTTTTTATTTGTCGGAATTTGGAAGTACTGTCATTATATTTTGTAGCACAGAAGCATTGTGAAAGGAACTGGGTGATCCAGTTTAACATATTGTTTCAAACTTTGTTTTAGTCAACAGATACATTCAGTGAATGTGAAATGTATATCTTGGTCAGTTTAAGTCTCAAGTAATTTTCATTATCATTTGTTTTTTGTTTTTTAATTTTCTACCTATTGTCATGCCAAAATCAAGCTTGTCTACCACTCTTAAGAATGAGAATGCAGAGATACTCACCATGGTTGCTTTTTCTTAAAAGGTTAATTTTGCTTACAAATTAGTGACAATTAAAATTTTATGTATTTTAGTGTATTAAAATCAATATCAATTGTACAAGCTAAAAGCTGACCTTAACACATTGCGGACGGATGATGCAAAGTTATGTCGGAGGTTTGCAACTGTGTGAGATGGACAATGCAATTTTGCATCTTCAACATGTGATAGATTTCCACTCACTATACATTGCTGTCAGGTGTCATGAACTTCTTGTGTCAACATCATTTGACCATAACATGAACTGACCTTGTTATGGCTATAGCTGAATCAGCAAATTCTCCCCTTGCTGGACAATAAACCCTTTCTTAGAATTAACTCAACACGTGGCCACTGAACATACTCTAGTCGTAGTCTTAATTCACAAGTCAGTTTGTTTATTCAACATGACGCATGCAGCAAGTTCGTGTCATAAGAAAAAAATTCTCACGGGAGAAGAAATTATTGCAGAATTAAATGCAGATAATTTATCAGATGACGATTTATTTATTGATAGTGATGATGACAGTGATGATAATTCAGTGATTGTAAAGAAAAGAAAAACCGTGCAACCATTGCAAACTTACAGTGACAGTGAGGCAAGTTCTGACAAAAGTGATGATAATTCTAAGGTAGGGGCAAACACATGGGCCAAGAAAGACAAAACACTGAACTTAGAAACTTTTTTCTGGAAATCCAGGGGCGAAACAAATTCCCTCTGACCCAACAAAAATTTCTGATATATTAGAACTTTTTTTTGGTGATCAATTCTTTCAAATGCTATGTGAGGAAACTAATTTATATCATTTACAAAATCATGATAAATATACTACCTCATCTAAAGGGTAAAATGGTCATATGTCAGTATAATAGAAATGAAAAAGTTCTTTGCAGTAATAATTCTCATGGGGCAAATAAAAACAAAGATAGACTGAAGGATTATTGGTCAACTGATCCAACTGAAGGATTATTTGTCAACTGATCCAACTGAAGGATTATTTGTCAACTGATCCATATTTAGACACTCCATTTTTTAGGAGTATTATGAGTCGCAATAGATTTGAACAAATGTGGTGGTGTTTGCATTTCAACAATAATGCTCTGCAAAAAGAATCAACCAACAGACTTTTCTAAATTCAGCCCTTACTAGATTTTTCCTTGAAAGATTTCAGCCAGTTTATAAACCAAATCAACAACTTTCATTGGATGAGGCTATGATTCCTTGGAGAGGGAGGCTTCGTATACGAACATATAATCCAGGGAAAATAATAAAATATGGTCTACTTGTTCATGTGGTTACAGAAAGCACTTCTGGCTATATTGGGAATTTAGAAATTTGTTCGGAGCAAGGAAAAGAATTACAGGATACTATTTTGACCCTTTTAGGACCTTACCTTGATAAAAATTACCAAATATATCAAGACAGCTACTATAATAGTGTAGATATTGCTCAAAATCTCCTTTCTAGACATATAAGAGTATGTGGAACAATCAGGGTGAATAGAGGTCTTCTTCTAGATTTGAAAAATTAATCACAGTTTCTCAAACATGGGGAAAGTACGTTCAGGCGAAAAGGCGATATTCTTCTTCAATGCTGGAAGCATACTCGTGTTGTCAACATGATATCCACAATTCATAATTCATCTATGGTTGATGTTTCCAGGAGAAATGAAGAAGTAAAACAGGAACCCATTTATATTATTCAATATAATAAACACATGAAAGGTGTTGACAGAGGTGATCAGTACTTGTCCTATTACTCTATTCTAAGGAAAACTGTAAAGTGGCCAAAGAAAGTTTCATTGTGGCTTATCAATTGTGCTCTGTTTAATTCATTTCAAATATATAAGAAATTAAACACTTCTACAAATTAAGGTAGAATATACCTCATAGTGAGAATTCCTAAAATAAGTAACTTCTACAAATCTTCGTTATAAAGACTCTGCTACAAGTGGCAAAAGACTGGGCTACAGATAAGATAGAGGAAGTAGAGTCAGACACAGACTTCACACTACCAGAAACATCAATTCCAACCCCACGTAGACCACATATGGACCCCCCTGGGAGGCTTTCGGGTGATATGCGAAAACATGTTGTTGAAACAATTGTGAAAAGTGAGAAAGGCAAGAGAAAATACGTGCCAGGAGGTGCCATGTTTGTGCAACACATAAGAAAAGAAGTGAAACAAGGTATATTTGCAAGTTTGGCCAAGTGCCACTCCACAAAAGGGAACATTTCCAGAGATATCACACCCTCAGGCAGTACTAGGAGCCTTGGTAAGTGATTCCTGAAAGTTTTACTTCATAAAATTAGTTAGAACATTTTTTATGAATTTTTATAGTAAAGAGTGCAGAAGAGAAGTTAGAAGGCTGTAAATACCCAGGAACAGGCATTTAAATTATTTAAATACCCCGTCCCCAATGTGTTAAGCTACTGGATATATCATTCTTATTGTGTTTAATGTACTAAACTAGGATTAAAATGACTCAAAGTTACATTTTTTTTAGAATAACACTGCCAAATTCCCAATAACATCGAAATCTTGAAATTTTAAAATGAATTTTCCCTAGAATAAACCACTTTCATGAATAGCTAATCATGAGACAGTTTTTGGAGATGGTTGGAATTCAATCTGGAGTTTTAGATATACTAATGTTAAAAAATTAAGCATAATTCAATATTTTATTACCAAACTATCAGAATGGCACAAAAATTATACTAATGAATCCCACATGATCTGGTATACAAGAGAGAGTAACAAAATCAGACAATTTTGTTTTATTGTGGCATAGAGATTACATCTTTACAAAACCTTGCTATCACTTCACATTTTTACAAATTTACGAAATCTGACACTTCCACAACAATTATGGTGCTGAGCAGTTAATATGAGATGTGATTTACTCCTCATGACTACACACACCTCACAGCACCGTGGCATGTTCTCTATAAGAGCTCTGCTCTTCCCATTCCTCACAAAAAGCATTGCAGAGGTCTGGAATTGTCCGCAGTGGAGGCTGGTGGACTGCAACACATTTCCCTAATGCATCCCAGACATGGCCTATAGGGTTCATATATGCTGAATATCTTCCTTTTCATGAAAATCATCCACTGGATGGGCTCTATGTGGATGTGCTTTATTGTCAAGATAGATAAAAGAGTGGACCCAACTGCATATCTGAAAATTGGCACACATGGTTCCAGTACCTTGTCTCTACCAATGTTCATTCATAATATCATTTAACAAAGATAAGCATTATGTTTGCCCGCACAAGTATGCCACCACCGTCAAATGCATGCTTTCCACAATGTCTATAGCATTAAACTGGGTTCCAAATCCTCTCCAGATTATTGTGAAATGGGAGTCATTGGTCAAACTGAATCTGGACTCTTCAGTAAAACAGCATATTCCTCTATTCATTCAAGGACCACTTTTCACATTGCTGATTCCACTGTAATGGGACCTTATGTGTACCCAAGTAAGCAGGACACACACTGCTGGATGTCTGACATAGAGACTGACTGCGCTGAGCCTCCAGTACGTAGTTTGCCTAGAAACTCGAACTCCGAGATTGCTGCAAGCTCAGAAGGTAGTCTTGCAGGAATCCTTCGAATTTGTCATGCAGTGTAAGTTAAATATCAGTTCTGTTCTTCCATGGGCGACCTTTGTCTTGAAACTATTGTCAGAGCCTGGAAATGATACTTTGTGGAACATTCAGGGCTCAAGAAACTTCTGCCTCTGTGTGACCTGCTTCTAGAGTCTTGATTATTCTACCCTTCAAAACAGAGTCCAGTTAGAATTTTTTTGGCATGTTGGTACTGTCTTGTTAACGGTTTGCTAAGAAACTACCCTCTGGTCTTGATGGGAGAAAATAATGAATGTGCTGCACTGGTCAAAGATGGAGGTATCCCCTCTCCATTCAAAGAGCACAAGTAAGGTGAGATACACTCTATGATAAAGATTATCACTCACTATTTTCCCTTTCATTTATATATTTTATGAGTTATGCGTAATTTTTGGACACTAGTGAATACAAGGGTAGTTTGATAAGTTCTCGGAATCACCACTATAGGTCAGTGCCAGCGCAATCAGGTTCTTGCATAATTAGGAGTCATCCTTTAGCAATAAGCATGTGGTGCATCAGTGTTCTGGGTGAAGAGCTTTAGTGTGGACGTGTGTTCATTGTTGTTCCCGTGTAGTAATTTGTGAAGATGGAAAAAACTGAGATTCGAGTGATAATAAAATACTTTGTAAAAAAAAGGCATTAAGGCAAAAGAAATTCATGGCGCATTTTCAGAACATATTGGGGTTTCTGTGACTTCATATTCAAGAGTTGCCAAGTGGACAACAAAGTTTAAATGTGGTCACGGCAGCTTAGACGATGATCCCCATAGTAGTTGGCCAGAAATAATTGAAAAGATTCATAAAATGGTATTGGAAGATCACCAACTAAAATTGGAGAGATAGTTGAAGCTGTAGGGATGTCATCTGAATGGGCACATCATGTTTAAGTGAGTATTTGGGTATGAAAAAATTATCTGCGAGATGGGTTCTGCGGCTGTTAACACCAAATCAAAAACACATCAGAGTGGATGGAAATGTCTGAAGAATGTTTGGCCTGCTTTCACAGAAATGAATAAGATTTTTTGCCCCAGTTTGTGATCACAGATGAAACATGCATCCACTACTATACCCCAGAGACAAAACAACAGTCAAAGCAGTGGAAACATGCTGATTCTCCACCACCAAAGAAAGCAAAGGTACTATGGTCAGCTGGAAAGGTCATGGCATCAGTTTTCTGGGATGCGAAAGGGATTATTTTGATTGATTATCTTCTAACTGGTCAAACAATTACAGGACAATAGCTACTACGCTAACCTCCTGGACCAACTACAGAAAAATATTCACACAAAAAGGCCGGGTTTAACAAGGACCTCACATATGTGTGTTGTTGCCATGGCAAAAATACACGAACTGAAATACGAATTGTTGCCACACCCACCTTATTCACCTGATATGGCTCCATCAGACTTTCATATCTTCCTTGGCGGACGGAGATTCTCTTCAAATGAAGAACTTATAGCCGGAGTTGAGTATTTTGCAGAGCTGGAGAAATCTAATTTTCGAGATGGGATCAAGGCATTGGAACATCTCTAAACCAAGTCATTGGTGTACAGGGAAACTACATTGGAAAATAAGAATAGTTTCAATGAGGGATGTATTTTTTTTTTACCTTGTTCCGAGAACTTATTAAACAACCCTTGTATGTGATGAACTTTACAGACTAGTAAAATTAGGAAGACATTCAATAACAGTAATGTTAATATGTTAGACTTGCTAAAACTAAGAAGTCCAGTATCTAATTAGCATGTTGACTTCACATTTATCAATATTTCAAATTAAACTATTTCTTTACTATTATCTCTTGATTCCTAAACAAATGGTTCTATAAGGTAGAATTTTTATCACTCACCTCATATTGTTCTTCTTATTTGACTATAAACTAGTTTCGTAACATAGTTTCTGTTCCATCCTCAGTATCATCACGGCCGTTGTTCTGTCGTCTTGAAGAGCCGTCCTTCGTTCCTTCCATTGGCTGACTGAAAAACCTCGAAACCAGGTCATTCTAACCGGGAGAATGAACTGGTTTCGAGGTTTTTCAGTCAGCCAATGGAAGGAGCGAAGGACAGCTCTTCAAGACGACAGAACAACGGCTGTGACGATACTGAGGATGGAACAGAAACTATGTTACGAAACTAGTTTATAGTCAAATAAGAAGAACAATATGAGGTGAGTGATAAAAATTCTACCTTAATGAATATACCTCATAGTGAGAATCCGTAAAATAAGTAAATGGTTCTATAATTTACTTTTAGGGTTACGAATTAATGGTCATTCAAAACATAGATCTGGGCATGGCTATGAATCAAGTTCCATGCTCAGCTCTGATTTGGAAACGACGAGCTTCCTGGAATCTGAAGATGATGCTTCAAGCAGAATTACTACAACCACTGGCAGAGCTACCAATCTCTCAGTCGATAGACAGACTTTAGGAACAGGTATTGTATTTTTTATTTTGCATGTTATATGAAAAATTTCATTCAATAAGTGTGTTTTATTACCTCTATCTCTCCTTTCCACTGGAATTCAATCCAAAACTCTTCTTTCTAACCTTTCATTATCCATGCTTTTTACATATCTATATCATTGCAATTGTCTGCATTTTACAAACTCTAGAATTTATGTTTCTTTACTCATAAAAAAATAAGGTGATCCCACTATAGGCCTTAGGAGGCGCTTGGAGTAGTAGGAGGTTAAGGCTCCCACTTTTTTAGACAATCGGCACTTGATGTAAGCCTGCGTGATGGTTGCCTTTACCCCCAGAACAAGCATCTGGTACTCATTTCCATTAGATGCCGAGTCGACCCCAGGGCCATGGCACCACCAGAGGATTTTGATCAGTTTTAAAACCCTTTATCCTACCAGGACTCGAATCCTTGACTTTCTGGCATACCGATCATGAAAAGTGGGTGAATGAATGGTTAATTCTGTTTATTTTTATATCTATCTTCTCCAAATTCCATGGTTGCTTTAGATAATCTGCCATATAATAGGTGGAAGAAGATAAGGTACCATCATTCTATTTTTTTAAAGCAAGATATAATAAGTTAACAGGGCATCGAAATAAGAGAGTAAATTATGTTAGCAGTATGCATAAGAATGACCTGTATTAACTGATTGAACCCCAAAAACCAAAGGAAAAAACTACAAGATTGACTGCTGATCAGCTTAACCCATCAGAATGGGAGGATTTAAATCCCCTGATGGTTCTAAGCTGCAGGAGGATTCCTTGGAATGGCATTTAAATTTTAAGTTAGAAACAAAATTACACAATTTGAAAATGAGTTACATTATTAATAAAAGGGTAATCTTTCCTCTACAAAATTATATTATTTAATCATTTATTTAGTGAACCTTTTCCGAAAAATAAGAACTAGTTCCAGTAAAGAAATCATGCAGGGCGGTACACATCACTCCTCGCTGATGGGTTAAGGGCACTCTGGAGTTTGACTTTCCCCTACATGTGCAAACTTAATCCCATTGAATTCCATCTATCTACAATGGTGTAACAGCCCAATAACAATGATGAACCTTAGCCTCTACCGTGTTAGGAGTTACTAGATCAAGTTTATTTAGTTACTCTTATTTGCCCACAGATGTGGTCAACATATTGACCTAATGAGATATCTAGCAACTAAGGTATTCATAGTTAAATATGGCAAATAACATTATGAGGTTCTTAATTCAATGGATGAATGAGTCACTTCTTATTTTACCTCATGGTTTTTAACACGGGAACTGCAGTTTTCAAGAGGACATCCCTCTCATTTTCAACCAATATTATGACTACCGGATTTTTGTTGGAATCTTCATCTATAATGTTGCCATCTGGTGTTGATTTGATGAAACTTTATATCAGGTCCTTTTTTTAAAAAAAAAGACATTATGAGGTAAGATAAGAAGTGACTCATTCATGTGAAATTAAATCTCATAGTGATTAATTCCTATAAAAGTTAAATATAAGTGACTCATTCATTCATTCATTCATTCATTCATTCATTGAACTAAGGTATTACTAGGATGATGAGGTCGGTAAATTTTGGATAGAGGCTTATTCAGGCTTAAGGATCTTTTACAAGCCCGAAAATCTTCAGACTTGAGACCCACAGCTTAAAGTCCCTCCCAAAGGACTTGTTCCTTGGATTTTTCCATCCTAAAAAAAAAAATACATCTATCTCGGCCGGGTTTGAACTGACCCTCGTGAACTGACCCACTAGTCCACTGCGGCCGATCACTATTGAATTAGCGTGGGCAAATATTAAGAGGCTCATGCGAGAGAAATTTTACTATGGATCCTCGATAGTCAAAATTAATTGAAACAACAAATAGATGAAGTTACTGAGATAGTTATATTATTTTTGGTCTGGACATCTTACCTCAATATTAATGTTGATTTGTTCTTGAACATGTTTCAAAACAATTCTGTTTTATCTTCAGCTTTCCCAGACAGTCTGGGAAAGCTGAAGATAAAACAGAATTGTTTTGAAACATGTTCAAGAACAAATCAACATTAATATTGAGGTAAGATGTCCAGACCAAAAATAATATAATTAAAATAACCTCAAAATATAACTTCCTAAAATTAAATATTAATTACTGAGATAGATTGGGATGGTTTTTGCCTGTTGATATGAGATTTTAAAATATAAAATAAGTATTGAGTTTGTATTATTTTAACATTCTTACCTCATATGCTTGTTTAGTCGGACATATGTTTCAGGGCTGTTGCCCCATCTTCAGCGTTGTACAAACTGATATTTTCTTTTCTTCAAGTTGTCGGCCCTGGATCTGTGTACCAAAGAACTTGGTAATGAGTCTTTTTTCTCCAGGAATTTCAAAGTTCATAAATTTCTCCTTGTTCTTCTGTATGTAGATTTTTTCCCATATCGTGAGTTCATTGGTATTTTCCAACTGTTTTAATAATTTTGTATTTTAGATCTATTTTGTGTTTTTCTGTCCAAACTTGAGCTGCTACTGCAGATTTTTCTACTTCTTTTTTTTACATTTCTTATGTGTTCTTTAGTTCTAATGTTTAAATTTCTCTTTGTTTTCCCTATGTATACTTTATTGCAATCTGCACATTTTATTTGATATATTCCTGATTTTTTATCAACTTCAATTTTTTTCATTTTTGTTGGTTTTCATAATTTTTTTTTAGGCTATACTCAATTCTCCTTCCGTGCGGTTTATAATTTAGCAATAATTTTGGAAATCTTCCTTCTGGCATTCTATCAATATGTTCTTTCCAGTCGTTCCTATATTTAATTATTCGGTCTGTAAGTTTGAAAATATTTAGTTCCTTTCTTATATTTTCATTTCTTTTCTTATCCAGCAGAGAAAATTTCATACTCCATATTTTTCAACTTTCAAATTCTGTTATTTTTTTTTTCAATAAAAGTTCTAGGAATTCATTAAAACATTTTTAAATGAATGTATTTAATTAATTTTTGACAGTGAAATGTGTTATAGACAATTAAAAATCCTTCAGTATCCCTTCTGAACAAGATAAATAGATTTTATAAAGCAAATAATTGGTTGAGTCACAACAGAATGATCAAGTTAGATGGAGATTTTTGTCTGAAACTCGATCCCCAGAACAAGAACATGAGTCTAGATAAATAAGTAGAACAATGTGGGAATATTCTGCCCTCAGGTAGCTGTCAGTTCGTTCTTGCTACCTGAGGACAGTCCTTACTTTGTGAATAGAATACAGCATTTAAATGTAGGAATGACTGCTACTGCTGAACTTGAAGCAGTGCTTTGTGAAATTAGTAAAGTTCATGTAGGTAAGAACAACTTTTTCTCACTTACATCAAACTATCAAATATAGCTTGATACAGTAAGCTACCATAACATTGTGTGATGTTGAGCAAAACAATTCTGACAGGCAGGCATTATAGTTTACTATCAGAAAATATAGAAAAAAAAGCTTCTGTGTATTACGAACACAATTGACAATTGAGTTGTTCAAACCACAAGTTGACCAAGACAAGACACTGTGCTAGACTCATTTCATGAAAAAAGAAAACTAATATTAAATTAATTCTAACTACATTTCACCATGTTTGTAGTTCAATATTATATGTAACTGTAATTGCAAATAGAGTTCTGAAACAATCCCTAGGATTAATTATAGACTAATAACTTAACATCTGCCTGATGGTTGCATTTATGTCCAGAACATGTATCTAGTACTCATTTCCATTAGGAGCTGAGTCGACCCCAGGGCTACAATGCCATCAGAAGGCCTGGTCCACCTAAAAATCTTGACCAAATCGAGACTCGAACCCACGACTTTCCTGCTTGTACCATGTTTCCTTATACAACTACACTATGGCATGATCCATTAAAATTGTTTCACATCGTGAACATGATATTTTATTTAATTAAATTTGCAGTGGGAGGAAACACTGTGAGGTATTTATATTAATAAATAAGTTGGAGAAAATGTTTTAACATCTCACCTCACAAAGTTGCGTGTCTTCACGATATCAGTTTCAAAAGTAATACTATACTTTTGAAACCGGTACCGTGAAGACACACAACTTTGTGAGGTGAAATGTTAAAACATTTTCTCCAACTCATTTATTAATATTTTATATTGGGTCAGAATTAATGAAAAAGCTAATTAAAATCTAAATACAGTGAACATCTTGATTTCTTGAGCTATAAATAAGGTCTGCTTGTCTAATTTATGTGCTGGTAGGTACACTTATAAGTTATAGTGGGCCTATGTATATAAATATATGTAAAAAGTTTAGAAAATAGTAGCTTCATAATATTTTTGTTGTAATTTTCATATTTTGTCTTCATGATTTCGTATTTTTGTATAATTTTCTTTATATAATTCCTTACTCTAATGATGACACTAAGCCTTTATGCTTTTTGAAAAAAGTATACTGAACTTATTTCTCTATGTAATTGACCCTTACCTCTACAACACTTAAACACATATAAATGCTCATAGTAACTCTATACACAACATACCAAATTAAAAACAGACCATAATAGCAGCATCCCACTGCCATAAACAGAACCCAAAATATAAAAAATTAACTATAACTTTGTAAAAATCCTTTATTTTTTTTAAATTCATCATTTTGAGGAATGTGAAAAAGAAATTGGATCTGGCATTACACCACCTGCTTAGTACTGTTATTACTTTGAAAAAATCAGATTGGAGTGCATTGAAATTACAATGATTTAGCTACTGCTGTGATTTGTTACATATTTGTAGATTTTACTTAGTAGTTTGCAATTTATGAAGTATTTGTATATTTGTTATCAATCTAATATATAAAAATTAACGTTTGTTTGTTCATACTTTATGTGTGGCCATACCGTTAATCCGATTGTGATGGGGTTTTTTGCAAAATGTTCAGGAGATTCCCAGGATGAACATAGGCTATAAGAGAGTCGTGATACCCAACTCCTTCACCCTTAACCCTTAGAAGACTTGGGGGACAAATTTGTCCATACAATGCAAAGCCCCAAAAGACTTAGTGGACATATTTGTCCATGATATAATTCTTTTTTTTTAAATATTAAAAAATCCAAAAAATAAATTTCAGGAATGTTGTCAGTCATTCAAACTTATTGTGTTATAGTTCAGGTATCCACAGAAAAAAAAAACACAGACAGGTGGCACCTTTTTCACCCCTAATTTTATTTTTTGAAGTGTAATGCAGTAACACGGTAAATTCCTCACTACACATTATTAAAAAAATATATATTTAATAAAGCTACTTACGTTAGTTTGGTGGATTCATAATGCAGGATGTCTTCATTGATAATTTAGAACTGCCCTTTAATATGGTAAGCCCTTGAAACCCTCGATATACACAACCCTACACTGCATTTTTAACACTTTGTAAACGGCACCGCTTTTTATCTCGGTCGTAACACACTGTATAATTAAATCTGATTGTATAAATTGTAGGCCAATGTTGTTTATCCCTTTCTTCTAAACAAGAAACCCTAGAAGATATGTCAAGGTCATTCTACACGTCATTAGGGGTGGGTGTGTGGGCAAGTCTGAAGTTTCGATGTGTCACTCTTGCATGCACCGCATGATGTCAATAAAATGTAACTGTTCAGATTAGTCAAGATAGTAAGGTGAAAAAAAATCATTAGTCCAATTTCATTGTTCATCTACTGATAGAATAACTGTAAGCCATTTTTTTAGACCTGTCAAGACAGACCAGATAAAGTTTTCTATTATTTTTTGGCTTCAGAATATTTCCATGAGCATCTCAAAAATATTTGTGTCGAGTCACATGTTTCCTCATGTAAGTAAATAATGCGATCTCATTTTACAATAAAAACAGAACTCCACATGGAGAAAAATAACTCTAATCCTTTCAACACTCTACACTAAACTGTGTGTTTGTATATTTGAAGACTAGTATGAGACGTGCTTCAAAACAGTGGTGTGCTGACCTGCAGAGTTTTCCCTATGAGACAGCAAGCATGCTGTCTCGAATTTTGCTTTCTAAGCGTGATAAATATTATCAACATATACACACGTGTTCCATTCCGTCTTAGGAATTTCTTAGGATATAAGAAGCAGTACAGTCACCTTCATATGGCAAACTGAGACCTTTGTATTATCAAGCCAAAAAAAAAAGTAGACCTCGTCTGGGAAAAAATTAATTTATAACAAAATTGTAAAAATAAATCATGCAATTGAATAATAATACTCTCTTTTGAATAGAATAAAAGTTGTTTTATATTTATATCTCTAACAGTTTTTCGTAAAAAAAATTTTTTGTTCGTATATGCGCTCTAGTGTGGATTTAATCACACTTGGGGTATTTAAATTCCGGCCAGCAGCACAGCGGGGAATTATCCAGGCACTTAAAGGTTAAAAATCACCCTTTGTAGTAAAAAAGTTAAAAAAATAGTTTTTTATGCTTAAATGGCATATGCTGCCTAAACCACAACAAATACACAAAATTAATTTACACAGAATTGAATATCTCAATAAACTCTACAAAAAAGTCCACGACAGCATATGTGTATCTTTTATGGATAACTCACAATAGCCATTTTTGTCTTTCATTGATGCCAAGAAGAATGGGGTAATCTGTTGTGATGGGGATTTTTGCAAAATGTTCAGGTTTTCCTGGGAAGGTTATAGGCTACAGAGAATTTTAATGCTCAAGCCCTTCACCCTTAAAAATTGCCCTTTGTAGTGAAAAGTAAAATAAAAGTGGCTTTTTGTACGCTTAAATGGCTTACTCTGCCTAAACCATAACAAATACACCAAATTAACACACACAGAATTGAATATCTCAAACACTCTACAAAAAAGCCCGTGACGGCATATGTTTATCTTTTACGGATAAGTCACAATAACCATATTTGTCTTTTATTGATGCCAAGAAGATCGGCATTAAGTAGATTCCCAGGCAAGCAGAGCAGCAGCACGGATAACTCAAAATAACAAATTTTGTCTTTCAGCTCATTAATGCCAAATACATTGGGATATGTAGATTCCCGGGCAATGCCGGGTAATCAGCACGGGGTATCTAAAAAATAATTATATAAATTTATAATTATTATTCCTTTTACTCATATTATGAAGTATGAGGTGAGTGAAATAATAAAAAATAAACAATATTCCTTTTACTTATTCAACTAAACGCAAAAACACTTAATTTATTTAGGTGTAGCAGCGTACGCTGGGTATAAGCTAGTTAATAATAAAAAAGACATTTCAATAGTGTAAATTATCTAGTTACCTTTCCCATTGGTCTCTTATCTGTCCATAATTCCTCTTTTAATGCTGTACTCCAATCCTAGTCTTTTCTGTATATGTTTATCTTTACCTGGTGAATTAATTTTCATGTTTTGCCTATTATTCCTTTAACTATGATTTTATTTTCCAGAACTTTCCTGGAAGTCCCTTTGTTGAGCCATCCTTTTTTATATGTCTGAACTATTTCAGTATTAAGAAATCAATTGATTTGGCATTTATTTGATGAAAATCCATATGTATTTAATTAAATATTTTCATTACAAAGAAAATCTGCAGTAGCAACATTCAGACTGCTAACGGGACATGACTGCCTGAATAAACACCTACACAGACTTGGCATAACAGATTCACCTAAATGCCCTTTTTGCAATTTAAATGAAGATATGGAAAGAAACCATCTCCTCCGTTGTCCAGCTTTTGTAGAAGAGACCAGCCTTTCTGCTAAATATTGGAGTGCAAGAGAGCGAATGATTTCATTATCAAGTGCTCGACATTAGATACCAACCAATCATATTTCAGTATTGATTTTTCATTTGTTTTCTAAATAAATTATTCCTAATTTCTTCTAATAAACTTAAATTTTTTATTCTAGCCTATCTTGAGTATTTTAATATACTATGTAACAATTTTGTCTCTCCTGGTTGAAGTAATTTAAATCTAGTATTAATTATTGTTATTTTTGAGAAAAACATAACAGGATTTCATTTTTCTGTTAATTCTTTATATTTTATGATTTAAAATCTGATTTCTAATGGGATGAGACTGATCCATTTGAAAAGGAGGATCTATTTTGAAATGATATTATTGTTCTTTTAAATTCATTGGAGAATTAATTTTTTTGAAAACTCACCTCAAAAATTTCATGCTTTTCACAAAACCATGGTTCCAGGCGAAGTCTAGCCCATCTTCAGTCATTTTCTCCGATGAATTTGAATGATTATTACCTCATAATGTTTACTTCCCAACCATTAACCTTTACACTGCTACGAACGGGTATATGCATTGGCAAAGTACATGCTTGCCATGCTATGGGCATGTATATCCGTTCTCAACTTCAAACGCCTGCTATTTATAAAATACGTATTGCATTGCTTTCAAACTAAGCAGGCATATAGCCTACTGCCATCTCTTAGGAACGTAAATAAACTTATTCCATATTTCTCCCTGCATTGAGTCGCCCCCTATTAAAAAAAACCAGACCCATGCACAAAGAAGTCATTTTCAATGCGCTATCTGTCTGCTGGCGGTCACGTGATTACTAATTCCAGGGATGACAAAAATGGCCTCTTCAAGTCGTGTTTTTCTTTCTGATGCGGAGTTGGTTCAAGTTTCGGAAACATTAGATTCTGATTTATCGGATATTAGTGATTGTGATGATGCAGTATATGTTCCTGAAGATAGTGGTGATAGTGATATTGAAGAAAATGATTCCATTTCGGTACAGCAGCTACCAAAAAGAAATCATGGTTCAAGTGATTTATTCTAATGGCGCAGCGGAAATTTTATCCTTACTGTTCACAATATCAACAGTGAAAATTCAGGAATTTCGGTAAATGCAGGCTTAAGTGATGATTCTAAAGTGTTTAGTTATTTTGAATTATTTTTTCCTCTAAGTATTATGCAGCTTATTTCAGAAGAAACTAATAAATATTATTTATTTTTAAGGCAGAAAATACAATTTAGAAAATTACTTTCATTATATATTTGTACATCCCTAATTAAAAATTAACACTTGTAAATAATTTTATTATAAATTAATTTTAAATGTGCTAAGAAAAACGTGTTGAAGTATGATTAGTTTAAGAAGAAAACAGTTGAAAAATTAAAAAAAACTTGAATGGGTAGATTTTTGTGTGTACATTTGTGGCTAGTTGTGGACAACCCTTTTTGATGTATTGCGTGTGGTATTTTCCCCTGCAATTTAAAATTGATATTTCTGTGTTTCTGGAAAATATATATCCACCTACATCATGTAAGGTGAGTCTTCTAAATATATTTATTACTTTCAGCATGATAGCATAATATTTAAAAATATTTTAATAATTGTAAAAATAACTCAGCAAGGAGGGTTTGAAAGGCTGGAAATATCTCAGCAGTGAAAAGGTTAATTTCAATATTATTGTTCTTAATATAAATTAAAATTTTCATACCTCTCCTCATAATCTTCTAAGTAGATCGCGATTCCAAGGTCTAAGTGCACTCATGCCGACTGATGTTATGTCAATCGGAAGAACCACTTCTTCCCATGTTGGAGGACCGATAAACCTCTGGATCAGGTCAGAATTTGCAGGAATTTCAAAGTTCATAAGTTTTTCTTTCTTGTTTTTCTAAATGTAGATTTTTGCCCAAACCGTGAGTTCCTTTTGTTTATCTATTTCTTTAATTAGGCTAGCTTTTGATTCAATTATATGTTTTTCGGACCAAGTATGAGCAGCTACTGCTGACTTTTCCACTTCTCAATTTTTGACATTTCTAAGATGTTCTTTCACCCTTGTTTTCAAATTTCTTTTTGTTTTTCCTAAATAAATTTTGTCACAATCCCTGCATTTGATCTGATAAATTCCTGATTTGTTTTCTGCTTCAATTTTTTCATATCTATTAGTTTTAATTATCCTATATTTGAAAAGAAAAATATACGCCTAGACTTTTGACTCTCTATGTCAATGCTCTATCCAAGTGAGCTACTTAGGCCTCCAATCTAAATGCATATTTTTCTCTTATACATAGTTAATTCCCTAACCCCAAATACTACGATCCGTTGCTATGATTTTTACAAATGGCGGCTTCTTTATTAAGAAGACTTTTTATTGGGAATTTAAACATTACTCATAAAGCCGGTAGTGCTTCTTTCAATGTTCATATTATTCGTTTTTAAACATCTTAATGATGTACAAATTATATTTGAAAATATTTCTTAATAAAGAAGCCACCATTTGTAAAACTCATAGCAATGGGTTGTAGCATTTGGGGTTAGGGAATTAACTATGTATAAGAGAAAAATACGCGTTTAATAAATATATGTTTAAGAAAATGCAAGCAGTGGTTTCTTTTTATTGTGGTATAATCAATTACTATGAATATATTGACTTAGGCTTTCACGGCCGGAGTTACTATGATGACAACCCTTGAGGATGCCGGACACAGTCTCTGGCGAAACGTTGGGGAACTACAAGCCTCAAGACCATGGCCAACAGCCCGGAAATCTTCTACAAGATCAATTAATATGAATGTTTTTCTATTATATCCCGCAAGCAGTATCTGTTTATATTTGTGCACTACATATACAATCTGGTAGCCGTATTTCTTAGAGAGTCCGTCATGCAAAATAATGCTCTGACTTATTCAGAATGTTAAAAAAGGAGTAGCTTGATTTTAATATGATAAAATTAAACTAATAAAATCGAGGTAAAAAAGATGTGATTGGTTGTAAATCAAAATTCATTGAAATATGATTGGTAATTGACTCCCATTTGGGGCATAAGTTAAATAGTCAGATCAAATGCAGGGATTGTGACAAAATTCATATTGGAAAAGCAAAAAGAAATTTGAAAACAAGGGTGAAAGAACATCTTAGAAATGTCAAAAATGGAGAAGTGAAAAAGTCAGCAGTCGCTGCTCATGCTTGGTCTGAAAAACATATAATTGAATCAAAAGCTAGTCTAATTAAACAAAAGGAACTCACAGTTTGGGGAAAAAATCCACATTCAGAAAAACAAGAAAGAAAAGTTTATTAACTTCGAAATTCCCACGGATTCTGAACTGATCCGGATGTTTATCGGTCCACGAACAGAGGGAAGAAGAAGTGGTTCTTCTGATTGACATAACATCAGTCAGCAAAAGTGTACTGCAGGTGGGGTCGCTAAGACCTTGAAGTCGCAATCTACTTAGATGATTATGAGGAGAAGTATGAAACACGTTAATTTTATCTTAAATTAAACCTCATGTGATTTATTCCTATAAAAGTTCAATTATTGTTCTTATTTTTTTAGCTGATCATAGTAGTGTATCCCGGTTACATCTTTCTGGTCGTCGACGCCCCCAGCGACGTCGCAGGCATCGTGTTCCTCCTGCTATGTCTCGCACTTCATCTTTCTCTTCTATAACAGATTCAACTATGTCTCTAAATATCATAACTGTTACACTGAATATGGATACTGTGAATTTCCTTGGTATAAGCATAGTTGGTCAGAGTAACAAAGGAGGTGATGGAGGTATCTATGTTGGGTCTATTATGAAAGGGTAAGTAAACAATTTTGTTTCAAGAAATTACTCAAGTCTATGAAGTACATTTCTCCAGAAACTAATGTAATACATTTTTAATAAAATGTGACATTTCATGAATATGATTAATACAAACAGAATGACTTGGAAAAATAAGTAAAAAAAAACTGAAAAATAAAATACATATGTAAATATTTGAGATAGGAAACTTGATGCCTCTGAATTCAAAGTGGGCTTGAATATGTAATTAGTAGTCAGGATTATAGCCATTTTCAATTGGATTAAATTTGGTAGAGATATTAGAGTTATTTTTATTTAGAAAGATACATTCTCCATTTTGAACTAGTTTTTAAATTTTTTTTAAGATAATACAATTACTCTATATAATTTAATCCACACATCCTGATTTTGTAGAGAGAAAAAGGTAAGATTATAAGAGAAAAAAGGAAGTTTTTTATTCAGTTAGAAAAAAACATTAACAAAAATCTATAATTATCATTAGTGGAATGCAGGCTTTCATGGCCGGTAATCATAATATTAAAAGATTCTGGGCTGTGTGGCCGTGGTCTATAACTGTTGTTTCTTCCAGATGTTTCTCCCTCAATTTCGGAGGGCACCTTCAGTGGCGAGTGCTTCTTGGTAGTGTTCCCTTGTCGTAGACTCAACTGTGAATGAGTCAAGTCTACGACAAGGGAACACCACCTAGAAGCACTCGCCACTGAAGATGCCCTCTGCAATTGAGGGAGAAAAGTCTGGAAAAAACACCAGTTATAGATCACGGCCACATAGCCCGAAATCTTTTAATATTATAATTATCATTGGTGAACCAACACCCATTATGTGCCCTTGTCTTTCCAAGAAGTTCCTTCCATTCATCTCTATCCATAGCCAATCTCATCTAATTTCTTTCTCCAAGCTTCTCAACATCTAGCAAGATCTTGCCCTTCCTATCCCTCTCTTCACTTCTGGTATCATTGTAAAGATCTTCAATTCTGTATTCTTGTTCATTTTATTCACGTGTACAGCCTACTTCAGCCTGTTAATTTTAATAAATTTGACCAAATCAGGCTGCCCACACTTCCCAAATAACTCAAAATTGTACCTTCTCCATTTGCCTTGCTCCATTATTTCTCCAGAAATACGTCTCTGGATTCTTTTTTCAAATCTGCCTAGGGGATCTTCGTCTGCTTTCATCAAAACCCATGTTTCAGAGTCCTATGTAGCAGCTGGTCTAATTATATTTTTTGTCCTTCTCTACACCAAAAGTGCTCTTAGTACATAGAACCATTTATCAGCAGCTAATATGTGCTTTTGAATTTGTGTTTTCATATGTTTGTTGTTCCTAAGTTCATTATGGGAAATAACATTATGAAGTTCAAGTAATAAAATGGTTGATACTTACCTTATCTCATACATCATGTTTTTATAACATGTGAACTGCAGTTTTCAAGAGGCATCCCTCTTATCCTCAGCCAATGACTATCAAATTTTTGTTTGAAATTTCATCTATAAAGTTGCCATCTGGTGTTGATTTGATGAACCTTAAGATCAAGTCCCACTTGCCAGGAATTTAAAAATTCATGGTTCTAAATTTGTTCTTCTGAATAATAGGACTTAGATACGCATGACTCACCTCAACAGTAAAACTTGTTTAATCCAGAACGTGAATAATGCGGAAATCTGTCCAATATGAACAAATTTATTGGTCCCGGTGAAATAATAGTAATTTTACGTGTATTTATTTTGCATAAAATGCAATCTGCCCAACATGGAAACAGAAGGATATTTCTACACAATTCATAAAAAATGTATAAAGCGGAAAGGTATATATATTTATTAACAATCAGCAGTTTTTTTTTTTTACTGAAGGCAGGTGCCAAAGATGGCTTTTACAAATAGTGATTCAAACCAAATGGACAAATAAATATCAAAAACCTAATTGTCACTGACCCCAAAGTTCATTGTTAAAAGCTGTTATTATATTTCACATGCCGATATGTACTTTGATAAATGCCTTCATTGCCACGATCGGTATATTATTGTTCAGCTTAAAATTCATCGGAGAACATTTTGTTTAAGCAACACGCTTCATAGGATTCATGCTTCCATGATACCACGGTATCATGGAAGCATAAATCCTATGAGGTGAGTTGTTTAAACAAAATGTTCTCCGATGAATTTTAATGATTATACCTCATAATGTTTACTTCCCAACATTAATTTAACATATTGTTCAACTTGTTCGTTGCAATAATTTTGATTGAATAACACGTGTCTCTTGTGGTTTGTTCCCAGTTTATAATGTCGAGTAAAAGGAAATAAAAATAATTAGTACCAAAGAGAAAATAATTAGTGTTGCCGTTTAAAGTAAAAATAAAAATGCTTGAACGTTTATATGCGTTGGCGAGTCATTTGCATCTATATCACGCTGTTTCAATGTTGATGAATCAAGAAATCCGAAGACAAAATAAGGAATTATATAGCAGAATTCACAACTAAATATCAGTTTTAGTTGAAAGACCTTTTAAAAGCGGCAAAACAGGAAAAAATTACTTGCCTAAATCTGACAGTAATAATTAATAGAAATTGTTCAAAATCTCTCATTAATTTATTTTATTTTGATAATTTTTATTTTATTCTGTAATCTTGGAACATATCCCCTATATACCCATACAAATTACCATTCCATATTCGCAATTTCTGAATTCGTGGCATATTTGCAGAACATATCCCCTGCAAATAAGGAGCTTTTATTGTATAGATTCTACCTGTATAGATTTGGCCTCATTGCATACGTTATGCAAAATACAGATACCTGTCTTGCAAATAACAATTGCGCTGTAAAATCTTAAATTAGTTAAGTTCTGAGACCGATCTTTCACAGGTAGCATTCTGAATTTACGGAATAAAGATGGCTGAAACGTATGTGTCATTCTCATTAAGTGAAAAAGTGAAAGTGATTGAAGATAAATCTCCAAACATTTCCGGACCGATGCTCCAAAGTCAAGCTCTAGCTCTTGTTAAATCCATAAGGGAATAACGATTTCAAGGAATCTTCAGGTTGGCTGGACAGTTTTAAAAGACGACACAATGTAGTGTGGATTGAAATTTGCGGAGAATCAAAGAATGTGGATGAAAATGTAGTTAGTGAGCAGAAACCGAAACTGCATACTTGAATTTCAGGATAACTCTGACAAAATGGGAATGTTTTTTCGCGCGTTACAGTCGAATTGTTCATATATACTATACTTCTTTTTTCAACGGCAGTGGAACTACAATTAATCCAAGGTACATAAAAAGACATATATGGTACTCTATAATCTAAGATTATTAATAAGTTTTAGTTTTTTATAATGTGGAATTTTGTCCAATGTGGGAAAAAAAAAAAATTGGTCTCATGCGATTCTGCTTTGAGCAAGTTTTACTGTATTTGTAGTTTTCTTGAAGACCCAGGGTTTCGATGCTCTAAGCATCATTGTCAATTCTTTCCAACTATTGAATCGGTTGTTAGTGATCCTGTAGGTTGATTTCTGCTCCCTCTGTTGGCTGACCAGTGAACTTCCAAATCAATTTTTTTTTCTTTGGGTATTTCAAAATTCATTTTTTTTCTTTCTATTTTTTGTGGATGTAAATTTTCTCCCAAATTGTGAGTTCAGTATGATCTTCTGCTTTCACGGATTAGGTCTCTGCCTGTTCCCGTCTCACATTTGTTCAGACCAGCATTTTCTTGGTCTTCCTACTGATCTTTGCCCTCCAGCATTATATATCAATGCCATCTTTGGTATCCTATCCTCTGTCATTATCTGCAGTTGCTCTATCCAGTTGTTCCTGTGTTCTTCCATTTGTTGAAGTTGGTTGTACTTTTAGTTCCTCTCTAATATTCTCATTTCTAATATGTTCTTCTCTTGTACAACCTTTCACCGCCCATAGGAAGCTCATTTCCGCTGCCTGGATTTTACTTTTGTCTTTTTCCTTCAGGACCCAGGCCTCACTTCCATACAGGGCCACTTGTAGTTCCATTATTGAGTAAAATTTTAGCTGCGTCTCTTTCTAACTTTGTTCCTCAGTGTTCATCTTGATGGTTCCACAAATATGTTGAAATTTCTGCATTTTCCTATCTGTGTCTTGTTCTTCTTCATAAGTTATAATGCAGCCCAAATACTAGTCTGTTCCAACACTTTATCTTCTATTATGAGGGTCACTAGATAAGTTTTGAGGTGTGCAACAATGGGCCATTCCATACCTATCGTATCTTTTCAAAGTCCTCTCCAAGCACATTCTATACACTGTTGTATCATCTGGAACCACTTCTGGAAGCAGCCACGCCACTCGATCTCAGACATTGCACTAAGCTCCTCCAACAGCATCTTCTGGGCTAGTATTGGTATTTAATTTTAGGAAGTGATATTTTGAGGTTAATTTAATTAAATTATTTTCAGTCTGATCATCTTATCTCAATATTAACCCATCAGCGTGGAATGACGTGCAGTACCCGCATAAAATAAACACTACTTCTCTGCGGAGTGCTGATCGAGCATGTTCGACATGCACCACGTTTGTTTTATTATGATTCTTAATGAAAATATACCAAGAAAACATGCTGTATGAACTGCCATCTCATAGAGGAGATATTAAAATTTCCTTTAACATAGAATATATATTTAAACGCTCCCACGCTGAGGGGTTAATGTTGATTTGTTCTTGGACATGTTTCAAAACAATTCTGTTTTATCATCAGCTTTTTAATCAGTCTGGATAAGCTGACGATAAAACAGAATTGTTTTGAAACATGCCCAAGAACAAATCAACATTAATATTGAGGTAAGACGATCAGACTGAAAAGAATTTAATTAGTAAATTGGTGTCCGTGCGTTCTTCACGTTCGGGAACAGGAAATAGTTGCACGGGACTAGGTATGGACTGTAGACTGAATGAGACTTTCATTTTCAGAAATCTAATTGTTGCATTGGCTGTGTGCAAAGAGGCATTGTCATGGTGGAGCAGAATTCCCTGCAGTCCAGTCTTTGGCCGCTTCTCCTGGATTTTTGAGAAGACTTTGGGGAGACAGACTTCTGTATACCATTTAGTAGTAACTGTCCTCTGATCCTCCAGCACAATCGAAAGCTAGATGACCACTTGTTGAGAAGAAAGTGGCCACCATTTTCTTCCCCACACTCCTAGGCCTTTTGATTTTGGCCGGAGGCTGCACATTTGGGAAGACCCACACCCAATGATTGGTGCTTTGTTTCACGGTCATACTGGTAAATCCAAGTTTCGTCACTATGTCTGACACCTGACGGGAGTCCCCATTGTTAAATCTCTCCAGCATTTCTCTCCAGAATTCCACCATAGTGTGTTTATGCCTTTCTGACAAGTGGTGTGGCTTTCATCGAGAAGAAATTTTCCCCACTCTTAAGTGTTGGTGCAGGATGATGGAAACACTTGGCGAACTAATCCCTATGGCCTGCTCGATGTCCTTATAGGTTAGTCATGGATCTTCCTTAATCATAGTCTCCACTGCAGAGACATTTTCTTCTGCCACCACTGTTGCTGACCTCTCACTTCTCCCTTCATCTTTAAGGAATGTTCTCACCCTCTTAAATTTAGGAAATCAGCGGAAAACTGTTGCACATGAAGGAGCAAGGTCCCCAAATGCTTTTGTGAGTTGCTCAAGTGTTTGCGACTCCTTTAAACTGCACTTAAAAAATAATATAAAATCATAGCAAGAAAATACTCCCTCTCAAGCTACATAGGACATGTTTGATTTCACCACACACAGACTACTTCACAAGGGTGCTGCTAGAGACAGTTGAAAGAAATCGTTTCTACCTGCTATTGTTTTGACGTTCAAAGGTTGGGCTTTCAAATGGTATATCAGTTTAATGCATTCCTGTCGCCATATTATCGTGTCTCAAAACTTATCTAGTGACCCTTGTACTATATTTGTTCTATTTACCCATACTTAATAATAATGGAGATTACTTTATTTATTTAATATATATATATTTTAATTTTTAGATTCAATGGAAATGATCTAAAATATTATAGTTTGAATATTAAGAAATTCATATTTTTTATGTCATATAAAAAATGGTAACTGAATAATTTAGTGTTGAGAATAGTTTTGTTGTTCTGAATAATTATAGAATTAGTTAAGAATTTCAAAGGAGTTTAAATATATCAACTGGCATTAACTTTCAAAGAGATTGGATAACCTGGATATGAGTCAACCAATAGTACTTATAAGCCTGGTTTGGACCAATCAGATTTGAATGTCATAATTTGAAATGAAGGATTGTGGGAATGAGATATTTCTGAATCTACAGGAGTCTTCTAATAGATGTCATGGCGGCAAGACCGACATAAATTGCTCTTCCATGATTTTATTGAAATTACACTTAATTTCATCTACAATTTAATAAGAAGTGCATCGTTTGATTCCATGTGCATTTTAATATGTGTAGCTAATTTCAGTTCGAAATATTAATATTTTTGAGTAATCTGATATATGACAGTTGGGTCATCATAATGGCGATGAAAATTAACATTTTTAATGGTATGAATATTAACCGTCAAATAAGAAAGGTCAATATACAAGTTTCATAAGCGTCAAAATAACTTTATTGGTGAATAAAATACCAAAGTTAATTTGTGATTTTATTGTAGTGATAACCAATTTTGAATCTTCCCTATGTTCCCCTGAAAGGAAACTCATAACCGAGGCAAAATTAAGTTGAACCCAGGACTCCCACAATGAGCTTCTACAACAAGAACCTACTATAACAACAAATCCTCCATCATATGGCACCTACTACGTGATGCATCAACGATGAGGAAATAAAAACTACTTTAGTTCTTACTGGGTACCTTCCGTGGAACGTCATTACTTTAGTTTTTTATTTTGAAATTATCATGTTATATTTCTTACACTAACTAACTCACTGGTTCTATCAAACCCATGGGTTCATGGCCGCATGGACATAAGCTCTCCATACATCCCTATCCTGAGCTGGTGTTTTCTAATTATCCCTGTATAATCTACTTCCCTCAAATCATGGATAATGTTATTCTCTCACCTCATTCTTGGTCTATCAACTGGGCGTTTTCCCTCTGGTTTCTTCCATGCATCTCTTTCATCCCCATACATGCCACATGCCCTGCCCATCGCAGGCTATGAGACTTAACTGTTCTTATTATATCTGGCTTCCTATACATATCATGTAGTTTTCTCCATTTACCTGTCTGTTCATCTCTTTTTTGGCCCAAAAATTTTCCTAAGAACTTTATTCTCGAATACTTGTAATCTTCTTTCCTCCCTTAAAGTAAGAGTCCATGTTTCGGATCCACATAATATAACTGGGAGAATAACTGTTTTATATATTTTCAGTTTAACATATTTTGAAAGGAGTTGGGACGACAAGAGTCCCTGTAATGCATAATAGCATGCATTTCCAGAACTGAGCCTATGTTTGATGTCTTTGAGCATCTCATTCGTTTTTGTAATTATTGTTCCTAGATACTTGAAATCAGCCACTTTTCCAAAATTTCCATCGTTTGTCATTAGTTGTCCATTTCCATTATATAACATATTTCTATGTGTGAATTTTATTGATGTTTACTTCCAGTCCCAATTTCTTAGTGTATTCAATAGAGTGAGTGTGTTGGCTTTTAGTATCTCCTTGTTATTGCTTCCCTTGACGATTGTCTAGAAATGTGGAAGTCTCAACATCCATCTACCCTAAGGGCCTCCTAAGCCTATAGTTTGACACTTTACTTTAATAAATTAATACTGGGAGAACATGATCAATTCATTTATCCATTGATAAACTACACGTATCAACATGGTTAAATGTAGTTAGAATTATTTTAACATCAGTTTTTTCATTAAATTGGCTGAGCAGAGTATCTAGTCTTAGTCTACTTGTGCTTTGAACAATCACATTACACCGTTCTGCATTTTAAAACTTATTTTTTGTTTTTTTTTTAAACTGATAGGTGATTCTAAACTGATTGTTTGTGCTGAATTAAAAAATGATCTCCATTTTCTCCCATCACGTCAGGTCTTCAAAATATTCATGAATAACTAGAAATGAAGTTATAGCTTTGTAGAACATAATAAAAATGACTTTGAACAAGAATTTTTGTCATCATTTGCATCATTGTCATCTTCGTCATTTAATATGTTCTTGTTTCTGTCATTGGCAGGAAATTTGTTCAGATGCTCAAGTGTTAAAACTTCAGCTGATGTCCCACTGTGGTTTGAGTTTTGGACAAAAGCCTCCATGTATCTTGGTCATTCCATGTCTGCTATTCCATTACTTCCATTCATTCAACTCCTCTTTCTTCTTAACTTGTTTTCCCATCTTATCTTGGCTGACTTCTTGGTCTCTTCCCTCCTAATCTAAATTCCAGTGGTTGTCTTGGTATCCTTTCAGTATTAATCTTTTTAACATGACCATACCATATTATTCTACTTTTTTTCCATCTCATTTTGTATTTTATCCAACTTTTCTTAATTTAATGTTTTCTATTCTATCTCTTCAGGTTTTACCAAGGATGCTTCTTTAAAAACTTTATATCTGTTCCTTGAATTCTACTTAAATATTGCAAGTTAATGCACTAGTTTATTTGGTCGCTATGTATCTATTTCTATCTCTTCAGGTTTTACCAAGGATGCTTCTTTAAAAACTTTATCTCTTAAATTAATATTGAGAAGCTACATCTGTTACTATGATAGAAATAAGTAAATTAATGAACACAATTAAATTATTGTAATCAATAGTAAAGAGAAAAAAATGTTTTGTCTGAACTGGGAATCGAACCCTGAACCTTTAGCTTTCCGTGCTAATGCTCTGTCCACTAAGCTAATTCAGCTTGGATGGGAAGGAAGCCAGAATTAACTCAGTGGACAGAGCATTAGCACGGAAAGCTAAAGGTTCAGGGTTCGATTCCCGGTTCAGGCAAACATTTTTCTCTTTACCATTGATTACAACTTTATCTCTGTTCCTTGAATTCTAGTTAAATATTGCAAGTTAATGCACTAGTTTATTGGGTCTCTATGTATCTATCTCTATCTCTTCAGGTTTTACCAAGGATGCTTCTTTAAAAACTTGATCTCTGTTCCTTGAATTCTACTTAAATATTGCAAGTTAATGCACTAATTTATTGGGTCTCTCTGTTTTTCTTAAATTAATTATTGCATGAATTTACATAGGGGAGCTGTTGCTCTAGATGGACGTATAGAACCTGGTGATATGATCCTACAAGTAAATGACATCAATTTTGAAAATATGTCCAATGATGAGGCAGTTCGTGTTCTGAGGGAAGTTGTCCAGAAGCCAGGGTAAGTTTACAATTCAATATATAAATATTATAACATAAAAATAGTTTTTCTTTAACATTTGATATTTTAGAATACTATTTGGGATCTATATGGAATGTGATAGTTTTTAGTTGTGTTTATTGGTGAATTAGCATAACATGATTTGCATTTAGCCTGGTAATTTTATTTATAACTGTAATCTAAAGACGGCTAGTCTAGAAGCATTGATTTCCAGTCAGTGGATTGATAATCCATTTCATAATATTGGCAAATATTTTATTTCAACCCTATAATTTTAAATTTTAAATGTGCTTTCATTTATTTACATCTCACTTCATATTTTGCTTTCTTCACATGGAAATGTTTCAAAAGAAATTTTCATGCTTTCTCAGCAAAAAACCAACTTAGATTTTGGCTGAGAATGGAAGGATATTTCTTCCAAAACAGGTGAGAGAACAAAATCCGAAGTGAGTTGAAATAAACCAATTCAATTTATTTGATGTTGGCCACAGTTGTCTATGGTTATATTCCAACTTAAAGTTGGAAATGTATGGTTCAAATCCACAGTTTTTTTCAGATATGTTATTTATAACTGAAAGACAGCTGATCTGAAAGCAAATATTATTTTTTATGACAATGAAGCCTGTGTCTTTTAGAGCATAAATTATCTAATATATTTCAATATATGAGGAGCATTATTACAAATCATATTTATATCCAGAAAGTAAAATTTTACAGGAAAGACAAAAAACTTACTACTCCTAAAATGTGAGAGCTACTCAAAAAAAAGATAATATTAAACTGTTGATCTTTTTTTTTATTGAATCTCCAATAATACGAACCCTATTTCACCATCCGGTATGTTAGGGTTTTAGTTACAATACTATAATTATTTACAATAATTTAGAGTATGGTTAATTTCTAACATTACATACTAATGTAATATGAACAAATTAATTAATTAACAAACAAAAAAAAAAGCTAACTCAAAGTCTCTTAAAATTATGATAAAGTCACACAGCTTTCTATAGCAACACTTCTTGCATAAAATATTTGACAAAGGCAGTTGAAATCTGTTATGGCAATAACCTAATTTTTTAATAAATTCATGTCTTTTGGAATCAAATGTGGGACACTCAAATAACAGATGTGAGATAGTCTGGCTGGAGTTTTTGCAAATACAGGTATCTGTATTTTAAATCATTCCAAATTTACCATGTCCAGTCATAAATTGTGTTAATACAAAATTTGGTTCTACGTATTTGCACTTTATTTGGTCAAAAACAGTTGGGAAAAATAATGTTCTTGTCAAAGCACCATTAATACTTAAGTTATATAGATAGGAAATAACACTATGAGGTTTTTTAATATTGTTTATTTTTTATTATTTCACTCACCTCATACTTCATAATCCATAGCAGACCCTGGGTTTCTTCACATCTTTTGTGACATTCTCAATGCTGTGTCACGTTCGAACGTGACACAGCATTGAGAATGTCACAAAAGATGTGAAGAAACCCAGGGTCTGCTATGAATTATGAAGTATGAGGTGAGTGAAATAATAAAAAATAAACAATACCATTAATACTGTTTAACCACTCAGCATTCCAATTTTGTTACAGATAATTTTTTAATACTTCTTTAATGTATGATAGAAGACAGAAGGAGTAAAAGTAATCCATATTTGAATTAGCAGCTGATTTGGCAAGAAAATCTTCTGCACATTCATTTCCTGTAGTTCCAGCATGTCCTTTAATCCAGCCTGGTCAAATATGTCGAAGATGTTGGTTTAATTTTGTTCTTATGGAGGTTGCAATCGGATGATGGTTGAATCTGTCATTGATAGCGGAAAGTGCTGCCTGGGAGTCACTATAGATACAAGAAGACTTGTTGGTGGTTATATATAATCCATCCCACAGCTTGGAGTAGAGCTAACAGCTCTGCTTGAAAAATCGTACATTTGTAGATCTTTGTATGTGAAATCAATTATATGAGGAATGTAATCAATCACTTTTAAAATTAGGTTACTCAATATTAGGGAAAAGTTTTGGACTAATTGCTTTAATTGTGAAAATAATCTTTTTAAAACACTTTCATCAGCAAACAAGTTAATTGAATATTTAAATATTAATTATAATAATTATTATAAGTACAGTATACTTCTGATTATTTGCGTATGGATTATCGGTTTTGCAGTTTAACCGTGCATGGTTCTGGTTGAATAATAAATTATAAAAATAAATATTTTAGGAACAAATATTAACTTATGATTATTCACATACTTGAAACTAAAATGCACAGTTGTGAACTAAGCTTTGGACTCTAGAGATAGGCTAAAAGTCCTGCTATGAAGGGAGCAGGCAAGGTTCTACAGTAGTGTATTGTATCCATAGCCAGTTTAGGCTACTGGATCTTGCAAATTCTCATTCTGTGTTATTTGCTTAAGATTTGTTTTCATGCACAGTGTATTCAGTAAAATATGAAAAAGAGTTGTTTTATTTTTATTTTTATTTATTTATTTAGTCTGGTGGAGTTAAGGCCATGTGGCCTTCTCTTGCACTCACTAAGACATATGTACATGAATTACATTAGAATATAGCAATCACAATTAACTCTAATATTAAATACGAAACAAAATTTTTTCAATAAGGTAATATCTATAAGATCAAGATCGATAATAAAATAATGTTAATAATAATTAAAATTAAAACTAAAACTAATAATAAAATGTGCACAAGCAACATAAATTAATTATAAAATTACAATAGGAAGTAACATTATGAGCCCTCCATGGTATCTTTACCTTGTCGTGGTGGAGTGGCTTGCGTGCTTAAATGATCCTGAGAGCTATGCCGGCGGTAGCATTGCTGCCGATAGGGTTACCCATGCCGGACTGGTCGAAGGTGATAAGCCAGACGAAAAAAGTACCTTGGGCGAAAGAGTGACGATCTTTCACCATAAAAATACAACAGTCAAGAAATGCGGACATGGGTTCATCTGGGGTAAAATTTTCCAGAGGTCAAATAGTCCCCCATTCGGTTCTCCGGGCGGGGAGTACTTCAGTGAACCCATGCCAAAGGCTCAAACACAGGGACATGTTCCTAGGAACATGGAATGTTAGGACTTTATACAATAGCGGGGCACTAGAGATATTAACGCGGGAATTAGATAAATCACCCTTGGATATAGTCGCTTTACAGGAAGTTAGGTGGCCAGGAGTAGGTAGTCAGGAATCAGGAAGCTTTGCATTATACTATGGGGGTGCAGAAAGACCTGCATTTGGAACGGGTTTTTTAGTCAGAAGGAGGATCCTATCCGCTATCCGAGATATTAAGTTTGTTAGTGATAGGATATCTTACATAATTCTAAAGGGTAAACGACATGATTTTATAATTGTAAATGTACGTGCCCCCACAGAAGATAAAGATGACAAGATCAAGGATGAGTTCTATGAAGAATTAGATTGCTTATTTGATAGCCTTTCACGATATCATATGAAAATTGTCTTAGGAGATTTTAATGCAAAAGTGGGGCAGGAAGATATATTCAAACCAACAATAGGCATTTTCAGTCTTCATGAAGATAGTAACGACAACGGGGTTAGATTAGTCACATTTGCCACATCAAAAAATCTCATTGTTAAGAGCACAACATTTCAGCATAAGGATATTCATAAATACGCCTGGACGTCCCCAGATGGAGAAACTCGGAACCAGATAGATCATGTATTAGTGGATAAACGCTGGCACAGTAGCATCATTGATGTTAGATCAGTTAGAGGGACAGACTGCAATTCGGATCATCATCTGGTCAGAGTGAAAATCAGACAACGGCTATCGCTTATGAGAGGAACAAACGCTAAAGATGATTCTGTAAAATATGAATTAAAAAACTTGAAAAATGATGAAATGCGGCAAGAATACCAAATCAAAATTGCTAATAGATTTGAAGTACTGGAATCTTCAGATGACAATGTGGCAAACAAAGAAGAAACTGATATAAATAAAGAATGGGAGGCTATAAGAGATACTATTAAACTGTCAGCATCAGAAAGCATTGGTTCTTTAAAAAAAGAGGCAAAACAAGAAATGGTTTGATGAGGAATGTGCCTACATTGTAAAGAAAAGAAAGCTAGCAAAAATGAAACTGTTACACGAACCAAATGAGGTAAATTTAGAGCAATTGGGTAGTATTAGACGGGAAACCACCAACTTAATAAAGATAAAAAGAGGGAATATTTGAGAGAGAAGATTAATGATTTTGATATCAACGCAAAAAATAGGAACATTTGAGAATTATATCAGGGAATTAGTATAGAGAAGAAAGGGTTTCAGGCTAGAACAAACATAATTCGGAATGAAAATGGGGATATGATTGCAGATTCCAGGAGTATATTAAATAGATGGAAAAGTTACTTTAATCAGCTATTAAATGTACATACAGAACAGGACATTGAGGAGGATAAGTTACAGACAACAGAAATGCTAGTCGCAGAGCCAAGTGCATTAGAGGTTGAAATGGCAATTGAAAAATTGAAGATGTATAAAGCATCAGGTTCAGATGAGATCCCAGCAGAACTGATAAAATCAGGGGGAAGAAAAATTGATGGACAAGATACGCTGGTTGCTTAGTATGATTTGGGAAAGAGAAGCTCTTCCAGATGAATGGAAGGAATCAATTATCGTACCAATTTATAAGAAAGGAGATAAAACTGATTGCAACAACTACAGGGGCATCTCATTACTTTCAACTTCGTACAAAATTCTAACAAATATATTAGTAAGCAGACTTACTCCCTATATTGATGACATTCTAGGAGATCATCAATGTGCATTTAGAAGAAACAGGTCTACAACAGATCAGATTTTTAGTATAAGACAGATTTTAGAAAAGAAATGGGAATATAATGGTACTGTACATCAACTATATGTAGACTTCAAAAAAGCATATGATTCAATTAAGAGGGAGAAGTTATATAGTATCCTGCTGGAGTTCGGAATTCCTAAAAAGTTAGTTAGACTTATATGAATGTGTCTAAATGGCTCAAAGAGTAGGGTGCGTGTAGGCAAACGGTTTTCAGACACTTTTGAAATCCAGAATGGGTTGAAGCAAGGAGATGCACTATCTCCTCTACTATTTAATTTTGTACTAGAGCATGCCATTAACTATTTAGAGAATGAGGAAGGCTTACAGCTGAATGGTATTAATAAGCTGTTAGTTTATGCTGATGACGTAGTACTACTGGCCGATAGCGAGGAGATACTAAAGGTCAACACGCACACACTATTGAGTAACACTAAGAAATTAGGACTGGAAGTAAATATCAATAAAACTAAATATATGGTCACACGTAGAAATTCAGTATATAATGGAAATGGACAGCTAATGACAAATGAGGGAAATTTTGAGGAAGTGGCTGAATTGAAATACCTAGGAACAATAATCACAAACAGGAATGAGATGCACAAAGAAATTAAACATAGGCTCAATTCTGGAAATGCATGCTATTATGCATTGCAGAGACTTTTGATGTCCCAACTCCTTTCAAAAAACGTTAAGCTGAAAATATATACAACTATTATTCTACCAGTTATATTATATGGGTGCGAAACATGGACTCTTACTTTAAGGGAGGAAATGAGATTACGAGTATTTGAGAACAAAGTTCTTAGGAAAAATTTTGGACCAAAGAGAGATGAACAGACAGGTGAATGGAGAAGACTACATAAGAATGAACTACATGGTCTTTATAGAAGCCAGATATAATAAGAACAGTTAAGTCTCGTAGACTGCGATGGGCAGGACATGTTGCGCGTATGGGGAATGAAAGACGTGCATGGAAACTTCTTGTAGGAAAGCCGGAAGGAAGGCGCCCAGTTGGTAGACCAAGAATGAGGTGGGAGAACAACATTAACTATGATTTGAGGGAAGTAGATTATACAGGGAATGATTGGAAAGCATTAGCTCAGGGTAGGGATGTATGGAGAGCTTATGTCCGCGCGGCCATGAACCTACGGGTTCGATAGTGCCAGTGAGTAAGTAAGTAAGTAACATTATGAGGTTCTTAATAAATGAGGCGAGTCTGTAACATCTTACCTTATAAAAGTTGAGTTCATTTAGAACATATTTCAGAACAATTCTGTTTTATCTTCAGCTTGTCCAGACAGTCTTATAAAGCCGTAGTGTTTAAATTTCCAGGAAATGTCTTCTTAAAAAAGAAGCCACCATTTGTGTGTTAGAGCAAAGACTCGTAGCATACGGTGATAAGGAATTAACAATGTAGGCATATAAGAGAAAAATTTGCATTTAGATTGGAGTGCCCAGATAGCTCAGCAGAAGAGCATTGACCTAGAAAGCCAAAGGTCCTGGGTTCAAACCCCAATCTGAGCATATAATTTTTCTCATCAAATATAATTTGTCCTTCAATGAGAAGTATGAAATTAATAATAAAAACATCAAAGGAAGCCCAGACTTTATAAGTAGTGTTTAAATTCCCAATAAATGCCTTCTTAAAAAAGAAGCCGCCATTTGTGTGATAGAGCAAAGGCTTGTAGCATACAGCGATCGGAAATTAACAATGTTAAGAGAAAAATTTGCATTTAGATTGGAGTGCCCAGATAGTTCAGCGGAAGTGTGTTGGCCTGAAAGCCAAAGGTCTTGGGTTCAAACCCCAGTTTGAGCATATAATTCTTCTTCCTTCCAAGTATTAGACCAAGGCCTGTTACGATCCTATAGAAAATTTTCCCTCCAGTGTTTCATAGGATGGCCCAGAGATCTTCGTCCTGAGCTATAATTTTTCTCTTCAAATATAATAATTAATGACAATTAATGGTTTTAGACATTAAAAGGGTTTGCACTAATCACAGGTATGGACAAAATACAATTTGCAACAACTGCTACTTTCCAAACTTCAGTTACACCAGGACAAAATGCAATTTGACATAAACAGAGATCACTGCATGAAAGAGCACATCAGAAACTACCGAATTGATATCAAACTCAATTTTGTGCGGAGATGGATATAACATAGTTTGCAATAATGCTCCCCTTATGTGAGAACCATTTGTTGGCCTATTTACAATTATAAATGTTTTTATCTTTAGGAATAATAATTGATTTTACCTATGGAAGTTTTCACATTTCTGATTAACACACAGATAATAAATTACTCATTTTTATATTATTTTTTACTTTGTTATAATAATTGGTTATTCTCTTGTGATACTCAATTTACAGGCCTATTAAGTTAGTTGTAGCAAAATGTTGGGATCCAAATCCAAAAGGTTATTTCACAATTCCTCGGACTGAACCTGTAAGGCCAATTGACCCAGGAGCTTGGGTGGCTCATACGGCAGCTATTAGAGGTAAAATTGTAATATATTGATTAAGTTATTTTCATGAGTTAATGTTGATAATTATATATTTTGCACAGAGTGTAGTTACACTACTCTAAAATATTACTTACAGGGGAATCTTTTCCAGTCAGGCCACCCTCAGTAACTACTCTAACCTCTACTAGCTCCTCTATAACATCAAGTGTGCCTGAGACTGAACGTAAGTATTATTTCAACAAATTCTAGTACTAAACTCAATTTTTCATTTTGTGATTCCAAAGTACCATCAAAAAATGTAAATGGAAAAAAATAAGTATTTTGTGGCCAAATTTTCTTCTTGACTTGAGTTAAAATGTGTGGAGAAGGAGATGTGGCAATTTCATTGTATTTTAAACTAGCAGACATGGCAGACGTCTTGCCCAAACATTCAATTCTTGCGTCATGGCCAGACAATAAAAATGTTCCTTTTTTACCATAAAATTCACCAATTAATAAGTTTGAAAAAAAACTACTCACTGCCATCTGTTGTGGCTCAAGAAATGTGCATTATGACTTCACATTGTTGTCGCGTAGAATAGATCGGTAATGCAGATGACTATATATATTGGACATAAAAAAAATCCTATTACTTGATTGCAGCGCCACCTACCAGGTCCAGTTGTGAATCCAAAGCATCCAGAGACCCACTCAAATACACACACAAAATTTCATCAAAATTGGGCCTGTTGTTTAGGCAGTTTTTAATTTTGGATTTCGAGTGAACTTCCATTCTAATTGTCTGATTTCACTCACTTTTGGATAATATCTACCATGGTTCATTTTAATAGGATATACTAAGTTTCATTGTGAAACATAAAAAATTGTGACCACTAGAGCGATTTTTAAATTTTAACTTTATGTGAACTCCTACACCTGATGGTTTTAGAGGGTCCAATTGTGAATCTAAAACATCCAGAGACCGACTCAAACAAACACAAACATTTTCATCAAAATCGGTGCAGTCGTTTAGGCAGTTTTTAATTTCAGATTTTAAGTAAACCTCCACTTCTAATTGTTGGATTTCACTCACATTTTGACAATACTTACCTCAATTTATTTCAATAGGACATACTGAGTTTTGTTTTGAAACATTGAAAATTGTGACTGATAGAGCGATTTTTAAATTTTCACTTAAGGTGAAATGGTTTTGGGGGATCCAATTGTGAATCTAAGCCATCCAGGGACCCACTCAAATACACACAAAAAATCTCATCAAAATCAGTCCAGTCATATAGGCATTTTTTAAATTTTGGATTTCAAGTAAACCTCCTCTTCTAACAATTGGATTTCACTGATTTTTGGATAGTACATACCTCAGTTTATTTTAATAGGATATTCCGAGTTTTGTTGTGAAACATTGAAAATTGCTATCGCTAGAGCGATTTTTAAATTTTTGTTTCAGGTGAACTACAACTAATGATTTTAGAACATAATAGATATTGGCTAAACACTCGCCACATCTGAAACCCTGTATATTCAAATTTTCACGAAGATTAGTTGAACGGTTTAGAAGTTTATAAAGGACAGACAGACAAATACATTCATTTATATATATATATGGATTAGACTTTTGCAATATTTTACGTAATTGGAAAATAAAACAAAATTAATGATCCTAGATGGCTTCACTTTACCTAAAATATTACAACATATTTAGGTATACTCTTTTTGTAATTTGTGAAATTTTACATGAAAAGAGAAAGAAAATAGCTCTACATATTTTAGCTTTCTTAACAATGTTATATTTTAAGTAAGAGATAAATAAGTTAAGAAAGCTCTTAAACATATAGGGTGGATTTCTCAACCGAAGTCTAATCCATGACTGCGGTTTTCCAATGTTTTATTGTTTCCATAACAACCATAAAAACTGAAAATCTATGGCTGTTAATTACAAAAAACATATGTCTAAAACATGTCTATGGTTTTATAACAATTTCTGTGAATTTTAATTCATTTTTACAGGTGTTATGGAAACAATAAAAAATGGAAAACTGTGGTCATGGTTGAGACTTCAGTTGAGAAATCCACCCATAGTTTGGCAACAAATTTAACTTTTATTTAAGCAATGTTCACAATGAAACTTAAGATTCGGTAAATTGTAATTAAATTATTCTATTTATTGCAATACATTATTATATTGTACAAAGAAGTTGAGAGTTCAGGGAAACATCTCTGGTAGTACTTCGAATCTTAATGTTATTTTCGTCATTTTAAAATAAATAAAATAAAATCAAAGATGAAGCAGCATAGAGAGCAACATATAAAGGTGACGGCTGCATTGCCCACCAGTCTCTTTAGACAAATTTTGACAAAGATTGGCAAAGGGGGACAAAGACTGAGTCCATTAACTCTATGTTAATATTATTCGTTTTTAAACATTTTCATGATGGACAAATTTGCAAAAGTCATAGCAACGGCTCGTAGCATTTGGGGTTAGGGAATTAACTATGTATAAGAGAAAAATACGCATTTAGATTGGAGGCCTAGGTAGCTCAGATGGAAGAGCATTGACATAGTCAGAGGTCTTGGGTTCAAACCCCAGTCTAGGCGTATCTTTTTCTTTTCAAATATAATTTGTCCATTAACTCTATTTTGAATTAATTTGTAGGGCCATTTGAAGAACTACAACTAACTGTGAATACAGATATGCCAACGATTGTTCGAGCGATGGCTCGACCGGACTCAGGACTTGAGATAAGAGATAGAATGTGGCTCAAGATAACAATTCCAAATGCTTTTATTGGTAAGTTTCTTGTATTTGGAAATAAGTGTATTTGTCTTTTTAACTTGAGGTTTTACGTTATTGCACTTTTATTGTAAGCTGAAAATTTTGAAATATTACTTTCTTGACATTATCAAAACTATGCCTTTGTCTTTTTACACCATGGTAAGTTTTAAAAAAATCTTCCAAGAGGTAAAACATATATAAAGATGAAACAAACACATTCATCAGAATTTTTTAGAAACTTTCCTCACAGTTAATAAGAGGTTGAAAATAAATTATAAGAATACATTCCCATTGTGACCTTATAAGACTCCTTTTCTACTATTCTGTTTAGATTTATGGCATGCACTAGCTAGCTTGTTTATTTGTTTGTATATTTATTTTAGTGGAATGCCATCATTTGCATAGTACATTATGTCCAATTGAACACAGAACTGTAGGAATTTGGACAAAAAAACTCTTAGATTGCAAAAATAAATTAATACAGGAAATAAGAATTTAGATATATTTGAACATGTGTTAATTTATACATATTAATTTATACATATTATAACCATTTGTGAGAGTATATATGCCATAAAATTTTTATGGCCAGTATATTTTATTACATGCGTGTGATGAAAAATTGAATGTAGTAGCAAATTTGCAAGTGGACACTGTTTAAAGGTGGATATTTGTTTTGGTGTTATATTTAGTTTAACATATTCCATTCCTGGATAGATTGTATTGGGTGTTCAATGGTATAATGGATTGTACGCTGATGTACAGAGTCAGAGGTCCAAGGTTTAACTCCCATTCAACTGTTAATTATTCTTTTAAAAAAGTGGATATTTGTATCCATTTAATCAAAATTACAGTGGAAAGTAACGCTATGAGGTAATTTACAATTTTATAATATTTAATTTTAGGAAGTTATATTTTGAGGTTATTTTAATTATATTATTTTTAGTCTGGACATCTTACCTCAATATTAATGTTGATTTGTTCTTGAACATGTTTCAAAACAATTCTGTTTTATCCCAGAGTCTGGGAAAGCTGACGATAAAACAGAATTGTTTTGAAACATGTTCAAGAACAAATCAACATTAATATTGAGGTAAGATGTCCAGACTAAAAATAATATAATTACAATTTATAAATTGAGTTGGATGAATGTTTTTTCATCTCACCTCATAAAGCTTCATGTTTTCACGGTTATTCAGTGTTTTCACACCATGCTTTATGAGGTGAGATGAAGAAAAAAACATTTATTGGACTTAATTTATAAATTTGTATCCATGTTTGTTTGTTATAAATATTTGAAATAGTTCGATTTTTAAATATTTATAAAAATATAATTTAAATATTAAGTGTATTTTCATTGATAGAAAAGACATAAGAATACATTTATAAATATGACATCTTAATCAAATATATTTAAATTAAGCTAAGCCAATCAGACTGAAGATTTCAGTTACATGACATTTCTTGCAACAAATATGAGGAAAGTAGATATTCCGAGTCAGTTCATACTATGATGTCGAAGGATAATGATGTCTTCACAACAGTAGCATAAAATAATGGCATGAATTGTTAATTAAAGTTAAAGCATGTTTTACTATAATAAAGCCATTTAATATTTATCGGGAGTTGTGAATATTATATTGAAAAGAAAAATATTTAGGTTGTAAATACTATGTACAATATCAAGTTTTTTGAATCTGTAATCATCTTACCTCAATTTAATGTTGATTTGTTCTCGAATATGTTTCATATAATCTTCTATATCATCTTCAGACTCATGAGTTTTATGTTGCGAACTGTGGATGTCGATATCAGCTCCCTCTTCCGGCTGGCCGAAGAACCTCCAAACAAGGTCACATTCAGCAGGAATTTTGAAATTCATAACTCTATTTTTGTTCTTCTGAATGTAATTTTTTTCCCAAATGGTGAGTTCCTTTGTATTTTCTAACTGTTTTAATAATTTAGTGTTCGAATTTACATTATGTTTTTCAGCCCAAACATGAGCAGCAACTGCAGATTTTTCTATTTCCCCATTTTTAATATTTCTTATGTGTTCCTTGGTTCTAATTTTCAGGTTCCTTTTTGTTTTTCCTATATATATATTTTCACAACAAGTACATTCGATTTGATGTATTCCTGATTTATTTACTTTTTTCATTTTTGTTGGTTTTTATTAGTTTATTTAAACTGTGGTCATTTTTTATTATTACAAACCAACAAAAAGTCCACTGCTGTGGTCTCGAGGTAGTGTGCTGCCTTGTCACGCAGCAGGTCCGGGTTCGATCCCCGGTCGGGACAGTTTTTTTGGGTGAGGTTTTTATCGGGGTTTTTCCTCACCTATAAGACAAATGTGAGGAAAACTTTAAGGCCCAAATGGTCCCTGAAATCATATGACCATCGCAAATCATCATCATTCATATTCATCTTAGATTAAGCTTAGGATTAGGGACTCTCCTGGTGCACCACTATCATCATCATCATCACCTGTCATACCACCAGGGCAACATAACCCTGCCTCCCAGGCTCCCCAACCTCAGAAGTGGATTACAAGTAAGCCATGCCAGGAGAGAACACCAGGAATGTCGAAAGACAACCTGGGGCATTTGCAAAAAAGAAGAAAAATGAAAAAACTGATCAAAGTAAAAAATCAGGAATATATCAAAATGAATGTACTGGTTGTGAAAAGACATATATAGGGAAAACAAAAAGAAACCTGAAAATTAGAACCAAGGAACACACAAGAAATATTAAAAATGGGGAAATAGAAAAATGTGCAGTTGCTGCTCATGCTTGGGCCAAAAAACACAATGCAAATTCGAACACTAAATTATTAAGAGTTAGAAAATACAAAGGAACTCACGATTTGGGGAAAAAATTTACATTCAGAAGAATGTTTATCTAATTTATTTAAACTGTGGTCATTTTTCATTAATACAAACTAACAAAAATGAAAAAAACTGATCAAAGTAAAAAATCAGTAATATATCAAATTGAATGTACCTGAAAATTAGAACCAAGGAACACATAACAAGTAAAGAAAATTCTGCAGTTGCTGCTCATGTTTGTAAATTCGAACACTAAATTATTAAAACAATTAGAAAATACAAAGGAACTCACCATTTGGGAAAAAAAATTACATTCAGAAGAACAAAAATAGAGTTATGAATTTTGAAATTCCTGCTGAACGTGACCTTGTTTGGAGGTTCTTAGGCCAGCTGGAAGAGGGAGCTGATATTGACATCCTGGGTTCACAACATAAAACTCATCAGTCTGGGCAAGCTGAAGATGATATAAAAGATTATATCGAAACATGTTCAAGAACAAATCAACATTAAATTGAGGTAACATGATTACAACAGACTTAGAAAAACTTGATTAATAGATTTTATTTATTTTTTTTGATTAATAGAACCTGAAAATATTATTTCCTAAAATAAACCATTAATGGACAATATATTCTAGCACTTTGTGATTGCATATAATTCAGATGGAATTTCTTTAAATACCGCAAGTGTTTTCACAGAATTTCCAAATTCACATTATTTCCTTATAATTTACTCTATCTTCACAAATAATTTGCTGCTAATAAAATCTCTTGCTTCACAATTTATTTTGTTACAGAGTACTTTCCACTCGCTGGCGGTTTCACTCAGATCATCATCTTGTTCTTACACTTAAGTTACTTTTACTTCAATGAATGAATGAGTCATGTCTTACCTTACCTCGTAGCTTATGTTTTCTTAAACATAAACTATGAGGTAAGATAAGAAATGTAAAACTAATAAAATTCATATCAAATTCCATTGAGGTGAATCTATACAGTAAAAGCTCCTTATTTGCAGGAGATATGTTCTGCAAATATGCCACGAATACAGAAACTGCGAATATGGAATGGTAATTTGTATGGGTATATAGGGGATACGTTCCGAGATTACAGAATAAAATAAAAATTATCAAAATAAATTAATGAGAGATTTTGAACAATTTCTATTAATTATTACTGTCAGATTTAGGCAAGTAATTTTTTCCTGTTTTGCCGCTTTTAAAAGGTCTTTCAACTAAGATTGATATTCAGTTGTGAATTCTGCTATATAATTCCTTATTTTGTCTTCGGATCTCTTGATTCATCAACATAGAAACAGCGTGATATAGACGCAAACGACTCGCCAACGCATATAAACGTTCAAGTATTTTTATTTTTACTTTAAGCGGCAACACTATTTTTTTTCCTCTTCCGTATACTAATTATTTTTCTTTCCTTTTACTCGACATTATAAATGGGGAACAAAGCACAAGAGACACATGTTATTCAATCAAAATTATTGCAACAAACATGTTGAAACAATAATATACCGAAGGTAGCGATGGAGGCATTTATCAAAGTGCATATCGGTATGTGAAATAGAGAAGAGTTTCTTCTGATCGCCAACAAAGTTCTGATGATGAGACAGTTATCGCGATCAACTTAGAAAATATTTATGAGGAGAGGTAAGAAACATTTAATATTTAATTTTAGGAAGTTATATTTTGAGGTTATTTTAATTATATTATTTTTGGTCTGGACATCTTACCTCAATATTAATGTTGATTTGTTCTTGGACATGTTTCAAAACAATTCTCTGTTTTATCTTCAGCTTTCCCAGACTGGGAAAGCTGAAGATAAAACAGAGAATTGTTTTGAAACATGTCCAAGAACAAATCAACATTAATATTGAGGTAAGATGTCCAGACCAAAAATAATATAAGAAACATTTAATTTCACCATAAGTTTTACTGTATTTTAACACTGTTAAGGACAATGGCACCTGCCAAAGTACATATTTTAAGTTTTTATCTTAAGGTAAGAAATTACTCATTCATTCATTGAATTAAAAACCTCAATGTTATTTCGCACATTTAACTATGAATTACTTTTATTTGTTTACTCTCTGGACATTATTGACTCATCTGATTCTCGTAACTGCTTATATACATGAGAGTAGGAACATTCTGGGCTTCAATCTCTAATTCTCTTCCGTAGAAAGTCCGAGAGATTGATTGTTCTAGAATCAATATTCTCAAAACTGATTTATTCAGAAGGCAATCTGAATTGCTGGATGCACATGGCCTGAATCCAACTCCTATTTGCTTATAAGCAGTCCTGTTTCTGCCTCCGAAATTCAAAGGTCAGTCATTTGAGCAACAGATCAACAATGCATCACAATATGAATCGGAGTTTGCCATTGTCGAGAACCTCTTGTAGGCTGTTGTATATTGTGTAATCCAAAATAGAAATCTTGTTCACATCCAAGTGCTGTTTTATATTTGGAGGTAAATACTTTATTTTGAATATTAAATTCCAAGTGACTTAGCAGAGACTGAACTTTGAGTAACATACGGTATATAAATGTAATGAGTAATGACTCCTTTGACAAATAGGGTGATCAATAGTGAAATACATATTGAAGATTGAAAAGAATAAAGTTATATTTATATATTAAATTTGGGAATTTTTAACATTATGAGGTTCAATTAATAATAATTAAATGAATCGTGATTTTTTCTTACCTCATACATCTATGTTTCTTTAAACACAGCACTGCAGTATCGGCGACACTTTGTCGTCATCGTCAGCTGTTTTCACGACTGTCAATTTTTTCTCCTTTTTGCCGGTAATTATCTAGACTGCCATCTGGTGTTCTTTTGAAGGAATTCCTCTTCAAACTGCCATCTGGTGTTATTTTGAATGAATCATTTCCTAAACTGCTATCTGTTGTATTTTTGAAGAACTTTGTAATCAAGCTTGGTTCTTCCGGAATCTCAAAGTTCATAGTTCTAGTATGGTTTTTTTGAATATATATTTTTTCCCAAACTGTTAAATCCAAAGGTTTTGATAGATAATTAAATTAATGTTTTTATTACCTCACCTCATATCTTTTTTCTTCTATACTGCAGTTTCGGAGCTTATCTCCATCGTCAGTAGCCTCTGGTCGACCGGTGTTATGTCGTTTCTTGGCGGTTTCCTTCTTACTTCTGTCGGTGGACCGATGAACCTCTGGATTAGGTCAAAATTTTCGGGAGTTTCAAAATTCATGAGTTTTTCTTTTTTGTTTTTTTGGATGTGGATTTTTTCCCAGACTGTGAGTTCCTTTAGTTTATCTGTTTGTTTGATTAGGCTAGCTTCTGTATCTATTAAATGTTTTTCAGACCAAGCATGGGCTGCTACTGCTGACTTGTCCACTTCCCCCTTTTTTACATTTCTAAGGTGTTCCTTCAATCTAGTTTTTAAATTTCTTTTTGTTTTTCCTATATAGATTTTGTCGCAATCTTGACATTTGATCTGATATATTCCTGATTTATATTCTTGTCCAGTTTTTTCATTTTTGTTGGTTTTAATTATCTTGTTTAGGCTGTATTCATTCTTTGGGGCCAATCGAATGTTAAACTTATTGAAAATTTTCTGGAACTTGTGGTGTTTTACAGGATGGTAAGTGAATTTTTTGAATCTTATGTTCTCTTCTGTTTGTTTTTTAAGTGTGCTTTCATTAATTAGTTTTTGCCTTTTGAACTTATTTATTTTCTTGTGTACCATGTTCTCTTCATAACCATTTTCTATTGCTACTTTAATTATGTATTCTTTTCTTTTTCATATTTTTCACGGTTCAGGGGTACATTCACCAATCTGTGTGTTAGGCTATTGAATACAGCTTCTTTGTGAGCGAAATGGTTGAATCCTGATGCCTTAATGTAGTTATCTTTGTGTGTGTTCTTTCTGTATATTCCAAATTCTATTTTGTTTTTTTTGTTTCTAGTTAGGGTTAGATCCAAAAATGAAATTTGTCTTTCAGTTTCAGTTTCCATTGTGAATTTTACAGTTTTGCTCTGAAGGTTCAGGAGTTTTAAGGCATCTTCTATTTGTTTATGGTTTATAATGGCTATTATATCGTCAACATATCTGCGCCAAAATTTGAAAGTTAATGGGTGTCCCCTTGTGATTTTCTGTTCGAAACTACCCATGAATAAATTGGCCAGAAAGGGAGATAGTGGGTTTCCCATGGAAAGTCCAAAATTTTGTTTGTAGTATTTCCCATTGTATGTAAAGAACATTTGTTCGATGCACAATTTTGTCAAAATGATGTATTCTTCTATCTTTTTCTTTTCCAAATTATTGTTCGTTAACCATTTTTCCAGAATATCAATGGTGGTTTCTCTTGGGACACTGGGAAATAATGAAACTACATCAAAAGAAACTAACCTGTCAGTTGGTTCTAATTCTCTGTGCTTGAAATCCTCTATCAATTCCAATGAATTGTCGATTGAAAGGTTCTCAAACCCTCCCATATTCTTGTATTCGCTACATAACCATCTAGCTATTTGGTATGTAGGGGACCCTATACAGTTGATAATGGGTCTCATTTTGTTTCCTGCCTTATGTGTTTTTGGGAGGCCGTGCATATTAGGGTTTTTAGGGTTGGGAACCTTTAGGTAAAACTTCTTTTGTTTGGTTAGGATATTGTTTATTTTCTTTAGGGTGTTGTCCACCTCTTTGATGCATTTCGGAAGTGGGTTAGATTTAATTTCAGTGTATTCAGTTGATTCCAAAAGGTTGTACATTCTATTTTTATAATCAACAATGTCCATGATTACTATTTGATTTGCTTTGTCAGCTTTTGTGACTATTACATAAAAAATGTATCAACTGAATACTCTGAAATTAAATCTAACCCACTTCCGAAATGCATCAAAGAGGTGGACAACACCCTAAAGAAAATAAACAATATCCTAACCAAACAAAAGAAGTTTTACCTAAAGGTTCCCAACCCTAAAAACCCTAATATGCACGGCCTCCCAAAAAACACATAAGGCAGGAAACAAAATGAGACCCATTATCAACTGTATAGGGTCCCCTACATACCAAATAGCTAGATGGTTATGTAGCGAATACAAGAATATGGGAGGGTTTGAGAACCTTTCAATCGACAATTCATTGGAATTGATAGAGGATTTCAAGCACAGAGAATTAGAACCAACTGACAGGTTAGTTTCTTTTGATGTAGTTTCATTATTTCCCAGTGTCCCAAGAGAAACCACCATTGATATTCTGGAAAAATGGTTAACGAACAATAATTTGGAAAAGAAAAAGATAGAAGAATACATCATTTTGACAAAATTGTGCATCGAACAAATGTTCTTTACATACAATGGGAAATACTACAAACAAAATTTTGGACTTTCCATGGGAAACCCACTATCTCCCTTTCTGGCCAATTTATTCATGGGTAGTTTCGAACAGAAAATCACAAGGGGACACCCATTAACTTTCAAATTTTGGCGCAGATATGTTGACGATATAATAGCCATTATAAACCATAAACAAATAGAAGATGCCTTAAAACTCCTGAACCTTCAGAGCAAAACTGTAAAATTCACAATGGAAACTGAAACTGAAAGACAAATTTCATTTTTGGATCTAACCCTAACTAGAAACGAAAAAAACAAAATAGAATTTGGAATATACAGAAAGAACACACACAAAGATAACTACATTAAGGCATCAGGATTCAACCATTTCGCTCACAAAGAAGCTGTATTCAATAGCCTAACACACAGATTGGTGAATGTACCCCTGAACCGTGAAAAATATGAAAAAGAAAAAGAATACATAATTAAAGTAGCAATAGAAAATGGTTATGAAGAGAACATGGTACACAAGAAAATAAATAAGTTCAAAAGGCAAAAACTAATTAATGAAAGCACACTTAAAAAACAAACAGAAGAGAACATAAGATTCAAAAAATTCACTTACCATCCTGTAAAACACCACAAGTTCCAGAAAATTTTCAATAAGTTTAACATTCGATTGGCCCCAAAGAATGAATACAGCCTAAACAAGATAATTAAAACCAACAAAAATGAAAAAATTGGACAAGAATATAAATCAGGAATATATCAGATCAAATGTCAAGATTGCGACAAAATCTATATAGGAAAAACAAAAAGAAATTTAAAAACTAGATTGAAGGAACACCTTAGAAATGTAAAAAAGGGGGAAGTGGACAAGTCAGCAGTAGCAGCCCATGCTTGGTCTGAAAAACATTTAATAGATACAGAAGCTAGCCTAATCAAACAAACAGATAAACTAAAGGAACTCACAGTCTGGGAAAAAATCCACATCCAAAAAAACAAAAAAGAAAAACTCATGAATTTTGAAACTCCCGCAAATTTTGACCTAATCCAGAGGTTCATCGGTCCACCGACAGAAGTAAGAAGGAAACCGCCAAGAAACGACATAACACCGGTCGACCAGAGGCTACTGACGATGGAGATAAGCTCCGAAACTGCAGTATAGAAGAAAAAAGATATGAGGTGAGGTAATAAAAACATTAATTTAATTATTAAATTAAACCTCATAGTGTTCTTTCCCTGTGAAAGTTAAATAAGTTTTGATAGATGTTTTAAAAGTTTTGCTTCTTTTTCAATCCTATGATGCTCTAATAAACTATGTGCTGCTATAGCTGATTTTTCAATTTCTCCATTCTTCATGTTTCTGAAGTGCTCTTTTTTACGAGTTTCCAAGTTCCTTTTTGTTTTTCCTATATATATCTTGTTGCAATCTTTGCAATCAATTTGATAAATCCCAGATTTTTTGTTGTCTGGGGTATTACATTTATTATTAGTTAACAGCAGATTACCCAGGCTGTAATCTGCTGTTAACTAATAATAAATGTAATACCCCAGACAACAAAAAATCTGGGATTTATCAAATTGATTGCAAAGATTGCAACAAGATATATGTAGGAAAAACAAAAAGGAACTTGGAAACTCGTAAAAAAGAGCACTTCAGAAACATGAAGAATGGAGAAATTGAAAAATCAGCTATAGCAGCACATAGTTTATTAGAGCATCATAGGATTGAAAAAGAAGCAAAACTTTTAAAACATATATCAAAACCTTTGGATTTAACAGTTTGGGAAAAAATATATATTCAAAAAAACCATACTAGAACTATGAACTTTGAGATTCCGGAAGAACCAAGCTTGATTACAAAGTTCTTCAAAAATACAACAGATAGCAGTTTAGGAAATGATTCATTCAAAATAACACCAGATGGCAGTTTGAAGAGGAATTCCTTCAAAAGAACACCAGATGGCAGTCTAGATAATTACCGGCAAAAAGGAGAAAAAATTGACAGTCGTGAAAACAGCTGACGATGACGATACTGCAGTGCTGTGTTTAAAGAAACATAGATGTATGAGGTAAGAAAAAATCACGATTCATTTAATTATTAAGAATAAAGTGTTTATTTTCTGTGGTTTTTATGTCCTATTCTTTCTGTCTTTCTCCCTGAGAAAGAGGTAACTGTTCTAGAGAGAGTCAAAGCAATAACCGATTCATTGAATCCAGAACCCAATGGAGGACATCTTGTTTTTAAAGTGGTCTCTTAACTTGAGTTCAGAAATAACAGTTACATATTTTTAAGAGTGATTACAGTTTTTGAAATTCAAAACCAATATTAGAAATAATGTAGAATAGCTGATTGCTAACGTTACTTATATGTTTACTAAAATACCATATTTAATAGTAGCAGAAGAAGAATTTATGTTGTCTGGACTAAATTCGACAGTTAGAAAATTAGTTTAATATAAATGGAAAATTATGTAATGGTGGAACATTTTCTTGCTCTCTTGGAATCAAACCTAGGCTGAATGTACAGTACTATGATTTTTTTTGCAGGTTGCGATGTTGTAGACTGGTTACATGCTCATGTCGAAGGCTTTACGGACCGACGAGATGCTCGTAAATATGCTTCTCAAATGTTAAAGGCTGGTTATATTAGACACACCGTCAATAAAATTACATTCTCAGAACAATGTTATTATGTCTTTGGGGATCTGTGCACTGGTGAGTTTTACTTTGTTAGCTATGTCATCACATATCACACATTCTTTAGGTTCTGCACTCCGTGGATGGATAACACTAATTAGTGGAGATCCATAATAGTGGTTTTATTTTTAGGGAAAATTTGTTATAAAATTTCAAGATTTCAATGTTATTGGGAATTTGATGGTGTTATTCTAAAAAATGTAAATTTGAGTCTTTTTAATCCTAGTTTAGTATATTAAATCTAATAAGAATGATATATCCAGTTGTTTAAGGTCAACTTTTGGCTTGTACAATTGATATCAATTTTAATATACTAAAATGCATAAAATTTTAATCGTAGTCACTAATTTGTAAGCAAAATTCACAATGCATATTATAGATATGTAATCCAATAGAAAAAATGTGTTTATGTAATTAAATTCTGTTTTAATTAAATTGGGAATAATAATATTTATCATTTTATCAATATAACATAATTATTCATGGTTCATTGTTGGTTTATTCAAATTTGGCAGTGCTTGCATTATTGTCAGTTTACTGCTTATATTTAAAGAAGTGTTTGCTTCAGATTTGAATATACTTTACTTAATAATGATTGATAAAAAATTGATAATTATGTCTGCAAAAATTTAATGGGAAAAACTTACCTTACACATTAATATAATTCGTATTTCTTGGAATTCATATTGGCCATAGAACGTAAAATCTATGGAGAGACCATCATCGTCATCATCATCATCACTTGGTGACAGCTATTGGTGCTGTCCAGTGTGCCTTTCCTGGGACTTGTGTTTGTTCCTTGTCAGCGAATTCGCATGTATATTCGGTATTGGGTTCAGCTGGTATACCCTAGCCTATACGGCGATTTTATGGGGATTTATTTTATTGTTTGGAGTAATGTGAGATTTATATGGATATTGTTGCCAAGGCGAATAGATCTTGCTTGATTGGGGCATTGGAAACCATGTCGATGAAGAGCTCGGCTCGATTCAGGACCGGAATGAGCCACGCCACTCTGCGCTGATCATTCTGACCTTGGTTGCTACATGCTAAGTACTATGGATAATTATTTGGTCGAATATGTTTCTATGTGTAGTACGCCATTGTGGAAAGTGTCCTATATTGCGTACTATTGGGTTTCCATGATCATTTATGTTTTGAAACATGGTGGCGACCCTTTCTGATATGATAGTATCAATATATAGTACCTATTATAGGAAAGATGGCCAGAAAGCATATAGATTTGTACACAATATACAAAATAAAAAAGAACGGCAAAAAACACCATTTATCCACAATAACAAACAGATTACAAATGAAAGTGAAATAGCCAACAAATTCAACAAACACTACGCTAACACCTATACTTTGTCCTCAGAGAACAAAAAAGAACAAAAAACAATAAAAGAGAACCTAAAAAATTACATAAAATCAACAAGCAGTACAAAAGATAATATCTTTAATAAGAATTTCAACATTAAAGAGTTAAACATAGCCATTAATAGTTTAAAATCAAACAAATCTCCAGGAGCAGATAATATACATGCAGAATTTCTCAAACACCTTGGCAATAAAGCCAAAACTCAATTGCTCTCCCTTTATAATCTTTCTTGGAACACAAAAGTTCCTGATGATTGGAAAAAAGCTATTATAATACCTATTTCGAAAACAAAAAAATCAACAAATACTTTTTCAAATTATCGCCCAATAGCACTAACTAGTGTAATTGTTAAAACTATGGAAAAAATGATTTCAAATCGATTAAATTGGTATTTAGAAACCAATAATTTACTTTCACCCAATCAAGCTGGATTTAGAGAATTACAATCAACAAATCAACAAATTGTACACCTAAGTCAAGCTATTAAAGACAGTTTCAACAGAAAAGAAGACACTCTGGCAATGTTCGTTGATTTCCAAGGAGCATATGACTCTATTTGGAGATATAAATTATTAGAAAAAATGCAGACTTTAGGCATTCAAGGGAATATGCTACTCTGGATCAGCAATTTTCTCATCCAACGGTTCATCGCTACAAAGTATAATAATCACCTCTCTAAATACCAACAAACACATCGAGGTTTACCACAGGGTTCTGTACTCAGTACCATTCTCTTCAATATCTACATTAATGATCTACCTAAGCATATAGAAAAGCTCGAAACGAAACCCCTACTTTTTGCTGATGATGTTGTAATATGGGTCTCCAAACCGAAAAACCAAAGTCAACAATTAATAACCATAGCCCAACAATCACTAATACAGTTAGAGAATTGGACATCCCAGAACTTAATGAAGATAAATATACAGAAAACAAATTATCAACTATTTACATTAAGAAAGAAACCACTACCCATCACTCTGAAATTGGAGGGTGAATTATTAACTCAAACACATGAAGCAAAATATTTAGGAATAACTCTGGACACAAAATTAACATGGAAGAAACACATGGAGAATATATGTACAAAGATAGAAACAAGGTTACCATTATTAAAACGATTAGCAGGGAAAAAGTGGGGTTGCAACACACAAACCCTAAACACCTTCTACCAAATGTACATAAAACCTGTACTTCAATATTGTGAAGAAATCCTAGTAACTACTAAAGTGGAAAAACTTAATAAATTGCAGAACCAAATCCTCCGTCTGATAACAGGAGCTGTTAAAACAACACCAATCACTGCCATGCAAATCTTAACAAATAACCCAAACATAGCATCTGAAATTGAGAAAACAGCAGTCACACAGTATGAAAAATTTTTAAGGCTACCCCATAATAACTGGACCCAAAGAAAACCACAAGTATGTTTAAAATCTCAGCAAAGCTTCCTAAGCATTGTACAAGAAATCAAACAGAAATTGCAACTTCCACATTCAAAAGAAAATATGCAGATGAGAAACAACCCTCTAGAATTTTTGGAAATCGAATATAACCTTCATTTAACAGAAGACATCAAGAAATCTGAAACTCCTCCATATATTTTAAAACAAATGTCACTGGAAATGATAAATCTAAGATACCCAGCTCCTGAATGGATACATATTTTTACAGATGGCTCCAGCCTACCAAATGATGGTGGCACTGGTGCTGGTGCAGTATGTCCACTTTTTTCCTTTTATCGTAAACTAAACACAAATTCAACAAACTTTGATGGCGAAATTCTAGCAATTTTCTTAAGTTTACAAAATCTTTTATATCACATCCAAAATTTACAAAAGTTGTAATTCTATGTGACTCCAAAGCAGCCATTCTTGCTATAACACGAGACACAACACCCAAAGCATCAAAATTATCGAATGTCACAAAATGATAAAACATTTATCCCGTCTACATAAAAAAGTTGTACTTCAATGGATTCCGGCCCATTGTGGAGTGACAGGCAATGAAATAGCCGATTTTCTAGCCAAGAAGGGTAGCAAAATTGTTTCAAACCCAACTTCTGCTCCAGTTTCCTTTCACTCTATCAAAATAATTATCTCAAATAAATACATCAATAAACTTAGAGAAGAATACACCACCAAAACATCTGGAAAGGAATGGGAAAATCTACAAGCTTATGACATTACTACATTACAAAGAAAATCTGCAGTAGCAACATTCAGACTGCTAACGGGACATGACTGCTTGAATAAACACCTACACAGAATTGGCATAACAGATTCACCTAAATGTCCTTTTTGCAATTTAAATGAAGATATGGAAAGAAACCATCTCCTCCGTTGTCCAACTTTTGTAGAAGAGACCAGCCTTTCTGCTAAATATTGGAGTGCAAGAGAGCGAATGATTTCATTATCAAGTGCTCGACATTAGATACCAACCAACCATATATAGTACCTTCGTGGCCTCGTGCATCTCTGTTATCCTTGTGTAACGCGGGGCAGAAAGTATGATTTTTAGACACTTGTTTTGCAGTATCTGTAGTTTCTTTTTGTGGCATTTCGCAAGGATACTCAGAGATTCACAGCCGTACAATAGCATACTACGGATCACAGCCACATATAATGTGAGCTTGATCCTACGGGACAGTGACGGCGACTTGAAAAACGGATATAATATTGCTATGCCTTGATGGGCTTTGGTTATTATATGATCAACATGGGCTCTAAATGTAAGCCTTTTATCCAATATTAGGCCTAAATATCTGACAGAAGTTTCTACTGGCAGAGGTTGTACACCCATAGTGAGTTGGATTCGACATGGAAAGTTTGATTTGGAAAACAGGACGACTTGCGTTTTCCCAGCATTTAGTTTAATGTTCCAGGAGCAAAACCATTCATATATTATGGTTATTGCTCGCTGAATGTTGCAAGTCTGTGAGGAATGGATTTAAGTTTGGATTGCGTGAATAGACAAGTGTCATCAGCAAAGGAAGCTATTTGGAGTGATGGAGGTGAAGGTAGGTCAGAGACATATAGGGAGTACAATAAGGGTGAGAGACCATATTTGAGCATGAGAAGGACAGAAAATATTACCTCTATGTTGTGAACTGTGTTGCAACCATTTCTCTTTGCAAGAGTGCATGGAGGAAGGAACTATGATGCCATCAGATATGGCACTTAAGAAGAAGATAGAATCTGAAAACAGTTTTTAAAAATGCATTATGAAAATTTTGTGAATAGAAGGAAAAAATCTCCAGAATTCATTAAAAATTTTAAATTTCAGTGTTATTTCACATTATCGTAGGATTTTGCAATTCATAAATGCTTTTTTGAGGTTATGGGAAGTGGAGTAAAATGGAACAAGAAAATAACAAAATTAGAGCATTTTAAGTTATCGTGACTCGCAAATTTCATGGATCTCTACTAATTGATCTATTTTCAATTTGAAGACCAAAGTCTGGTGGGATTTCTTGATCTGTGAGTCAAAAAGCCCATTGAAACTGGTGCTTAACCCTCATGATGAATTAAGTGAAGTCTGGAGGGCTCTATCTAACCAAATCCACTTTCCTCACCTCCGTGTGAAGCCACATTGGATTGTTAAGATGTGAAAGTGAGGGTGGCATGCAGAAATCATGGGATGCTACTATATTTATACATATCCTTAGCAAAACATGACATAATGAATTCTGAGTTTGCAATAAGGAACCTGCCCTTTGACTGAAAACTATGAATGAATTTATATTTGAATATTAATTTATATCACCTCATCTCATACTGTCTTCTTTTTAGACTGGTTTTAGAATAATTCCTATTCCATCTTCAGTGTTTTCACGACCATTGTTCCTCGTGGTGATGCATTGCTTCTTCCATTTTATCAATCTTTGACAGGTCACATTACATAGGTGCTATGTTGGTTGGTTGGTATCTAATGTCGAGCACTTGATAATGAAATCATTCGCTCTCTTGCACTCCAATATTTAGCAGAAAGGCTGGTCTCTTCTACAAAAGCTGGACAACGGAGGAGATGGTTTCTTTCCATATCTTCATTTAAATTGCAAAAAGGGCATTTAGGTGAATCTGTTATGCCAATTCTGTGTAGGTGTTTATTCAAGCAGTCATGTCCCGTTAGCAGTCTGAATGTTGCTACTGCAGATTTTCTTTGTAATGTAGTAATGTCATAAGCTTGTAGATTTTCCCATTCCTTTCCAGATGTTTTGGTGGTGTATTCTTCTCTAAGTTTATTGATGTATTTATTTGAGATAATTATTTTGATAGAGTGAAAGGAAACTGGAGCAGAAGTTGGGATAGGTGCTATGTTCAGTGTAACATTGAAATCAGATTCCTAAATTAATTGTGAGAAATAACATTATGAGGTTTTCAAGTTAGTTAATTAAAAAATGAGCTGTATCTCACCTCATATTTAGTGTTCTTTAAGCTCGATTGTCATCCCTCCCATCCTCTTCTGTTTTTGAACAACCTTGAATAAAACATGTATACAGTAAACAGCCTACTCACCATATGATGAAAGAGCAGGTGTACAACTGATACCCCTCTTATATTCCAGTATTATCCATAAAAAACACAAATTATAGTAAAAAATAGATTGAAATGGGGAGACATTTGGAAGGTATGCATGTTTAGGTGCATGGAGTTCATGATAACTGTAATTAGGCAAGGGTGGATCATCATTTTCTTCCATTATTTCAACAGTGTTTAATATCAAGGTGAAGCTACCACACCTACGATTCCCTAGTAAAGCTGCAAGCATAGCATGAAAATGCTATGATTGCAGTGAAGGACCTGCCTTCGGGCAGAATTACTATGGATGGAATATCAAGGTCACTCAGCAAATCTCTGTTTATTATTATTGTCACATAAAATCTTGATGCAGCAGCTGGGACAGTTGTGCACATTTATCTTTGTTATGATGCCTTAGGCTAATTGACATCACCATAGGATTCATATTCATTCAATGTTTTTTTTTGTTGATTTAATTTAGGTAAAATTGTATCACTCACCTCATAGTGTGCATTCCTAAAATAAGTATTAATTTAATGCTTCTCACTGAAGGACAAATTATATCAGAAGAGAGAAATTATACGCTCAAACTGAGGTCTACCTGAGCACTCCAATCTAGAAGCTAATTTTTCTCTTATATATTGTTAATTCCTAAGCGTCAAATGATATGAACCTTTGCTTGATCACACAAATGGCGGCTTCCTATTTAAGAAGACCTTTATTGGGAATTTAAATATTACTTTATATAGCCAGTAGGTCTTCTTTTGATGTTTTTATTATTAATTTGATACTATAAGAATCAAATGAATCGTGAATTATTCTTACCTCGTATATCTTATGTTTTTTAAAACACAGCACCTCAGTATCGGAGAAATATCTTCTCCATCATCAGCTGTTTTGACGACTGTCAATTTTTTCTTTTGCCGGTAATTATCCAAACTGCCATCTGGTGTATTTTTTAAGAATTTTGTAATCAAGCTTTTGAAAGTAACTCACAAATTTTATCCAGGATGTTCGAAGTCAAGGTGGCACAAATGTTTATAGGAATGCATCGGATGTTCTTTGAGGATGTGCTTGATAATGTCCAGTTATGCTTTGAGAAGGAATTCCATTTAGGGTGAACCCTTGCTATGAAAGGAATAAAGTGCATCTTTGAATCAACAGGTTCCTTTTTGATGATTTTATTATTCATTTAACATTTCTCATTGAAGGATAAATTATATTAGAAGAGAAAATTTTTTGCCTAGACCGGGACTCGAACCCGGGACCCTTGGCTTTCTGGGCCAAGTGCTCTACCAACTGAGCTACCGAGGCGAGTTGCGATCTAGATGCAAATTTTTCTCTTATGTACGTTGTAATTCCCTCGCGCCAAATGCTTGAAACCATAGCTTCTATGTTTGCAAATGGTGGCTTCTAAGTTAAGAAGATATTTATTGGGAATTTAACACTACTTTATAAAGCCAGTAGGGCTTCTATTGATGATTTTATTATTCATTTAACATTTCTCATTGAAGGATAAATTATATTAGAAGAGAAAAATTTTCACCTAGACCGGGACCCTTGGCTTTCCGGGCCAAGTGCTCTACCAACTGAGCTATCGAGGCAAGTTGCGATCTAGACACAAATTTTTCTCTTATGTATGTTGTACGTTCCTTTTTATTAACAACACATTCCTGCATGATAATGCCAGTGATAACAATGGCTAGAAGTTTCCTACTGCACATGTATGTTTTAGTGTCTGAAAGAATGGGGGAAATTTCTGCAAATATGACTTAATCTGCTGAGCATTGAAACCTATCCTGCCAAGTCGACAAAGATGTCCAAATAAGATTTTGAGGCCTTTTTGAAATATGTGTTATGGCCGGATATCACAGAAAGGAAACATGTCCTCCTATTAGTAGACTCCTGAACAGCTAACAAGGAAGATGGTCTCAACACCTCTATTGTTCCTCATAAGGTCGACTTCTGGAAGGTGTTGATGCCAGGAGAAGGTACTGGACTCACAGAGTTGACGGTTGTGTACTTCTTCTGTCCTTTTAAAAATAGGCTGAACTTCATAACATACACTGTGACAGACTTTTGGCACAGGGCCACTTTCTCCAACTACAGTCATTTGTTGATTATCAGATTTCATTATTAATGAGTTTGTTATTTTGACTTACCTCATATTTCGGAGGGAGCAGAAATCAACTTACAGGATGGACAACCACAAAACAACAGTTGGAATGCATCGACAATGTCTCACAAAAGCAACAAAATCAGGTCACTAAAAAAAAATTAAAGAAATACGAGGTGAGTCAAAATAACCAACTCATTAATAATTAAAAGAAACCTCATAGTGATTAATGGGTTGGTTATTTTGACTCACCTCATATTTCAGAGAGAGCAGAAATCAACTTACAGGATGGACAACTACAAAACAACATTATTAAATTATGTAGATAGGAAATAACACTATGAGGTTTTTTAATATTATTTATTTTTTATTATTTCACTCACCTCATACTTCATAATTCCTAGCAGACCCAGAGTTTCTTCACATCATTTGTGACATTCTCAATGCTGTGTCACGTTCACAACTGACGTCCAACGACCTTCTATCCTGCAGACTGACCTCTGCACCATCTGATGGCCGACCGACGAATTTCCAAATCAGTCCTCTCTCCTTATAACCGGGTATTTCAAAATTCATAGTTGTATTTTCATTCTTGCATATGTAAATCTTTTCCCAAATTGTGAGTTCCTTCGGTTTTTCCAATTGTTTAAGTAATTTTGTTTTGGTTTCTATTCTATGTTTTTCTGACCATGCATGTGCAGCTATTGCAGATTTTTCGGTTTCTCCATTTTTAACAGTTTCTCCATTTTTAACATTTCTGAGGTGTTCTTTTAATCTTGTATTTAGATTCCTTTTTGTTTTTCCTATGTATATCTTTTCACAATCTTTACAATTAATTTGATAAATTCCCGATTTTGTGCAGTCTTCAATCCTTTCATTTTTGTTGGTTTTTATTAAATTACCTAAGCTGTAATCATTTTTCGGTGCTAATTTAATATTGAATTTGTTGAAAATTTTTTGAAACTTGTCAAATACTAAAGGATGGTATGTGAACTTCTTGAAATTTTTGCCTATATTTTTATCTGTCTGAAGAGTACTTTCATTAATGATTTTTTGTTCTTTGAATTTATTTATTTTCTTGTGTATCATCTTCTCTTGAAAACCATTATCCTTCGCAATCTTTATGATGTGTTCTTTCTCTTTATTGTAATTTTCTTTGCTCATGGGGACATTCACAAGTCTGTGTGTTAAACTATTAAATACTGCCTTTGTGTGAAAAGATATACATAGGAAAAACAAAAAGGAATCTAAATACAGGATTAAAAGAACACCTCAGAAATGTTAAAAATGGAGAAACCGAAAAATCTGCAATAGCTGCACATGCATGGTCAGAAAAACATAGAATAGAAACCAAAACAAAATTACTTAAACAATTGGAAAAACCGAAGGAACTCACAATTTGGGAAAAAATTTACATATGCAAGAATGAAAATACAACTATGAATTTTGAAATATCCGGTTATAAGGAGAGAGGACTGATTTGGAAATTCGTCGGTCGGCCATCAGATGGCGTGGAGGTCAGTCTGCAGGATAGAAGGCCGTCGGACGTCAGTTGTGAACGTGACACAGCATTGAGAATGTCACAAATGATGTGAAGAAACCCTGGGTCTGCTAGGAAGTATAAGGTGAGTGAAATAATAAAAAATAAACAATACAAAACAACAGTTGGAATACATCGACAATGTCACACAAAAGCGACAAAAATCAGGTCATTAAAAAAAATTAAAGAAATGTTAGGTGAGTCAAAATAACCAACTCATTAATAATTGAAAGAAACCTTATAGTGTTATTTCCTCTTCGGAGGACTGCAGGATACACACTACTAGATCACAAAAAAAATGAAGACATCTTAGAAGAATTACACATGGAATCTTTAGAAAACAAAATTTCTGATTATAAGTCAAGATGGATACAACATGTTCATCGAATGGAAGATCACAGAATACCCAAACTAATGTTAAGATATCAAACTGCAGGAAGAAGAAGACCAGGACGTCCACTCAAAAGACTTCTGGATGGTGTTTCTCTTGAGGCCGAAACAGGTCAACAAATGGCCTAAATTCGTGAATGTACTATGATGATGATGATGATGATGATGATGATATATATATTAAATAAATCAGATTTCATAATTTCACAATCTCATCCGGTTTGCATTTCTTCAATCTTATTATGTGATAACTCATACCCCCTCCAATATTGCTTTGAACCATATTCCCATCAGGAATGTTGTAGAGACAATTGCAAAAACCTGAATTCATGAAGTGTGTTCACTGATAGAGCTGCTTGTGTTTAGATCATTGTTTACTTACAGACCTACGTGTTTTGTCTTTTCTAAACAAGTTTAATTTTTATGCATAATTTTCAATTTGATTTTTTATTTTCATTTCCCATCAATTGTCTGTGATACTACATTCTTTCTTGCATAATTTCAGACATCATGATCTTTGCAACAGTGGTTTATAACCATTATCCTGTCAATCAGAGTTTGGTTGAGCATTGGGAAATGTCTCCACAAGTTCATTTTATGGGGTGGGATGATTTCGTTTGTATATGCGGTTATAGTACATGTATTACTGATTTCTATTTCAGCAATGTCTAATCTGAAACTTCATGATGACTGCACGTCTCTAGATAGAGACACAGTTGGACCTCTTCCAGCACCAAACACAATGCCAGCGCCTTGGGGAGGTACACACATGCCATATTCAGGCACTTACTTACCTCACACAGGTGCAGGATATGCTCCGATGCCATTTAATTACACTAATGAACCTTCAGTGTATGGATATGCTCGAGATGAAAGTGTTCATAGTGGTTCAGGTAAGACATTTATGGAAATTTTTAATCAGTCACAGAAATTTACAAATTTTCTTTTATATACTGGAGATATTTATTACAATTCAGGGGCATGCTGCAGCACAGTTGGTTAAGCCAATATGCTCTAAGTAAAGATTGCAGGTTCGATTCCCAATAAGGTAAGGATTTTTAAACTGATGTTAACTTTCTAGTGGTACTGTGACCCTGAAATTGACTCCGCATCTAACAAAAATGAATACCAGACATATATTCTGGGGAGTAAAGGCAGTTGTCATGTAGGGCTAACAAACTGGGTTATAGTAGACTTTATATTATTTTTAGTCTGATCATCTTAACTCAATATTAATGTTGATTTGTTCTTGAACATGTTTCAAAACAATTCTGTTTTTATCGTCGGCTTGTCCAGACTGTTTTCCGTTATTTATAACACAAACACAATTTCTGCTTTTGTTTCTTCCTTGTAACTTAAGAAGTTGTAATTAATATTTAATTTTAGGAAGTGATATTTTGAGGTTATTTTAATTATATTATTTTTAGTCTGATCTTCTTACCTCAGTATTAATGTTGATTTGTTCTTGAACAGTCTGGACAAGCTGACGATAAAACAGAATTATTTTGAAACATGTTCAAGAACAAATCAACATTAATATTGAGGTAAGATGATCAGATTAAAAATAATATAATTAAAATAACCTCAAAATATCACTTCCTAAAATTGAATATTATTAGTAGACTTTAATTAAATTTACGGTGGGAGGAAACACTATGAGGTATTTATATTAATAAATGAGTTGGAGAAAATGTTTTAATATCTCACCTCACAAAGTTGCGTGTCTTCACGATACCGGTTTCAAAAGTATAGTATTACTTCCATCTTCAGTCAAATCCCAACTGTTGAAATTTCGTCGTTAACATCATCTTCTGAATTGCCATCTGGTGTAGATTTTATGAACTTGGAGATTAGATTATTCTCGTCGGGGATATCGAAATTCATTGCTTTATATTTATTTTTCTGAATGTATATCTTTTCCCAAATTGTTAATTCTAAAGGTTTTTCCAAATGTTTCAAAAGTTTAGTGTTTTTTCCAATTTTATGATTTTCTAGCAAACCATGAGTTGCAATTGCCGATTTTTCAATTTCACCATTTTTAATATTTCTAAGGTATTCTTTTGTATGAATTTCTAATTTCCTTTTAGTTTTTCCTATATATACTTTTTTGCAGTCATTGCAACTGATTTCGTAAATTCCAGATTTTTTACTATCTGGGACATTAACTTTCTTATTGGTTACTAGTAGATTATTCAGGCTAAATTTGTTAATCGGTGCTAATGTAATATCAAATTTGTTAAATATTTTTTGAAATTTTCTGTGTGTTTCAGGATGGTAAGTAATTTTCTTGAAATGTTTATTTTCTTTTGAATCAGGTTGTAGGATGATGTATTCTGTGTCTTTTTTTGTTGTTGGATTCTCTTTAACTTATTTATTATTATCTCCTTTCCAAAACCATTTGACATAGCAATGTTTAAAATGTGATTGAATTCCTTCTTAAAATTTTCTTCACTTAAGGGGATGTTGGTTAATCTGTATACTAAACTATATTTGAAGAGAAAAATTTTCGCCTAGACCAGGACTCGAACCCGGGACCCTTGGCTTTCCGGGCCAAGTGCTCTACCAACTGAGCTACCGAGGCGAGTTACGATCTAGATGCAAATTTTTCTCTTATCCTGTTGAATATTGCACGTTTATGAGCAATATGATTAAAACCTGAAGATTTAATGTAATTATCTGTATGGGTATCTTTCCTGTGTATATCGAATTCAATATTTTAATGATGTTTATTCCTGGTTATCTTCAAGTCCAAAAATGGTAATTGATTATCTTTCTCTAATTCCATGGTAAATTTAACAGATTCGTCTTGAAGGTTAAGTCATTTTAATGCATCTTCTGTATATCTTGAATTTATTATTGAGAAAACATCATCTACATATCTGTACCAACATTAAACATCCATGGATAAGCGTTGGTGATGTGACATTCTAGATACCCCATAAACAAATTAGCCAAAAATGGTAACAGTGGATTGCCGATTGCTAAACCAGAAATCTGTTTATAAAATTTTCCATTGAATGTGAAAAATGAGTTGTCAATACAAAGTTTTGTCAAACTTATGCATTCTTCTATTTCTCCAATTTTCAACTTTAGGAAAATTCACCATTTTTTCAAAATATTTAACATTTTTTCTGTTGGAATACTTGGGAATAAAGAAATAACGTCAAAGGAAACTAATCTATCGTTTGGCTCTATTGATATGTGACTTAATTCTTTTACCAATTTTAAAGAATTTTCAACACTTTTGTGGTCAAATTGTTTGAAGTCGTTAATTTCTTTGCGAGCCATTTTGATAAGTGATAACATGGAGAGCCAATATTATTAACAATAGTCTCATCATCTGTCCATCTTTGTGAATTTTAGGGAGACCATATAATTTTGGATTTTGTGGGTTAGGAACTTTTAGTTTGTAAATGTCTTCTTTTTTAAGAGTATGTTTTAATTTCTTTAAAGTGTTATCTAAAGTTCTTATTGTTTTTGGGAGTGGATCTGTTTTTATTTCTTCATAATCTTTTGAATTTAATAGATTATTCATTCTATTAACATAATCGGATTGGTCCAGAATAACTATTTTGTTTCCCTTGTCAGCTTTGGAAATCATTAAATTTCTTCTGTTTTTATGGTAAATTTAATGTTTGTAGTCTGTAAATTTAACAGTCTTAGGGAATCTTCTACATTAAATTATTTTGAGTTTGTTATATTTTACCTCAATATTAATGTTGATTTGTTCTTGAACATGTTTCGATTGGTCTTCTAATCATCTTCAGCATCTTGACCAGACTGAAGATGATTAGAAGACTAATCGAAACATGTTCAAGAACAAATCAACATTAATATTGAGGTAAGATATAACAAACTCAAAATAATTTAATTAAAAGAACCTCAAAATATTACTTCCTAAAATAAAACATTAATCTTCTACATGTTTCTCTTTTACAATACAAATTATATCATCTACATATCTGTCCCAAAATTTAAACATTGTGGGATGTGCATTCAAATGTAAAATCACAAAAGCACATCCCACAGTGTTTAAATTTTGGAGCAGATATATAGATGATATAATTTGTATTGTAAAAGAGAAACATATAGAAGATTGTATTTAAATTAATATCGGGAAGTAAACATTATGAGGTTATATCATTAATAGTGAGTGGAGAACATATTTTAATCGACTCACCTCATACATTTTCAAACTTCTTTGATACCGACGGTTTCAGACAATATCATGTCCTTCATCAGTCATGATTCCCTAAAACTGTTAAATTTACAGAGTACAAACATTAAATTTACCATAGAAACAGAAGAAAATAAACACGTACTTTAAATTGGTTAGAAACAAAGAAAAATGAAAAATTGACTTTGGGGTTCATAGGAAAGAAACTCATACGGAAAATTCTATTAAATCAACAGGGTTCAATCCAATAGGAATAAATTGGCAGCCTTCATAGTTTAACTCATAGATTGGTAAACTTACCCTTAAGTAAAGAAGATTTCGAAATGGAGAAAAAGCACATAATCAAAGTAGCAAGAGAAAATGGGTTTGATGAAAAAATGGTACACAAAAGGATAGAAAAGTGTAAGAAATAAAAAATGATCAACAAAAGCACTCTTGAAGAAGAAAAACCACCTATAAAAATTACAGGAAATTCACATATCACACATTGGGCACACATTAAATTCCAAAAGATATTTGACAAATTCAATATTAAATTAGCGCCAAAAAATGACCACAGTTTAAATAAACTAATAAAAACCAACAAAAATGAAGAAATTTATCAAAGTAAAAAAAAATCAAGAATATGTCAAATTGAATGTACTGGTTGTGAAAATATATATATAAGGAAAACAAAAAAAGGAATATTAGAACCAAGGAACACATAAGAAATATTAAAAATGGGGAAATAGAAAAATCGGCAGTTGCTGCTCATGTTTGGGCCGAAAAACATATAATTTTAAAATCATTAGGAAGTTACATTATAAGGTTTAATTTAATGTTTGAGTTTGTGTTTTTTAACATTCTTACCTCATATGTTTATTTTGTTGGACGATCATTTCTAAGCTATTGCTCCATCTTCAGCTTGCCACAAACTGGTTTTTTTCTTTTCTTCAAATTGTCGGCCTTGGATCTGTGTTCCAAGGAACTTGGTAATGAGGCTCCTTTCTCCAGGAATTACAAAGTTCGTAATTTTCTGCTTGTTCTTCTGTATATAGATTTTTTTCCATATTGTTAGTTTATTGGTATATTCTAACTGTTTTAATAATTTTGTATTTATATCTATTTTGTGTTTCTCTGTCACTATCAATAGAAATTTAAAATTAGATATAATAATTAAAATTCATCGGAGAACATATTGTTTAAACAACTCACCTCATAGGATTCATGCTTCCATGATATCGCGATTTCAAACATAGTCATGTTCATCATCAGCCATAACTCCGACTGACAAAATTCTTCGGCCGTCAACTATTCTATTGTCGCCATCTTCAGTGCTGCCATCTATGGTTGAATTTATTAACTTCGAAATCAATGTAATTTCGTTAGGGATATCAAAATTCATTGATCTATTTTTGTTTTTCTGAATGTATATTTTTTCCCAAACTGTCAATTCCAAAGGTTTCTCTACTTGTTTTAAAAGTTTAGCTTCTCTTCCAATTTTATGATGTTCTAATAAACTATGTGCAGCAATGCAGATTTTTCAATTTCACAATTTTAATATTTCTGAAAGTTCTTTTGTCCGAATTTCCAAATTCCTTTTTGTTTTTCCTATATAAACTTTATTGCAATCTTCACAATTTATTTGATAAATTCCAGATTTCTTACTGTCTGGAACGTTGACTTTTTTATTGGTACTTAGAAGATTACCCAGACTAAATTTATTTATTGGTGCCAAAGAAATGTTGTATTTGTCAAAAAAATTTTGAAATTTCCTATGCATTTCAGGATGGTAAGTAATTTTCTTGTATTTTTTCTTTTCTTTGCAATTTTGTAGAGTAGTATATTCATTAAGTCTTTTTTGTGTTTGAATTTCTTCAACTTATTTATAATTAATTCTTTATCAAAAAAGATAAAGAATTAATTATAAATAAGTTGAAGAAATTCAAACACAAAAAAGACTTAATGAATATACTACTCTACAAAATTGCAAAGAAAAGAAAAAATACAAGAAAATTACTTACCATCCTGAAATGCATAGGAAATTTCAAAAATTTTTGACAAATACAACATTTCTTTGGCACCAATAAATAAATTTAGTCTGGGTAATCTTCTAAGTACCAATAAAAAGTCAATGTTCCGACAGTAAGAAATCTGGAATTTATCAAATAAATTGTGAAGATTGCAATAAAGTTTATATAGGAAAAACAAAAAGGAATTTGGAAATTCGGACAAAAGAACATTTCAGAAATATTAAAAATTGTGAAATTGAAAAATCTGCAATTGCTGCACATAGTTTATTAGAACATCATAAAATTGGAAGAGAAGCTAAACTTTTAAAACAAGTAGAGAAACCTTTGGAATTGACAGTTTGGGAAAAAATATACATTCAGAAAAACAAAAATAGATCAATGAATTTTGATATCCCTAACGAAATTACATTGATTTCGAAGTTAATAAATTCAACCATAGATGGCAGCACTGAAGATGGCGACAATAGAATAGTTGACGGCCGAAGAATTTCGTCAGTCGGAGTTATGGCTGATGATGAACATGACTATGTTTGAAATTGTGATATCATGGAAGCATGAATCCTATGAGGTGAATTGTTTAAACAATATGTTCTCCGATGAATTTTAATGATTATACCTCATAATGTTTACTTCCCAACATTAATTAAATATAGATATAATAATGTTTGCAGATGATCTTGTTTTACTAGCAACATCTGAAGATGATTTACAATGGTCAGTACATAATTTAAATTTGATAGCCCAGAAATATTCAATGGAAATATCTACCAATAAAACTAAAATAATGGCCTTTTGTGGAAAATCCCCAATACCAAGCAAAATTCGTTTAAATAACAAAATTTTAGATAGAGTTAGTGAGTTTACTTATTTAGGATATAAACTCTCTTTTGTTGAAAATTTGGATTTACCAGAGGAAATTGTGAAATTCAACAAATCAATTGGAATAATTAATAGAGTTTTAAAACCTTCATTAGTGCAAAAATCAACTCGTACTCGTCTTTATCAAATAATGGCTCGACCAGTCCAGTGTTATGGGAGTGAAGCGTGGACTATAAGGACGAGAGATGAAAGCAGACTAACAGCTTGTGAGATGAAATATATGCGCCAAACAGCTGGCTACACCAAATGGGATCGAAAAAAAAAATGCAGAAATCCTTCAAGAACTTAATGTGTTACCAATACTGGACTACATCTCCAGATATCAGCTAAACTGGAAGGAACATGTCTCAAGATTGGCTAGATCCAGGATCCCCAAGGCAATAATGAACTACTGTCCAAATGGGAAATGGTCACTTGGTCGACCTATGAAAAGATGGCACGAAAACCGCTTTCTCATGCCGTAACTGTTCTTCTAGGACTAATACCTGACAGGATGATGATGTGTTTCTCTATAGATATAAATACAAAATTATTAAAACAGTTAGGAAATACCAATGAACTCACAATATGGGAAAAAATCTATATACAGAAGAACAAGAAGAAAATTATGGACTTCAAAATTCCTGGAGAATTACCAATTTCCTTGGAACACAGATCTAGGGCCGACAACTTGAAGAAAAAAAGAAACCAGTTTGTTGCAAGCTGAAGATGGAGCAATAGCTTTGAAATGATCGTCCAACAAAATAAACATATGAGGTAAGAATGTTAAAAAATAAAAACTCAAATATTGAACATAATGTAAATTTGAATACTAAATTATTAAAACAGTTAGAAAATACAAAGGAACTCACCATTTGGGAAATAAATTATATTCAGTAGAACAAAAATAGAGTTATGAATTTCGAAGTTCCTGCTGAACATAACCTTGTATGGAGGTTTTTTGGCCAGCCGGAAGAGGGAGCTGATATTGACATCCAGGTTCACAAAATAAAACTTATCAGTCTGGCCAAAAACTGATGATGATATAGAAGATATATTGAAACATGTTCGAGAACAAATCAACATTAAATTGAGGTAAGATGATACCAGATTCACAAAAAAACTTGGGTATTTATGTATGTTTGTATTTCTCACATTTGCCCACTGCAGTATATGTTTCTGGTCAAGTTTTTTTTGAGACTGGAAAACATCTTACCTCAAATGAATGTTGGTTCAGTTTGAATATGTTTCGATATAATCTTCTATATCATCTTCCTAAAATAAACCATATGTTTCTGACTTTGCACAGATGGATAGGATTTCTGAAATGTGGCCTATTTTTAAAATTACATACCAGTTTGGCAGATCACTTTATATAGGATGATGTGTATGGAAAAAATTAAGGTTTAGATGAATATTTATGGATGTGAGTGTGTTATGTAAGGGATTATGTTGAAGATGAGGAAAAGGGAATTTATTGTTCATTGAAACAAATCTTAAATGATTACCGTATCAGAATCATTTACTTAATGGTCTATTCCTTATCAGGGAGAAAACAAAATTTGTATCATGTCCATTATAATCGACACATATTTGATAAAGATTATTATTATTTATTAAATTAATATTGGGAAGCTAAAGCTATTACTATGATAGAAATAAGTAAATTAATAAACACAATTAAATTATTGTAAATCAATGGTAAAGAGAAAAATTTTTGCCTGAACCGGGAATCGAACCCCGAACATTTAGCTTTCCGTGCTAATGCTCAGACCACTGAGCTAATCCAGGCTTCATTCCCATCCAAGCAAGAATAATGCTCAGAACACTGAATCCTTGCTTGGATGGGAATGAAGCCTGGATTAGCTCAGTGGTCTGAGCATTAGCACGGGAAGCTAAGGTTCGGGGTTCGATTCCCGGTTCAGGAAACAATTTTTCTCTTTACCATTGATTTGCGATTATTACTATTTTCTTCTTCTTCCTTTCATGTGATAGACCTAGTGGTCTGTTACGGTCTCAATCCAACGTTTGAATGGTCTGCCCAAAGATCTCTTGCCTGGTGTCTGGTAATTTTAGATCTGATGTGGTATTCTTGTTCTGCTCATTCTTTGTACGTGAGGTTTCCAGTTGTTTCTGTACTTTTGTACATATTCCATGACTGATTCTGTGTGTAATTCTTTGAGAATCTCAGAATTCTTTTTATGATCTGTTCTTGGGTAGCCCGCAGTATGTCTCATAAATTTCATTTCTGCCGCAGTTAGTCTTTGTTCATCTACACTGCGAATTATTATTATTATTATTATTATTATTATTATTATTATTATTATTATTATTATTATTATTATTATTATTATTATTGGGCATGTTACAATATTGGATTTTGTAATGCTCATTAAAGAATCCGAAATTATTATCTCAGCTCGTAATTTGTTGTTTCTTGAGCATATGTTTCAGAAGGGTTTCTTTTCTATATACAGCTTGTATACAACTGTTGTATTGGTGGTTGATGATCTTGTAGGTTGCTTCCTCTTCCCTCTTTTAGGTTGACCGATGAACGTCCAAATCAAATCTTTTTTCCCGGGAATTTCAAAATTCATTAACTTTATCCTTATATTTCTGGGTGTAGGTCTTCTCCCAAACTGTGAGTTCTTTGTATTATTCTGTTTCAATAATTTTGCATGTTCTTCAATTCCATGTCTTTCTGACCAAGCGTGAGCAGCTACTGCAGATTTATTCATTTCCCTATTTTTTACATTTCTAAGGTGTTCTTTCATTTTAATGTTCAAATTTCTTTTTGTTTTACTTATGTATATTTTTTCACAATCTGTGCTTTTTATCTGGTAAATTCCTGAATTTTTGCCTTTGTTAATCTTTCCATTTTTGTTAGTTTTTATTTATTTTATTAAGGCTGTAATATTTTTTCGGTGCCAATTTGATGTTGAATGTGCTGAAAATATTCTGAAACTTAAAGTGTGCCAACGGATATGTAAGTTTCTTTAAATTATTATTTACTTCATTTTCGGTATGAAGAGTAGTCCTACTTTCATTGATTCATTTTTGTGTTCTGAACCTATTTCTTTTCTTGTAATTTTTTTTTTCTTCTTCAAAACCAATTTCTTTTGCTACCTTCATTGTGTGCTTTTTTTTCTCTCTAGACTAAAATTTTCTCTTCTCAAGGGAATGTTTTCCAGTCTGTGTGTTAAGCTATTAAAGACTACTTATTTTAGGAATTCTCACTATGAGGTATATTCATTAAGGTAGAATTTTTTATCACTCACCTCGTAGCTCTTCAAGACGACAGAACAACGGTCGTGACGATACTGAGGATGGAACAGAAACTATGTTCCGAAACTAGTTTATAGTCAAATAAGAACAACAATATGAGGTGAGTGATAAAAAATTCTACCTTATTAAAGACTGCCTGTTTGTGTGCATTGTGGTTGATTCCTATGGTTTTAATATAATTATCAGTGTGTGCTTCTTTCCTGTAAATTCAAAATTCTGTTTTCTTTTCTCTTCATTCCTTATCAACTTAAGATCCAAAAATGGTATTTGTTATTTTCAGATTCTGTAGTAAATTTAATTGTTTTACTTTTAAAGTATCTTCTATATGTTTTTGATTAACTATTGAAATTAAGTCACCAACATATCTGCACCAAAATTTGAAAATCTGATATGCCTTCATTATCTGGCATTCAAAATTACCCATGAACAGGTTAGCCAAAAAATGGGGATAATGGGTCCCTCATTGGAAGTCCTGGCTTCTGTCTGTAAAATTTCTGATTTTCATAAAAAATATTTTATCAATACATAATTTAGTTAATTTTATGTACTCTTCTCTCTTTGTCTATCTTGTTTTTGACTAATCAGTTGTCCACAATTTATGTTTTTTTTTTCTTTTGAAATTTTGAGAAATAGTGAGATAACATCAAATGAAAGTAATATTTCCAAGGGTTCAATTTCCATATTTTCTAATTTTTCCATAAATTGAAAAAGATTTTGAATGATTGAAAGATTTTCATGGGTAATTTTGAATGCCAGATAGTGTTAATTCCTTAAAAAAATATTAATTGGATTTTGTGTGTGTAGGTGGCTCCAGTAATGGTTCAGAACCTGTTTGTAAAGAAGCTACTGGAGACCTCATGAAGTCAGGAAGCTCAGCAAGTGAAAGTGAATTGGGTGGCGGTGGAAATGGTGGTAACGGTGTAGTGACAGCTCTCAAACCATCTGGTGGTCGACGATCTGGTGGATCCCGGTCACGTTCTAGTGGCTCGGAACAGTCAGTAGCTACTGCCTCCACAGCAGGTCCACAGTCCCAGCATCCTCTTCAGCAGACCCAGGATCTATCCGGTAGTAGGCAGTCCTTCCGCATCGCCATGGGCAACCCTTGTGAATTTTTTGTTGATGTCATGTAGATTATTGCTGTTGAGCAGTCAGGAGCTTTAGAATTCAATGTATATTTACTATTGTCTCTCACCGAGCAGGACTAAACTGGCCTCTTGACTGTATTAGGATTCAAACAATTCGTATAAGATATAGTGCCAAACATACATGCATCTTTCTGAATTTTTTTTTTTTTTACTTCTAAAGCTTCCAAAAAATGTGTTCTCCACTAATAAGGTACAAAATGTAATAAAACTTCATGGTTTAAGTGCAGAATTTACAACAATTCCAAAATTTAATTCCTGAATCTTAGCACTATTTTAATTCATAATAGAAGATAGCAAGAAATAATCATGTAATATTATTAAAAGGGATACTCCGAATGAAATTACTCAATGAATTATGACAATCATGTATGAATTTAGATATTAATGATTCTAGGCTTATTGATAAAGTGATGGATATTTGAAAATTAAGGACAGGGTTATTAATACTATGTATACGATAATATGCATAACATTAATTTATATTTGGACCAAAAGTAGTAACTGAAAATCTCATTTTATTAGGTTCATTCAAGATCAAAGACATATATACATATATACATGAATTTCTCAGTTCCATATTACTTTCTGCTTATCTCTACTGTATTGGGAAACAAGAAGCGAAGTGGGTTAAATGATCCCAAATGTAGCCATTAGAAAACAACAACATATTATTTTCTTTATTTTTTCATTTAATAAACTAATGATCTTCTGGGTAATAAAATCATAAAACATGTAGTCAATGTCCCCATTTCACCAATTAAAAATTAAAAGTCAACATGTTTCAACAGCGAAGCTATCATTTTCAAGACTAAATGTTGACTAAAGACAAACATGGTAAATGAATAAATAGTATCCAATTAAAAACAAACTACATCACATGACATAATCAATAACATGAAAACTGTATGACGTAATAAAACTAATCCTCTTTTCTTTCAAGTAAAGAAAAGAGGGCGCTGTATGGAATAGGGCCCTTGTCTTTATTCATAATTTTGTCCTTATTTTTATAGATTTCTAAACTTTCAAGGACGTCAAGGAATTTGAAATTAATGACCAAACGAACCAGCCTAAGGTTACTTTTATCAAAAACATGACTGTAATCAGAAATATGCTGAGCAACTCCAGATTTTTCAATTCTGTTGAATCTAAAATGTGCTATATGTTCATTGAATCTGGTTAAAATAGATCTTGTTTCCAACTTATTTCCTATCACAGTTGTTGCATCCAATTTCATAAATACCGGATTTTTTCAAACAATCAACTTTATCTTTGGGGTTTCCAAGAATACTATTTAATGTCAAACTGGAAGTATAAACTAATTTAGTATCTAATCCTTTAAATATCTTGTTCAAACCTATAGTTAAAGAGAGAATGTACGACATGATTGCAAAATTAGCTTTATTAATAGAAGAATAGAAGGTTGAAGAATCAGTAATCAATTTTCTAAATCCAAACTTACGAATCAAATTAACAATCATATTTTCATTAAAACCATTACATTTAGCAATATCTTTAATGGTTTGTAATTCTTTATTGTATCTGATTTTACTTAACGGAAAAGTGATGATGGTGAACTAAAAAATTTAAACTAGCCATTTTATGTTGATTACAATGATAAGATTCTGCAGTGATATATCTAAATGTACTGGTTTTTTTTTCTGTAAATATCAAACTCTAATCTATAATTATTTCTAATTATTAGCAAATCCAGAAAAGGTACCCTTCCATTTTTTCCCCTCTTTGTAAGTAAAACTTATACTGGGAATCTGGTCATTTAATATTTCAGTAAATTCCTTTACATTGCAGTTTTTTGTATTAAAAATGGTAAAAATGTTGTCTACATATCTGAGCTAAAATCTGGGAAAATAATCTAATTCTTTTTCCAGGTCTGTCTCAAATCTGCTCATAAAAAGATTAGCTAGGAAGGGACTCAATGAATTACCCATTGCAGTACCTTTTGTTCGTAAAATGTATTATTAAATTGAAATATGTTTTGATTCATACAAAATCTTGTTAACTTAATATATTGATTTACAATATGGGGCTTCAATTTATTGTACAGTAGTAATTCTTCCAAATAATTCAATGTCTGGGGTATAGGTATACTAGGAAAGAGAGATTTCACGTTGAATCAAATTTAAATCTCTCCATCCTGCAACTCTGTTTTCTTAGCTTTCTCAATGAATTCTTAACAACAAAGCTGGTTTGTGTTAAGGGTAAATTACTAAATTCATAACTCAATCATTTAGAAATATTGTAAGTAGGAGCAGATATAGCTGAAACTATAGGCCTAACTAGTTTTCCAGGCTTATGTATTTTAGGTAAACAGTATAATGTAGGCACTAATGGATTCGAAACAGTTAATTTATGTTTATTTCCTTAGTAACAAGACTATTGCATGAATTCAAAATATTAGTCATGTCCTTGATCATGTTAGGTGATGGATTTTTATTAATTAACTGATAAGGACAACTAGTAATCATGTCATCAACCCGATTATAGTAATCCTATTTGTCTAGAACAACGACCCTATTCACTTTATCAGCTTTCTTGTAGAAACTATCCTTTCTTCTCAAATTCTTAATGGCTTTTCTATTTTGTATGTCATTGCAATTTGATATTTTCTTATAAGTAGCCAAATCCTTGGTAATGATTTGTTTATATTATTAAGAGTCTGTTTAATCTTATCTCAATATTAATGTTGATTTGTTCTTGAACATGTTTCAATTGGATATCAATCATCTTCAGCATCTTACCGAGTCTGGGCAAGATGCTGAAGATGATTGATATCCAATTGAAACTTGTTCAAGAACAAATCAACATTAATATTGAGGTAAGATAAACAGACTCTTAATAATGTAATTAAAAGAACCTCAAAATATTACTTCCTAAAATAAAACATTAATGATTTGTTTTCTAGATTCTCTAATATATTATTTCATGGGTTCATTAAACTTTTTAATTGAAAATTCTATTTCAGCAATGACATTTTCCATTTTGGAATTATGATCAGGTAAAGCAAATCTTAAGCCTTTATTTAACAATTGTAATTCTTGGTCATTTTTATATTATTTTCTGTGAAATATTATCGTTCTGGTAGACAATTAAGTTGACCTCATAATTATATTAAATTAATGTTGGGAAGTAAACATTATGAGGTATATTTGAAGAGAAAAATTTTCGCCTAGACCGGGACTCGAACCCGGGACCCTTGGCTTTCCGGGCCAAGTGCTCTACCAACTGAGCTACCGAGGCGAGTTACGATCTAGACGCAAATTTTTCTCTTATGTACGTTGTAATTCCCTCGCGCCAAATGTTTGAAACCATAGCTTCTATCTTTGCAAATGGCGGCTTCTTAGTTAAGAAGACATTTATTGGGAATTTAACACTACTTTATAGCCAGTAGGGCTTCTATTGACGATTTTATTATTAATTTAACACTTCTCATTGAAGGATAAATTATATTTTTCTCTTCAAATATAATTTATCCTTCAATGAGAAGTGTTAAATTAATAATAAAATCGTCATTATGAGGTATATTGTTTATTTTTTTCTTTCACTCACCTCATACTTCGTAACTCCTCGCAGACCCGGGTTTCGTCACATCATTTGTGGCATTCTCAATGCTGTGTCACGTTCACAACTGACGTCCAACGGCCTTCTATCCTACAGACTGACCTCCGCGCCATCTGATGGCTGACCGACGAACTTCCAAATCAATCCCCTCTCCTTATAACTGGGTATTTCAAAATTCATAGTTGTGTTTTCATTCTTGCATATGTAATTTTTTTCCCAAATTGTGAGTTCCTTCGGTTTTTCCAATTGTTTAAGTAATTTTGTTTTGGTTTCTATTCTATGTTTTTTCTGACCAGGCATGTGCAGCTATTGCAAATATATACATAGGAAAAACAAAAAGGAATCTAAATACAATATTAAAGGAACACCTGCACATGCCTGGTCAGAAAAACATAGAATAGAAACCAAAACAAAATTACTTAAACAATTGGAAAAACCGAAGGAACTCACAATTTGGAAAAAAATTTACATATGCAAGAATGAAAACACAACTATGAATTTTGAAATACCCAGTTATAAGGAGAGGGGATTGATTTGGAAGTTCGTCGGTCAGCCATCAGATGGCGCGGAGGTCAGTCTGCAAGATAGAAGGCCGTTGGATGTCAGTTGTGAATGTGACACAGCATTGAGAATGTCACAAATGATGTGATGAAACCCGGGTCTGCGAGGAGTTATGAAGTATGAGGCGAGTGAAAGAAAAAAATAAACAATATTAAAAAAACCTCATAGTGTTATTTCCTATCTACATAACTTAATTATGAGGTATAATCATTCAAATTCATCGGAGAACATTTTGTTTAAACAACTCACCTCATAGGATTCATGCTCCATGAAACCGCGGTATCATGGAAGCATGAATCCTATGAGGTGAGTTGTTTAAACAAAATGTTCTCCGATGAATTTTAATGACCTCATAATGTTAAAAATTCTCTAATTTATTATATTAAATTAAGTTGATAACAATATAAGGCCGGTTATACTTAATCAATAGGAAGTGACACTATGACCATTAAAACCAAACTGAATTAATTCATCTTTCCTCATGAAATGTATTTTCTTACCTGAATATAATTATGTTTAGGAGATCTTTCTTACTTCTCAACTAGATTTCAACTTTTTATATGAATGAGTTGTAAATTATTTTTACATCTCACCTCATAAAACTCCATGATTTTCACGGGACTGGTTTCTGAAGGCATCCCTTCTATTCTCGACCAAAACTCTGTCAAATTTCCGCTGCCACCAACGACTTTCCAATTGCCATCTGGTTTGATGATCTTAAAAACCAAATCTTGCTTGCCAGAAATTTCAAAATACATGGATTTGTATTTGTTGTTCTGAATATATGTATATCTTTTTGCAAACTGTTAATTCCAAAGGTAATTGCAGCTCATAGTTTGCTATAGAATCACAAAATTGGAAAATAAACTAAACTTCTGAAACATTTGAGAAAACTTTGAAATTAACAGTTTGGAAAAAGAAATACATTCAGAAGAACAAATGTAGATCCATGAATTTTTAATTTCCTGGAGAGCAAGATTTGGTCTCAAAGTTGATCAAACTGACACCAGATGGCAGTTGGAAAGTTGTTGGTGATGGCAGAATTCGACAGAGTTTTGGCTGAAGATAGAAAGGATGCCTTCAAAAACTGGTTGTGTGAAATTAGGTTCTATGAAGTGAGGTGTAAAGAATAATTAACTCATTTATATAAATTGTAAATTGCCTCATAGTGTTACTTCCCATCGCAATTCTTATTGAAATTAGATTTCAACTATTTAAGTTTATCTCAACAGTCAAAATCAGTTGAATCTTAGGATAAACATTTACATTTAAATTATATTATTTTTGGTCTGGACATCTTACCTCAATATTAATGTTGATTTGTTCTTGAACAAATCCCAGACTCTGGGAAAGCTGAAGATAAAACAGAATTGTTTTGAAACATGTTCAAGAACAAATCAACATTAATATTGAGGTAAGAGTCTGGGAAAGCTGAAGATAAAACAGAATTGTTTTGAAACATGTTCAAGAACAAATCAACATTAATATTGAGGTAAGATGTCCAGACCAAAAATAATATAATTAAACATTTACAACTGGGGAAGATCTATTTTATGATGTGAGATATACTATTTCAACGAAATAAGAACCTCATAATGTTATTTCCCATATTTAACTATGAATACTATTTCAAATCTGATTTCAAGTACTCTTTATTACTTTTTTAAGGAGTCTATTCCTAAGACAACTAAATATTGTTGAACATGGTAGACTACTTTTTTGAGCGTTTACTTGCTATTAAAAACTTATTGTATCATTAAGGTAGAATATTTTTTATCACTCACCTCATATTGTTCTTCTTATTTGATTATAAACTAGTTTCGGAACATAGTTTCTGTTCCATCCTCAGTATCGTCACGACCGTTGTTCTGTCGTCTTGAAGAGCTGTCCTTCTCTCCTTCCATTGGCTGACTGAAAAACCTTGAAACCAGGTCATTCTCACCGGGAATTTCAATGTTCATTAATTTCTTCTTTTCGCTCTTTTGAATGTAGATCTTTTCCCAAACAGTAAGTTCTTTTGGTTTTTCTATTTGTTTTAATAATTTAGCTTCTTTCTCGATAAGATGTTTTTCAGACCATGCATGGGCAGCCACTGCAGATTTTTCTACTTCCCCTTTCTTGACATTCCTGAGATGTTCTTTCACTCTAGTTTTCAAATTTCTCTTAGTTTTTCCTATGTAGAATTTCTCACATTCTTCACATTTAATTTGATATCCCTGATTTGTTTTCTTCTTTAATTTTCTCATTCTTATTAGGTCTAATCAGTCTACTGATGCTGTAGTCTTTTTTGGGTGCTAACCTTATGTTGAAATCTTTAAAAAATGTTTGAAACTTGTGGTGTTTTAATGGATGATATGTGAATTTTCAAAATTTTACATTATCTTCTTTAACTTTTAGAAGAGTGCTTTGATTAATAAATTTTTGTCTTTTGAACTTGATTATTTTTGTATCATATTCACATATCTATTAACATATCTTAAGAGAAAAACTTATTTGTACTTGTACTAGGGTTGAAGCTTAATGCTATGATGCTTAACCATTCTTATCTCTCTCTAAAATCAAATTTCCCATAAAGAGTAAAATCTGTACTTACTTATTTTAGGAATTTACACTATGAGGTATATTCATTTAGATAAAATCTGTGTCTACAGTTTTAGTGAAAGTTACTTTAAGTGCTTGGAGACACTATTATATAGTTTTATTGTGACTATTTAACTCATGCCCCAAATGGGAGTCAATTACCAATCACATTTCAATGATTTTTTATTTACAACCAATCACAGTCTTTTTCACCTCGATTTTACCAATTTAATTTTACCACTTTAAAATCAAGCTCCTCCTTTTTAACATTCTAAACAGGTCATAGCATTATATTGCAGTGACTGTATGTGGCTACCAGATTGTATATATATAGTGCACGAATGTTACCAGATAGTGCTTGCAGGAGATAATATAAAAACATTTGTTGCAATTGATTATACCACAAAAAAAGAAAAAGAAACCACTGTTTGCACTTTCTTAAACATATTATTTCCCAGGTGGTAACGTTCCAGAAATATATAATTGACATATATACATCATAGGACACCAGAAATTAATTAATATACAGTTTGATGTGTTTCATTTTTTCTCCACTAGGGTGCATTCTTAAAATATTGTGATCCTTTGGTAATAAATAATATGATCTGGTTGCAGTGATGAATAAATGAAGCATAACAATCGTTTCTCATTTGTTTTCAAACATCGCTGTTTACATTAAATATATAAATATTTAAAATAACTATATTTAAATAATGATTTGTGAATAAACAGCTTAATCTTATTTGTTAAATAGTCGTAACATAAGCCACTCTTGATTTCCAAATTCTCTAGATAAATTGGAAATCACTCGTGGCATTACTTATGATAATTCCACAAGTGGAAACCTCTGATAGATATGATGATTATTTTATTTTTTTATATACTTTGTAATGATTATTGCTCGCAAACTAGGCTTCTTTTGGCTATAGTTAACATATCTTATTAATACAGTTTGTGGAGCTCTTCTCATCAGAACTGTGGTGAATGCAATTTCAATGTTTAGAACCTGAAGATTAGTTAGAGAACATGCCCCAATAGCTTTATGTTAATCTAATATGGTGAGAATTACAACACACACCCAATTTTAACCCATCCTATATAATAAGATTTTTTTGTCCTGTTCCTGGGCATCAGTAATATAAATACCTAAAGTAACTGTAAGATGACATGAAGAGCTTTAATATAATTATTTCCTAGTAGGCCTTGATGGGCTCTAATAACAGTAACTCCTGAAGGTAATGGAATAGTAGTATTTAATAGTTGGTTGGTTGGTTGGTATCTAATGTTGAGCACTTGATAATGAAATCATGTGCTCTCTTGCACTCCAATATTTAGCAGAAAGGCTGGTCTCTTCTACAAAAGCTGGACAACGGAGGAGATGGTTTCTTTCCATATCTTCATTTAAATTGCAAAAAGGGCATTTAGGTGAATCTGTTATGCCATGTCTGTGTGGGTGTTTATTCAGGCAGTCATGTCCCGTTAGTAGTCTGAATGTTGCTACTGCAGATTTTCTTTGTAATATAGTAATGTCATAAGCTTGAGATTTTCCCATTCCTTTCCAGATGTTTTGGTGGTGTATTCTTCTCTAAGTTTATTGATATTTTTATTTGAGATAATTCTTTTGATAGAGTGAAAGGAAACTGGAGTAGAAGTTGGGTTTGAAAAAATGTTGCTACCCTTCTTGGCCAAAAAATCGGCTATTTCATTGCCTGTCACAAAATATTTTATATCACATCCAAAAATTTACAAAAGTTGTAATTCTATGTGACTCCAAAGCAGCCATTCTTGCTATAACACGAGACACAACACCCAAAAGCATAAAAATTATCGAATGTCAGAAAATGATAAAACAGTATTTAATAGTGGAATTTGTGGTGTATTAAATTATAGTATTCTTGTAGCATACCCCTTGAAAATCCCTTGTTTATTGCATTCAAATCCCATGTAATGTGATTTTCTCAAAGGGTATATTTAATTTGGATACACACACACTCTTTATTTTAATTTCTTGAAACTTTTTTTGCTTGCCCTGCTAGTGGTCAGTTTCCAGTTGTCCATTGAAGTGATGAGTGTGAGTGGTACATGAGCATAAAAAGAAGCTCATAAATTGGAAATTATACAGAAACATGATAACAGTAGTCAACCCAAAAGTGTCAATTAATAGGAATCATTTCATGTAACTTGTATTACATAATGATACTATATTAATCATTTTACATCTAATTTGCAGTCGTATTTAATGTTAACGGCAGAGATGCGGTTCCTAAGACAAGTAAAAGGATGTACAAGACTTGATAGAATAAGAAATGAGGATATAAGAGAAGAATTGAAAGTACAGCCTTTGTTGGATAAAGTCACGAATTACAGACAGAAATGGATTGATCACATGGATGGAATGAGCAAGGAGAGATATCCATTGTTAGCCAGAAATTATCAAGCAAGAGGAAGGCGTGATGTTGGAAGACCTAGAAGACGTTGGGCTGATGCAATATGAAGTCGGAACGGGCAATTGCCTAATCCTTGGAGTGATGATGATGATGATGATTTAATGTTAATAATTAAATTAATCGTGATTTCTTCTTACCTCATACTTCTATGTTTTTTTAAACACAGCACTGCCGTATCGGCGACACGTTGTCGTCATCATCAGCTGTTTTCACGACTGTCAATTTTTTCCTTTTTGCCGGTAATTCTGTAGACTGCCATCTGGTGTTCTTTTGAAGGAATTACTCTTCAAACTGCCATCTGGTATTTAATGTGCTATTCACATTATTCCTTGAAAAGAGTTTTAACAGGGTTTCATAAAATATGTCAGGAAGTTTACTTTATTAGGAAGTAGAAGCCATCTATATTACTTTACATAACTTCTATACAGAATTGAAAAGCAGTAACATTAATTTACTCATAGGGCATAACTTCCATTAACACAAAGGCAAATAGAATAATTAAAGTGAAAAATGCCTCAAATACCTTGCTTTCATAAAAGATAGTGTTAGATTGGTTCCCTCATATAATTTTTGATGCCAAGAATAGAGAAGATAACATGTCAAAAAATAAAAAGGAGCATAATTATTGCCAGAATAATATTGGAAAATTATCAACAAAAAAACAACAATAACACTGATATGCATTTCAAAACTTTTTTCTGATACAAGAGAAAATATTACGGATTCTTGTTAACAAAAAAAAAACTCCAAGTGCAACAGGTCTAGAAGGCACTTGGTCTACCAGCCAGCTGCTGACCTCACATCCATATGTGTTAATCACAGAGGTAGATGATCATAAGCCAGTGTATCACTACTTATTATAGCTACCCAAATGCCTCGCGATGCTGGGTGGGCACCGGTCCCATACTGGCTGAAATTCCATGAGCAAATTTCTTCCCCCAATGGGACCCCAACCAGCGCAAGTTCCGTAGCTCTGCACCAAGGCTTCTTTGACTTAACCACTCAGCTATGGCGCTGGACTGTTAACTAAAGAGATCTGAATCCATATCTGTGTTCAGATTTTCTGCATCATATGTCAGGTTTTTTTTTTGTAATTTTGAAAAGAAATTTGAAAAAAACAAAAGTGGCAAAGTTCATGATTACAAAAAATGCATATATACAGTAATTTAATAAGTCGATAAGCCTGAAATTACTGCTTAGGTATTGAGGGATGTAGAATCCAAGTCTGTATTCAGATTGTCTCTATTGTGCACTGTTTTCTGTAATTTTTAGAAAATAAGAACAGAAAATTTCAAAATTTGAACAAGAATTTCAGTAACGTCAAATTAGGTATATTATTTTTAAAAACATGTTTTAACTCTACAATATAAAATTTGAGTATATAAAATTAACTATAAAATCTTGAATTGTATTAATAAAAGCACTTACACTAGAGGAACAGGTATAATGGGAGATTTTAAACTGGGATATACCATAGATGTTTTTTTTGTTACTCTTTATGCCTTTCACTTTGCAGAAACAAAGGTGACAAATCATTTATGTGATCTTAAGGTTCGTGTCTTACCTTAGGAACACCAAAACCTAAACTTTTCCACTTATCATTTATCCATCGGTTCATATTCACGAAACATGATGCACACACAAACTTTGGACACCATGATTTATCAAGGTCACTAAGTTTAACACCAAAATTTGCTAAATAGCCTTTTATACTTGGCTAAATAGCCTTTTATACTTTTTTTTGTAAATATATAACTGCCACAGATATATAATAAAATGAGTTAAAATGGGTAACACACTCACTACGCGACATTAAAGAAAATCAGAACTTTTGTTCGCATTTGCGAACTTTGCTTCTTGCTTTCAAAGGATGTTAAACACTGACTGGGAAATGAAAATAAATTACACAGTTACTGATGACAAAACAGAAAGACATAAATAAAAATGGTTATGAAAATATTTGCACTACAATGCTTCGCTGCCAGTTTCCCCAGATTGACCTACTTTTAAAATTGTGCTCTTTGGCGATGCAGTTCAACTGGAAGTGTTATTACACCAAAGATATCTTTCCACAAAATGAATACATATTAAAGGTAGAATTTTTTATCACTCACCTCATATTGTTGTTCTTCTTTGACGATAGAACAACGGTCATGACGAAACTGAGGATGGAACAGAAACTATGTTCCAAAACTAGTTTATAGTCAAATAAGAAGAACAATATGAGGTGAGTGATAAAAAATTCTACCTTAATGAATATACCTCATAGTGAGGATTCCTAAAATAAGTACATATTAAAGGATTACACCTACCAGTTTCACGGAATGGCATTCATACATATGTAGAAATTGATTAGTTTTTTTTTTTCAAGTTTCATTGGTGAGCAAGGAAAAAATAAAATTTCGGAGATACTTTTTCATAATTTTTAATTTCAGTTGTTATATAAGATTTTAGTGATTCCATTATGCCCAAATTACCTGATTTATTGTAATAATAATGGTATAGTTGATGTAAAGATATATATTAATTTCAGTATTTAGACATTTTCAGGAATTTAAAAAAAAAGTTTTTTTTTAAGAAAATTGGACGTGATAAGATGAAACTACATATGGGCTTTGTAACTACCCCTAGGGGGAACTGAAAAATATGAACAGTTTCCCTGTAGCAAAATGGTTGCATATCAGTGTAATTCATGCTTAAGATGTAGCCCTAAAATCAAACTCAAATAAGACAAAATAAAAAGAATACATAATTAATGTAGCAATAGAGAATGGGTTTGAAGAAAGCATGATACACAAGATAATAAATAAGCTCAAAAGACAAAACTTAATCAATGAAAATACACTTCTAGAAGAAAAATAAAAAGAAAATATAACTTCAAGAAATTTACATCTCATCCATTGAAGCATCACAAGTTATATATATTTTTTTTAAAGTTCAACAAAGATCACCAAAAAAGACTTTAGCCTCTATAGAATAATCAAATCCAACAAAAATGAGAAAATTGAAGAAGAAAATAAATCAGGGATTCATCAGATGAAGTGTGGGGACTGTGAAAAAAATCTTCATAAGGAAAACAAAGAGAAATTTTAAAACCAGTGTGAAGAAACATCTTAGGAATGTTAAAAATGGGGAATTAGAAAAATCTGCAGTAGCTGTTGACGCTTGGTCAGAGAAACATTAAGGAAAGATAGCTGTAATAGTACATGAAAAATTGGTCCCAAACAGGTGGTCATATATTATGTCCTTTTAATATCACACTGAAAATTTTTATGGTATATCTGGGGACTTCCTACTTTGGATTTGGCCTAGAATGATTATGAAGAAGGAATTATTTTTTTATATTTAAAATTTTTTTTAAATGTGATGTTACATTACCTTACATTGGTACACTTTACTCATATCCTGTAATTCTGTTGGTAATGAAATTTAACTGCTCATCATCACTGTATGTGAAAATAGAACATGCAATATTACTTTAATATGTGCATTTTTATGGTCATATCACTCTAGTTAGTATGTGTCAATAAATTAATGACTTATTACATATGTAAAAAATTAAATAATTTGAATATTTTCTAAAATTTATTTACAATTTTGCATGGTTCATACAAACATACATCTGTTAATGTGCTCTGAAAATTTCATGACCCTAGGTTAAATGGTTTTTGAGAAAAGTGTACCAATGCAATGAAAAATGTAACTTTTATAGAAAAAGGAAAAGAAATATTTAATTTTAGGAAGTTATATTTTGAGGTTATTTTAATTATTTTATTTTTAGTCTGAACATCTTACCTCAATATTAATGTTGATTTGTTCTTGAACATGTTTGAAAAAAAAAAGAAAAAAGAAAATTCAAGAAATTCACTTACTATGCATTGAAACACTATAAATTTCAAAAAAGTTTAATATATGATTAGCACCAAAAAATGAATACAGCCTTAATAGGATAATTAAAACTAATAAAAATGAAAACAAATCAGGAATTTATCAGATAAAATGCAGGGATTGTGACAAAATTTATATTGGAAAAATGAAAAGAAATTTGAAAACAAGGGTGAAAGAACATCTTAGAAACATCAAAAATGGAAAAGTCAGCAGTAGCTGCTCGTGCTTGGTCCAAAAAACATTTAATTGAATCAAAAGCCAGTCTAATTGAACAAATAGACAAACAAAAGGAACTCACGGTTTGGGAAAAGATCCACATTCAGAAAAACAAAGGAAAACTTACGAACTTCGAAATTCCTGCAAATTTTGACCTGATCCAGAGGTTCATCGGTCCACCAACAGAGGGAAGAAGAATAGTTTCTTCCGATCGACATAACACCAGTCGCCAACAAAGTTCTGATGATGAGACAGTTATAGTCTCGAAATCGCGATCAACTTAGTAAATTAATATGAGGAGAGGTAAGAAACATTTAATTTCACCATTGAGGTAAGATGTTCAGACTAAAAATAATATAAGGAAAAGAAAATTAATTACATGCTCTAACCTTAAAAATTCACATTTAGAATTTTCCAGCACCATAACTTTCATCCCCCTCTGCTTCTGTATCTTCTTTCTTCCTCTTCTGCCCTATAGTCTTCACTCTTGCCTCCATATTCAAGTTGTCTACGGCTCTGTCCGCTTTGGTGACACATTCAACGTCCAAGTCTTTCAGTCCTTTCTTCATGTTTTCCCCTGCCACAATGTCTGTAACTTTCATCACATGAAGTCTACTGTAACACCCATCATTGAAGCATATGACAGAGTCCAATACACCAGTTTTTATTGTTTTGGCACCCACAAACACAGTGTTTGGAACCTTCTGCCATATACGGCTGTTGAAAGACTCATTTTGATTCTGAGTCTTTCCATGCAGACATCTTCTCAGTAGGTTGTCATCAGACAGCTTCTTGTATATTGGTTTAATTTTTTCCAAGTACAGCAGCTGGTAGAGTGTGTTTGTGTTGATGTTCTGTACCAGCTGTAACTGATCGCTGATAGCCGCACCAGGACATTGGACCCTTGGGACACAAACCATGATTATTGCTGTCATCTCTAGAGTACTTGTGGAAAAATGTAGTCCACACTGCTCTTTTCATGTTATCGAGATTATTTACATTGGCTCTAATTGCCATTCCATAATAGTTCTGCAGCTTATCTATTTCACCTTGGGTAAGGTGACCACGTCTATTTATAGGCTTTCCATCGGAAAGTCTTACACCTTTTGCCTCTTTACATATCTGTATCAACTGCCTGCCCATTCTCTTCTGAAAGTGGCCTATACATTCAAATTTTTCAAGCTGAACATCATTTCCATAGGGCTTTGCTTCTGAGACAGCATGGAATCCTTTGGAGTCACCATCTCCAACATAACGTAGACTCCTTGTTAGTTCAGACCTACTACACAGTTGTATGGCTCCTTTGACTTCCATCCCTCCACTATAGGAATTGAAATTTTTCACACACTTGTGTTCTCCACCTTTATTACAGCCAGTGCAGTACTTACTAAAACAAACCACATCCAGAACCTTCCCAGATAGAAATGAAGTTGCAGTCACAACACCATGTAGGGATGAATGACCTCTTTTTTGCCACGATCCATCTATAACTACAGTGGTATCTGCACTACCTTCCATTTCTTTGGTTTCCCTAGTAGCATTTAACTTAGAACCATCTGCAACTTCTTCTAAACTTTTCAAAATTACTGCATTGTACCTATCAAAACATACAGGTGGGGGAGGGAGGACAAAATGTACAAGCAGCTTGTCTTTCCTTGCCTATACATCTCATTGCATAAGTAAATCTAAGGTTGATGGTAAATATTTTTCTTGTATAAGAATTAAATGAATCGTGATTTCTTCTTACCTCATACTTCTATGTTCGTGAAAACAGCTGACGATGGTGACAATGGGTCGCCGATACTGCAGTGCTGTGTTTAAAAAAAACATAGAAGTATGAGGTAAGAAGAAATCACAATTCATTTAATTCTTATGAATTGAACCTCATAATGTTAAAAAATTCCCAAATTTAATATATAAATTTTTCTTGTATTTACCTGTGAGGTCATTGTAGAGGTTTCATATATACAAGACTTACATTCTAAACTAATCCTAGTGGCTAAACCTCTTCTACTACCAGATTTTCAGTAATATTTACAGTTGTAATTAATATTTAATTTTTGGAAGTGATATTTTGAGGTTATTTTAATTATATTATTTTTAATATTTAATTTTAGGAAGTTATATTTTGAGGTTATTTTAATTATATTATTTTTGGTCTGGACATCTTACCTCAATATTAATGTTGATTTGTTCTTTAACATGTTTCAAAACAATTCTGTTTTATCTTCAGCTTTCCCAGTCTGGGAAAGCTGAAGATAAAACAGAATTGTTTTGAAACATGTTCAAGAACAAATCAACATTAATATTGAGGTAAGATGTCCAGACCAAAAATAATATAATATTATTTTTAGTCTGATCATCTTACTTCAATATTAATGTTGATTTGTTCTTGGACATGTTTCAAAACAATTCTGTTTTATTGTCAGCTTATCCATTCTGGAGACAGAATTGTTATTTTAATTAAATTATTTTTAGTCTGACGATAAAACAGAATTGTTTTGAAACATGTCTAAGAACAAATCAACATTAATATTGAGGTAAGATGATGAGACTAAAAATAATATTATATTTACAGTATTTACACGACCACACTGTGAACAAATAACACTTTTGTTTATAAAACTGGACAGTACTGACAAATTAATTGTTTCCCTGATTTAATGCAGACATTCCATTCTCTTCCTCACTGTTATTGAACGTGGAGTAAAGTTGACCAGGTTAGGTTGCTCATGTGGTGTGTTGGTACCATTTTCCAAGTTATTTTTCTTGGTTTTTAGGAACTGATTACCCCTAAATTTATGTTTATTAAATTTCCTGTGCGTTACCATAGTTTATACACTATTCAAATATATAATACTGGTAATAATTCATAAGAAAAGAGCCACAAACAAAGACTGTGTACAAACACATTTATACAAAGAAAACGAGCCGCTAGCAGCATGCAGTCATGGCTTCCTTTGTTCCTGTACACACTAGAGTTAGCACTGAATCACTCAGAGTAGCCACAAGCAAAAAAAAAAAGAATATATATTCACTTCCATGGGGTAGGGGAAGTCAGACTTGTCATTTGACAACCTGAGTGGGCGTGGCAAGATGGCGCAGAGATTTAAATCAAGCTCGGTAGGACTTTAAATATTTTCGGAACATATATGTCATATGTATCAAACTGTTCAGGAAAGATTGCTCTTTAATTCTTGTATGCCCTTGTTTCCCTCAACGAGATTTAGGTGCTCTCCCCCTACAGGGAAGAATTTGAACCAATACTAATTTAGTTACACTTGTTTTCATATAGATGTCATTGGAGTGGTCCATGGTCAGTTTTCCGCCTCATACTGACATCTAGGAAACCAAGGTAGTACTAGGACAGGAAAAGTCAGTAAATTTTGCTTAGAGGCCTTTTTATTCAGGCTTAAGGATCTTTTACGAGCCTGAAAATCTTCAGACTCGGGACCCATGGCTTAAAGCCCCTCCCGGAGGACTTGCTCCTTGGATTTTTCCACCCTAAAAAAGTCCATCGACCCTGGCTGGATTTGAACCCGCGACCCTTGGGACCAGAGTTAATTTGAGACAAAAGAAGAAATTTGCATTTTTTGACCCGGATAATGACTATCTTGCCTTAAATTGAAAGAAAGGCCATATAAAAAAACAAATATAAAAACTTAAAGAATTCACGGTTTGGGATAAAATCCACATTAAGAAAAAATGAGAAATTAATTAATTTAATAATTCCTGAAGAATGTGATTTGATTTGGAGGTTCATCGGTCTACCAATAGATGGAGGAAAAAGTAGAGCATCACCATGACACAACAACAGTCGTAAAAATATTGAAGATGGAATAATTCCTAAACTGGTCTAAAAAGAAGACAAAACATGAGGTTTGATTAACTGAATATATCTTTCTTTTCAAAAATAAATATTGTCCAGGATTGGAAAATGTAAAAGTAAATATAACATAAAAAAAAATGAAAATATTAATCTGTGGACAAGCTGACGATAAAACAGAAGATTTATTTTGAAACATGTTATAAAAGAACTCAACTACTATGAGGTAACATGACAACAGGCTCAACTTATTAAGTGAAAATATATTCATGAAACATGGCTAAGAAACAAAGACCAAGAAAGGAAATAATTCCAGAATTCCATCTGAAAATTGGACATGACTGCCTAGCAAGCATAACACAAAAAATAGGACTATGTAAATCAGCCAAGTGCACCATTTGTCAACCAGAATTGATAATGAATTAAGTATACCACCTAGTATATCTGCCAGGAGTAAAAGAAAAACTTGATAAAATTATAATAGGTTGCCGAAAAGATGATGAGTTAATGTCTCACCATCTTCCATACGAAACCAGCCATTATTACTAACTACCACCAGTTTACTTTGTTAGTGACTTCCATTATAATATTATAATGGTATTGTGAAAAGAAAAATTGTCTGAACCAGGAATCGAACCATGGACCTATCCTTCTCCGTAGGAGTGTGCAGCCCACTACACCATTCTAGACCTGATACAAACATTAACAATTCTTTCCACATATACAAATCTATAATTCTCGTTTCGTCCACTGCCAGGTAGGTGTCACTACCATCACCAACGGTCAGCTTCATTTAGAAGTATCAATGTTATTTAACATTTTCCAATACTGTTATTTTAACACAATTCCAATAATAGGTCATATTATAATGATATTGTGAAAAGAAAAATGATGTAGTAGGCTGCACACTCCTACAGAGAAGGAGAGGTCACAGTTCGATTCCTGGTTCAGACATTAATTTTTTTTTTCACAATATCATTATAATATGATCCATTATTGGAACTGTGTTAAAATAACAGTATTGGAAAATGTTAAATTCCATTATAAAACTCTGAAACATAAAGTTTTATTTTTACTTACTTACTTACTCACTGGCACTATCGAACCCGTAGGTTCATGGCCGCGCGGACATAAGCTCTCCATACATCCCTATCCTGAGCTAATGGTTTCCAATCATTCCCTGTATAATTTACTTCCCTCAAATCATAGTTAATGTTATTATCCCACCTCATTCTTGGTCTACCAACTGGGTGTTTTCCCTCTGGCTTTCCTACAAGAAGCTTCCATGCAAGTCTTTCATTCCCCATACGTGCGACATGTCCTGCCCATCACAGTCTACAAGACTTAACTGTTCGTATTATATCTGCCTTCCTATAAAGAAAAAAGTGATCCCACAACAGGGCTGGAGGCCCTTGGGGTAGTAGGAGGTTAGGGCTCCCACTTTTTCTAGACAATCGGCACTTTATGCCAGCCGGGTTGTCAGCCCTGCGTGATGGCCGCCTTTACCCCCAGAACAAGTGTCTGGTACTCATTTCTGTTAGAGGCTGAGTCGACCCCAGGGCCATAGTGCTGCCAGAGGGTTTGGGTCAGTTTAAAAATCCTGACCCCAACAGGACATGAACCCTCGACCCTCCGGCTTGTAGCTCAGTGCCTTAACCACTACTCTACGGCATGCCCCAAGATTAGCAGCCGAAAAATCCGGGAAGGCAGTAGAATTTGAAATGGAATATATCGGAATTGCAATTTAAATTAATTGTATCGTACAAGAGTCAGAAAATGATGCCTCCATTTTTTTTCTCTTCAAGTAAGTTATTAATGTGGGAAATGTGATTCCTCAAACCTTCTTCTAAAATCATTGACAAAAATAGGTGATAACATTGCATCATTAAAAAGGTATGTTTGTGTAATTCCTGAATGTGGTAGATGTAATGCATAGTATATGCCTGTCTTGCTAAGCCTTTCCATCACTATACTCATAACATGTCCATATCACTTTGTTAGTTTATCTTCCAGATCTTTTTTGTAATATTATGCTGAATTTATTATTTATGTTTTCTCTTATTTTCTCTGTCATTCCACAAAAAATTAATTTCTATTTCAAATTTGACTTTTCTCTCTCATTGCTTCTGAACAAAGTACAGTTGAATATCAATTATCCAAACAATTTGAGTTCAGCTGTACAAGTATTGTTCAGATAACCAAATATAAAAATTATACAGTATGTTGCATTATAATTGCTTCTGTACTGAATGAGAGTGTTGTTAAATATTTGTCGAGATATGGTGAATGCAGATGATTAACAATATCAATTCAATAAGAATTTCTGACAAGGGAACTTTCTACCATTGCATGCCGAAACCTATCTTGAAATTTCTTCCAGAGAAGCGGTATGGTGTACTAAGGCAATGTCCAAAAATTATCTGCTGATTTTAACTGCAAGGTACTAAAATCCAGCACTAAATCTCTTCAAAGTTAAAATTGGGAAACACATTATGAGGTTCTTTTGTTTAAACTACAGTAAAGTAATACAACTCCTGACTTGGTGAATTGGATAACTGTAACAATCTATTGTCCACTCGTGCATCTAATGGGGAGAGGAGGGTGAGTGATGCTAACGTGATATCAGCTGCTTGCTTATCTATGCCACTTTTGTTTTTCTTTCACTGCTGATTGGAATCTTGTGTGGTAGCATTGTATGCCATGTCTTCCTGTGCAGTGCATTTAAACCCTGCACCTCACTCCACTGTGCTCTATTTAAGCAGGGATGTCTATTGTTTTGCACAATGGATTACCATTGCTGGATTCTGACTTTGATTTGCCTTGAGTTAAAAGCAGCAGATAATTTTTTGAACACGATCTTGGCATATCATGTTTCTCTGAGAGAAATTTCAAGTTAGGTTTCAGCATGCAATGGTTCCTTGTGAGAAGGAAGCTTTATATTCTGTTAAAATTTCATTAAGTACTGTTATTCCTATCAGCTGTGATCTTTTATAGTGTATGTTAGAAATAAATATTACTGTATCTATATTTAAAAATATAAAAATTAAAACGATTGAAATGGGAAAAATTTTAGGTTTCAGTTAATCAATTTTCCAGTTAAATAACTTTTTTTTCATGAGTAGCGAAATTAAATCTTCTATGAGACACAAAACAACATACCTCTGAAAAGAAAATACCTATATATATATGAAAGCAACGGGAAGCTACCACACCTACAATTCCCTAGTAAAGCTGCAAGCTTAGCATGAAAATTAATACAATTTAGGATATATAACATCTTTCTAATTACTTTGACATTTTTATTCTGATATATATGCATCCTTTTTACTAAAAGTTATTGATTATTGTAATCAATATTAAGATTGTTATTGTTTTCTTATTTTGACCAATTTTAACAATTAATTATTTTATCAAAATGTAATGGCCTAAAAATATACATTAAATTAATTGAATGGACATTTAATATATATTATACTGTCTTCACATGTACTATAAGGGTGTATATAAAGTAACAGATATTTAAATGAAATTTGTATAAAATTAAATAGAATAGAAATAATATTGTGAACAATGAAGAAATTTTTAAGATGCTTTTAGATGTTTCTATTTCATTTTTTAAGTGTTTTTATTATATATAATTTTTATTAAATTATTATTAAGAAGCTAAACCTATTACTATGATTGAAATAAGTAAATTAATGTACACAACTAAACTATTGTATTCAATGGTAAAGAAAAAATGTTTTGCCTGAACCGGGAAGTTTTCTCTTTACCATTGATTATAATATATAATTTTATTAGCCTACAAATGCATCAATTAATGTGAATGTGTACAAATAAACTATACATTTTTATTTTGAGTTAAGAATATACATTAACTTTAGATATCATGTAGATTATCCCTGGTGTGACAGGCCTATAAGGCCCTTGGCCTATCAGCTGAGTGCTGACTTCACATTCACATGCCTTAATCACAGAGGTGGGAGATCACACAGTCAGCATAGGGGTGACTTGTGGTTAGCTTGTCGGGTTCCCCCAGCTGTTACAGCTGGTTTCTCCAACCTGGAGTCGCTACTTATTCCTCATAAAGCTGGGTGGAACCAGTCCCACGATACTAATTTAAATTCCATAAGAAAATTTCTTCCCCCATGGGGACTCGAACTGGTACAAGTCCTGTAACTCTGCTCCGAGACATGATGCTTTAATCACTCGGCTGAAGTGCGGGACTATGCAGATTATATTGTAGTAAAAATAAGTTTTTTCCCTTATGTAATTTACAATTCTATAAAGATATAGGAGAATGAAGTTCACTAGAAAAATAATTGAACTTTTATAGGAATAAATCAGTATGAGGTTTAATTTAAGATAAAATCAAATGTTTCATACCTCTTCTCGTATTAATCTTCTCAGTAGATCGCGATTTTAAAACCATTGCGGTCCCATGACTCTTTGAGTCGTCAAGATGGTACTGAGGATGGGACCGCAATGGTCTTCAAATCACGATCCACTTAGAAGATTAATTAATATGAGGAGAGGTATGAAATGTTTGATTTTATCTTAGAAAAATGTTTATTCTCGTCATAGAATCAAGAAATTTTATTTTATTGTAGAGGTACAAAGAAATATATGTTAATATAAAATATTTTTTAATGTTATTAATGATGATGGAAATATATAGTTTTCTCAGAAAAGTTTTTTTTAAACATAACATGCATTTACAGTAAAACTAAATAATGAAAACAAAATATTTGGAAGAGACTACAGAACATTTTCTTTGAATATAGAGTCTGAGGTAACCTACAAATTGTTATTGAATTGAAGTAGTGAGAATTGGTTGAGAACATTTAAGTAAATAGTCAAGTGTCTCCATTAGCCAGTTGCATCAATCATATCTGTGGCCTTTGTTCTTCAGAGTTGTATCATGGATCTGTTACTATAATATTATCTCAATAGGTGCTACTAATTATACTTTTTAAGAGATAGTGACAATTTGTCAAATTCTATCCAATAATGAAATCATTATATTATTTGTAGTCTGATCATTTTACCTCAATATTAATGTTGATTGAGGTAAGATGATCAGACTAAAAATAATATAATTAAAATAACCTCAAAATATAACTTCCTAAAATTAAATATTAATGAAATCATTTTTAATTTTGTATAGTTGTTTCTTGACTCACCTCATACTTCTCAACTCCCAAGCAGACTCGAGTTTCTTCACTGCATTTGTGTTATTCTTAATACTGTATTACGCCATCTGATGGCGTGGAGGTCAGTCTGCAGGAGAGGAGGCCGTTGGACATCAGTTGTGAACGTAATACAGCATTGAGAATGTCACAAATGCAGTGAAGAAACTAGAGTCTGCTTGGGAGTTGAGAAGTATGAGGTGAGTCAAGAAACAACAAAATTAAAATAAACCTCATAGTGTTATTTCCTACCTACATAACTTAATGAAATCATTGTGCATCAGCTGATAGTGTTACTATAATACAATAACAAAATTAATTAAAATAAATAAGGTGAATCTATTGCATCTTACCTCATAAAAGTTGAGTTATTTTAGGAGATGTTTCAAAACACACTTGTGTTTCATCTTCAGCAAGTATGTTTTGAAATATGTCTTAAAAGAACTTCAACTTTTATTAGGTAAGATGCAACAGACTCATCTTATTTATTAAGAAAAACCTCATAATGTTACTTCCTATTATAATTTTATAATTAATTAAAATATTTGCTAGTAGTTACAATTGATTAAAATTCATCGTAGAACATTTTGTTTAAACAACTCACCTCATAGGATTCATGTTTCCATGATACTGCAGTTTCAAACACAGTCATGTTCATCTTCAGCCATAACTCCGACTGACAAAATTCTTCGGCCGTCAACTGTTCTATTGTCGCCATATTCAGTGCTGCCATCTATGGTTGAATTTATGAACTTCAAAATCAAAGTAATTTCGTTAGGGAGTTGTTTAAACAAAATGTTCTCTGATTAATTTTAATGATTATAACTCATAATGTTTACTTCCCAACATTAATTTAATATAGTTACAATTGAGTTTATTTTATGAGAGATGAATTAAACCCAACAAAAAAATTACTTCAATCTCAGATCCCTCACAAATCTGATATGCAATCTCCATTACATATACATTAAATATTAAAAACCTCATATTTGTGTTTAAAAAGAAGGCAAATATGAGGTGAGGTGATACATTTTTAGTAAATAAATATTAATATCTCAGAGTGTTATCTCCTACTAAGTTTATACGTATATATTTTTTTTTAAAGTTTAAGGGAAATGATACTATGAGGTTTATTTTAACTCAAATTATACATATACATTGTTTGTGGCTTGTAGGTTAACATTATATAATCTTGTTTTATGACATTTTTATTAAACATTCTTGTACATTGGATTATAATATTTGTGGCAATTTATGAAAAATACACCATGACAGTGGTACCTCATATCACTGTTCACATACGAAAATCTTTGGACATTATAGTTCCTGGACAAAGGATTCAGAGAAGAACTGAACCACTTGCTTAGCCTCCACACTTCCTAGATCTTACACTTCTGGACTTTTACCCCTGCAAGTTTGTAAAGGATGAAATGTACCACATATCTATGGAAAATTTAATTGTTTAAGACAAAGTAAATCAAGCTGTTGACAATTTCACACTGACAATGTGCTGTTTGATACCTAGTGAACAAGTTACAATTATATTTGAAGAGAAAAATTTTCGCCTAGACCGGGACTCGAACCCGGGACCCTTGGCTTTCCGGGCCAAGTGCTCTACCAACTGAGCTACCGAGGCGAGTTACGATCTAGACGCAAATTTTTCTCTTATGTACGTAATTGTAATTCCCTCGCGCCAAATGCTTGAAACCATAGCTTCTATCTTTGCAAATGGCGGCTTCTTAGTTAAGAAGACATTTATTGGGAATTACAATTACGTACATAAGAGAAAAATTTGCGTCTAGATCGTAACTTGCCTCGGTAGCTCAGTTGGTAGAGCACTTGGCCCGGAAAGCCAAGGGTCCCGGGTTCGAGTCCCGGTCTAGGCGAAAATTTTTCTCTTCAAATATAATTTATCCTTCTATGAGAAGTGTTAAATTAATAATAAAATCGTCAATAGAAGCCCTACTGGCTATAAAGTAGTGTTAAATTCCCAATAAATGTCTTCTTAACTAAGAAGCCGCCATTTGCAAAGATAGAAGCTATGGTTTCAAGCATTTGGCGCGAGGGAATTACAATTACGTACATAAGAGAAAAATTTGCGTCTAGATCGTAACTCGCCTCGGTAGCTCAGTTGGTAGAGCACTTGGCCCGGAAAGCCAAGGGTCCCGGGTTCGAGTCCCGGTCTAGGCGAAAATTTTTCTCTTCAAATATAATTTATCCTTCTATGAGAAGTGTTAAATTAATAATAAAATCGTCAAGTTACAATTGTATATCTACAATGTCACTGGATTGCAGATGTTGAAATATTTTAATGCCACAAGCATTTCCAAGGTAACATTATATTTTTTTTGTGAAATTATGGTCACTTTGAAATATATGGTCTGTTATTATGTTACTTTGTTGATGTTTCAAGTAGGCCAAAACATTAGGCTGTGTTCTAATAGAATGAAGATAGAGAAAGATCTCTACACGTATAATTCATTGTTTATAGCTGCTTGCACTCTGGTTTTTCTCTTCAAAATCTTAAGGAAATATGTTTTGGTATCATCATGAAAATGGAAGGAGAAGAGAGTGGGGAGAATAGTATCATGTTAAAAACTCCCATGATCGATGAATTCCCCCAGTGCACTATTGTTTAATCAGTTTTTAGTCACTTTGTGTTAATAAGTAACTGATCTCTATTTTTATTAACTTTGAGAGAGTTAAAATTTATCATTCATATGTTTATGATAATACCTCTATTACAGAAGGCCTAATATTGAAACAGCTGTAGGAACGATAGAAAAGATAAATGTGAAATGGTGTAGACATATAATTAAAATGGATGAACAAAGGAAAACTGAACAGTTGTATGAAGCAAGAATGAAAACAAGAAAACAGATAGGAAGACAAAAAGAAAAAGGAATGGGAAAAATATATTGTGAGATAGCAAAGAGGAGAGGAATGGATTTATAGTCAGTTAAAAGGTTGCCCCAGAACTGCAAATGGACAGATGGCCCAACACTGAAAGATATGGGTAAAAATGGCGAAGAAGAAGTTTGTGACATGGAACAAAAAGCATTTAACAAGCTTTCTAACCATTGAGATATAGCATTAGATTAGCAAAACATCAGTTCTCAGAAAGGTGTTTTGTGTACACATCATAGAAAATGCACAAAATTGTTAGAATAAGATACTGATGTGCTGAAATGGTTTCAACAAAATCATGAAAATGTATTTGCATTTCAACAAACATGCAATATGTTAATCTGAGTTTAGCATTACCGATTTCAATGAGGAGAAATTATTTAATTAATGATGGTATGCTTTTCTTGTTTTGAAAACCTTAGCTCAGGATAGGGATGTATGGAGAACATATGTCTTCATGGCCATGAACCTATAAGTACGATAGTGCCAATGAGTTAATTGTTAGTTATGCCTTTTTTGTTAAAACATTTTTTTTTTCCTCAGAAATTTTCCTTTGTTATGGTAATTTTTGGGGAGGTTCTTATAACCAATGCAGAGTTATTGATCATTCAGTGAGTATAAGGGTGACATGTGATAGCTTGTTGGGTTCCAGCCATTAGACCTACTTTTCTCAACCTGGACCTGCTTCTTATTGTAGCTATCCAAATTCTTCATGATGCTAGGTAGACACTAATCCCATACATTAGCTGAAATTCCATGAGAGAATTTCTTCCCTCATGAGGACTTGAACCATAACTTTGTGTTATGCATTAGTTTTAGTGGAACAGGAAGCGGATGTACAACTTTCACTGTAATATGTGTCTAATTTCCATTTGAACATATCAAGTTGGAGCTATATTTCTATGACTATCTTATTAATAACAAATTCATTTGGTTATAATTTACTTATTTTAATTATCTATTGCTTTTTGTTTTTTTCTGTTTCAATCAAATAATTCAGTCAAATATAATTTAGACTAGAAAAATAATGAGAACTGCACCAAAATGGGTTAAAGCCATATTGGAAAACTAAGCCCCATAATGGTGAGAGCGACTTCTGCTTCAGTGCTATACAACCTGCTGCCAGTATTATTTTTTTATGTCTATGATGACATGGTACAATGCCTTGGTCACAATTCATGTTACTCTGAATATATATAGGGTATGTTATGAATAACACCAGCAAACTTTCAGGTATTGTAGAGGTGTCTTAGATAAACAATTTGAGATATGCAACTTGTAGTCTTAGAAGTTCAAATTTGCAAGTTATAATATTAAATGTGTTAGAAGCCAGTACGCCACTGACAATATTTTGAAGATTTCGTTGACAAGTTGTTACATAGTGTAGCCTTCTTTTGCAACTTGATTTCCTGAGACCGTTTAGCTCAGTGGTAATGTGCCAGGTATGAAATATCATTTGTTAGGAATATGATATTCAAGGTTCAAACCTCGGACATGCTGACCTTTTATTTTTATTATTTTATATTCTTTCTTTCTTGTGTAATATGTTTGGAAATTTAGTACAAAATACTGTACAATTTTATTTTAGTACGATGCAGGAAAGTAATAAATGACAATTATCTGTACTAGTGTAAAAGAAGGAATACTGTAAAGCACTCTAGGTAACTACTGTACAGTAAATATTCCTAAGTGAAAATCGCATGGTTCAGACGGTCGAAATAACAAGGCTATTTTATGCATTAGCGTAACCATTACTTGAGGTTAAAATAATACTGTATGAATGTGGCATCATTCATGATGCGAAACTTAGCACAAACATGAAGGAAAGGCATAACAAAATTAATAAATAATTAAATTAAGGTCTACTATTGTTTGACTTACCAGTGGACAAATAGTAAAAGAAATCAAATTCGTATTCATATTTTATTTTGAAGTAAAGATGTTAAAATTCAGGAATAATAATAATAATAATAATAATAATAATAATAAATGAAAACCAACTTGTTATATTATATTACAGTACACTTAGTAAAGGAGGCATGGTTTAAGCATACAGAAAAATAAAATCCCTTTATTTATGTTTGCTTCAAATATTGTTCAAAATGTTGCCATTGATGGAGTAAGCACAAATTGCATGTGCGCAGAAATGATGCTTGCACTCCTTCAAAGATTCCTGGAGTATTTCTGATTTCGTCACAGGCAGGCAAAATTCTCGCCAGTAACTCCTCATCTGAGTAGACCGGAGTCTGATAAATGAGGCTCTTAAGGTGTCCCCATAGCAAGAAATCTGGAGGAGTGAGATCAGGTGAACGTGGAAGCCACGCTACGGACCGCTGTAACGAATCCAACGTCCAGGGAAGACATCTTATATTCCTGTCAAAGTGAGAAGGTGCTCCTACAAGTTTCAAAGCAGTAGTGAAACAGACTGGTATCAGTCGTTAGTATCACGGGCATGCGCATGGGCAGTTGGTATAAATGTACAGTATTTAAAAAAATTATCTGTGCTTTTCATGTAAACAACTCACACAATTAGTTTAATTAAAAACAAATAGTAATGCGTTTAGAATATCAGAAAGTCAGTTAAGTAACTACAAAAGCAATATCCTTCTCTGAATAAAAATAAGAAAGGAAATAAAAATACAAAAAACAAAAAGAAAGATTTGAACCTGGCATTACAACATTCATTGGTAAGCATGCTACCCACTGAGCTATTATTACGAATGACATTTGAACTATCAGACATCTAATACATAAGATTGCATGACAGGGCACGAAATACAGACTGTCAGTGGTGCACTGGCTTTTGCCGAAAGATGAAATTTTCATAACTTCATGGCTCAAAATCTTGAAAATGCTGCTATATTTACAATTAAAACTAGGGTTAACCTACTATTGGAGCAGAGCTGAAGTATTCCCAAGACAAACCATATTTATAGTTTGTTTCATTGTTGATTAATGAGTACGAACGTCCAGTTTAAAAAAAAGTCATGTAACTTCAAAATATGGCTTCACACACCTGAAGTTCCTTATCTCAAATTGTTCGTCTAACTCTCGTCTACAATACCTGAAAGTTTGTCAGTGTTATTAACACCCTGTATATATGGGAGTAGGAAGTTTACTTTAAGAATTTTTACTACATTTTATCTTAATGTTCTCATAATTTAACACGAAACTGAATTACAGCACACAATTTTATCTTTTTTACAGAATGACTTTGCACAAGCATTTTAAGGTAGGGAACCAATGGTCTGCAAAGTAAAATGGTTAAATTATAAGGAGCAAAAATAATAAAATCTGATACAGATAAATTAATGAGGATAGCAAAGTAGAAGTATAATTTGTAACAGATTTATTTCAAGTCATATTATGTAAAACTTTTCCTCAGTATATCCAAAAAATTATATTTTGAAACATCAAATACTGTTAAATTATTAACAGTCAATTTTCTCAGGGTCAGTAATCAGATTTTAAATTAATCTATTTCAAATTACATTACTCTTTGCTTTCAAATTGATTTAACAGTATCAGTCTTTACTTATTTAAGTTCATTATAACTTGGTCATTTTCCTTGCAGACTACTGTTTTCCTATCACATACTGTTCTTTTTAAGACAATGCTTTAAGCCAAGTGTCACAAAATCATGCATAGAAAGCCTTTCTTTAAATAAAACTGACACAATTCAGACAGTTTTGGATTAAATAATGAGCCATTGCTGATATTACTGAATAAAGTAGGTGAATGGGTTGAGCGAGGAGAGATCTTGAACTAACATCATAAGTCAGATGTTGTCTTGCAGAGACCAATGTCTGCTATAAGCAGTTAAATTTGTAATTCATTTACAGTAGTGTGTTTTGCATAAAGCAGAATAAAATAAGATCTTAGTATTGAGTTTCTATTTTTTTAACATATACTTGTTTGGTTGGACATATGAGGTAAGAATGTTAAAAAAATATAAACTCGTTACTAAATTAAACCTTATAATGTTACTTCCTAATGATTTTAAAATAAAAACAAAGATCTATTACATGAAAACTAACAGAGGTATTTATTACCGTTTTTTTCTACATAGACAGGAAGTCAAACTTTTCTTATGCAAATGATATGTGAACAGACATTCAACCTATTTTCAATTTCCATCCACGGTAGTGCTAGTGAGTTAGTTATGTTTTGACAGCATTACAAGTACTAAGTCATGGGTCGCCCAATCCGATGATTACTGTGTGGTTGGGTTAGGTAGTAGTTGCACGGATCTAGATTAAATTAAAATACTTCATATCCAGTCTTCTAATTGTACTACAGCTTCATCTTCAGTAATATCTCGTCGATCATAAGAACTACTTTTTCTTCCCTCTGTTGGTGGACTGATAAACCTCCGGATCCAGTCATTATCCACGGGAATTTCGAAGTTCATAAGTTTTTCTTTCTTGTTTTTTTAATGTGGATTTTTTCCACATTCTTACTGGATCTGGAGGTTTATTGGTCCACCAACAGAGGGAAGAAGTAGTTGTTCTTCTGATCGACATAACATCAATCAACGAGATATTACTGAAGATGAAGCTCCAAGACTTTGAAATTACAGTATAACTAGAAGACTGGATATGAGGTGAGATATGAAGTATTTTAATGTAATCTTAAATTAAACCTCATAGTGATTTTTTACTATAAAAGTTCAATAATCTAATAACATACTTTGCAAAAGAATAACTCTGGAGGATAACTTGTATGATTATAATTTATTCATACAAATTAATTTCATTGCCAGCAATCTACAGTTCTTTTATCAAGTTATGGATGTAAAACCAATCTATCCAATATACTATATTTCATCTAGTGTAATTTCTGATGCTACTTATAAAAAATTATTGCTGCTTTAATTTGAACTAGAGAAATAACTAAATCGTTATTTCATTGTAAAAATGTATATGTCCAACTACAAACTAATTATTCGCTAGAAAATTGCAAAGACTACATTACTAACTTGTAGTTTCTAGAAGAAATCAACTATTTAGTCAGAATGCTGAATTTTAGGTGGATAATATTGAATTTAATAGTGAGTGGAGAACATATTTTAATCGACTCACCTCATACATTTTCAAACTTCTTTGATACCGACGGTTTCAGACAATACCATGTCCTTCTTCAGTCATGGCGTCCACTGATGAAATTCCGTGATTGTTGATTTCTTTAGTGGCATCACCTCTTGTGCTGCCAACTTTCGTTGGGATTATAAACTTTGTAATTAAATTTTTATCCACCGGAATATCGAAATTCATAGATTGATATTTATTCTTCTCAATGAATATAATTTCCCAAATTGTCAATTCCAACGGTTTATCCAATTGTTTCAAAAGTTTCACTTCTTTTTCAATTTTATGATGTTCTAGTAAACTATGTGCAGCAATTGCTGATTTTTCAATTTCACAATGTTCTTTAGTGCGTGTTTCTAAATTTCTTTTTGTTTTTCTTATGTATACTTTGCTACAATCATTACAATTAATTTGATAAATTCCAGATTTCTTACTGTCTGGGATGTTGATTTTTTTATTGGTATTTAAAAGTTTTTCCAGACTAAATTTATTAATTGGTGCCAAAGTAATGTTGTATTTGTCAAATATTTTTTGAAATTTCCCATGTACTATTTGGATGGTAAGTAATTTTCTTGAAATTCTTCTTTTCTTTACTAACCATTTGTAGGGTAGAGCATTTTTTAAGTTGTTTTATCTTTCTGAATTTCTTTAATTTGTTGGATATTATATTCTTATTAAAACCATTTAATCTGGCTATATTTAGGATATTTTCGTATTCTTTCTTAAAATTTTCTCCTTTTAATGGGACCTTTATCAATCTATATAAGAGGCTATTAAATATTGCATGTTTATATGCCAGAGGATTGAAACCCGTTGATTTAATATAATTGTCAGTATGTGTACCTTTCCTATATACATCAAATTCAATTTTTTTAGTTTTTTCATTCCTGATTATGTATAAATCCAGAAATGGAATTTTGTTTTCAATTTCTGATTCTATGGTAAATTTAATTGATACATCTTGTAGATTAAGTAATTTCAACGCATCATCAACATGTTAAAAATTTATTATCGAAAAAATATCATCAACATATTTGTACCAACTCTTGAAAATCCATGGGTAATCCTTGGTGATATGTCACTCGAAGTAAATCATATATAAATTAACCAAAAGAGGCTAAAAATGGTTGAGTTCTTTAGATTTAAATAAAAAAATAATAGAAGAATACATCAACGTTACAAAATGTTGTATTGAAAATTCCTATTTTACTTTCAATGGTAAATTTTACAAACAAGTTTCGGGTTTATCTATGGGAAATCCTCTTTCGCCTTTTTTGGCTAGTTTATATATGAGTTACTTCGAGTGCCATATCACCAAGGCTTACCCATGGATTTTCAAGAGTTGGTACAGATATGTTGATGATATTTTTTCGATAATAAATTTTAAACATGTTGATGATGTGTTGAAATTACTTAATCTACAAGATGTATCAATTAAATTTACCATAGAATCAGAAATTGAAAACAAAATTCCGTTTCTGGATTTATACATAATTAGGAATGAAAAAACTCAAAAAATTGAATTTGATGTATATAGGAAAGGTACACATACTGATAATTATATTAAATCAATGGGTTTCAATCCTCTGGCACATAAACATGCAATATTTAATATCCTCTTATATAGATTGATAAAGGTCCCATTAAAAGGAGAAAATTTTAAGAAAGAATACGAAAATATCCTAAATATAGCCAGATTAAATGGTTTTAATAAGAATATAATATCTAACTAAATTAAAGAAATTCAGAAAGATAAAACAACTTAAAAAATGCTCTACCCTACAAATGGTTAGTAAAGAAAAGAAGAATTTCAAGAAAATTACTTACCATCCAAATAGTACATGGGAAATTTCAAAAAATATTTGACAAATACAACATTACTTTGGCACCAATTAATAAATTTAGTCTGGAAAAACTTTTAAATACCAATAAAAAAATCAACATCCCAGACAGTAAGAAATCTGGAATTTATCAAATTAATTGTAATGATTGTAGCAAAGTATACATAAGAAAAACAAAAAGGAATTTAGAAACACACATTAAAGAACATTGTGAAATTGAAAAAGAAGTGAAACTTTTGAAACAATTGGATAAACTGTTGGAATTGACAATTTGGGAAATTATATTCATTGAGAAGAATAAATATTGATCTGTGAATTTCGATATTCCGGTGGATAAAAATTTAATTACAAAGTTTATAATCCCAACGAAAGATGGCAGCACAAGAGGTGATGTCACTAAAGAAATCAACAATCACGGAATTTCATCAGTGGACGCCATGACTGAAGGAGGTCATGATATTATCTGAAACCGTCTGTATCAAAGAAGTTTGAAAATGTATGAGGTGAGTCGATTAAAATATGTTCTCCACTCACTATTAATGATATAACCTCATAATGTTTACTTCCCAATATTAATTTAAATATAATATTGACTTTGTTGGATTTTACACCACCTGAATTACAATACAAGTGATCATAATATATATATATATATATATATATATTTTGCTATTGGTTATATTAATTGACTAACTAAGTTTGCTATTTGTTAATCACCTTAACTCTCAGGAAGACACACCTCTGTTCTATGCCACTCGTGATGCCAAAACTCATTAAGGCTATGTTACAATAACTCGCCTGAAGTGGTTTTATCCTTGTCTAGGAAAAATCATGCTACGTGTAGCTGTACATCAGGATTATGAGACCTATTGTGTTTTGTATTCAGCAAAACTATTCTCATTGCAGTATCTGTCATCAAATACATCTTGTCTATTCATATTTGAAATAGTTTTTTACCAACTTTCTTCGCCCATTTCGCCTAATTAAACATTTAAAACATGCTCAGTCAACATGTCTGAGTTGTTTGCACTTGAATGTGTTTTGGTTAACTGGTCTAGACTTGTTCATGAATACTAGTTTAATAATCAAATTTATTGTAACACGAATTACAATTGTACTTTATAATATTATTCTAATAATATTCCTTTCTTAATTTGGAGTCTTTTATATAAAACATGATTAGTCTCTTTTTTTTTTCTTTTTAATTTATGTTGAGTTGTTTTCGACTCGCCTCAACTTCTTACCTTTAAGAAGTATGAGGTGAGTCAAAAACAACTCAACATAAATTAAAATAAACCTCATAGTGTTATTTCCTACCTACATAACTTAGTCTCTTTTTTATTTAATATATTATTAATTACCATAAATATTATATTCATATCAGGAAGTTATATGTTTTATATATATATATATATATATATATATATATATATATATATATTTATTGTATGATAGGTAGTAATCATAATGTTACGAGCTGAACAGATGTGGCAATGTATATCAGGAAGATCATGTACTTGTATTTCGTACATATGAGTTATCACAAAAGTTACAAAAAATAATCAAGTGGACTAATATTTGGGAATCTAGGTGACCAAGCGATGCATTCAGATTCTCTTCCAATCCAGCGACCATGTGGTAATTCTTCATCCAGAACCCATCCCACTTCACATTTGCACAATGAGATGATGTGCTGCATTGCTGAAAAATTACACCATGAGGAAGTTGAAAGTTGAGGTAGAGCATACTCTATCAACATGTTGGGATAGAAAATTGCAGTTAAGTTTTCTCTGCAAAGAAAAGCCTATGACTTTGTCCTTCATTAGCCTGCACTACTTTAGATGAATCACATTAGTACTTACATATTGCATGTAGGTGTTCTATTTCTCATATCTAGCAATTGTGCACTATGCCAAAATGTAGAATGTTGTCTCGTCCAAGAAACAGATTCTATCAAGGAATACCTTGCTTTCTTCAATTCTAGCTAACATTGCTTCAGCAAAGACTTTACTTTGTGTTGCAAAGTTGGAGTTTGTAGGTGCACTCTTTTATGTAGAACGTCGTAAATTGTGGAAGAAGAAACTCTCTGATTGCTTGTCTGACTGATCTTTGTGGACTTCGTTGAAAGGACACATGAATCTCCTTCACGATAGCATCAGGAACTTTATATATTTATTTGAATTGGAAAGGAAATTTCTTGTCTCATACTGTAATTGTGTGTAGATTGAACACTATCAGAGGGTCATAACTGGTACTCCCGTTAAAAACATTGTTGCCCCCGTGTTATGGACTTCGGTAAGAGCAAGCTTGCAGAACACTTTTTGCTGCAGGGTTCACTTCTTGACTGATGCTGTGGTTGCTCTGTCCAGATTTATACAGTTACAATGAATAGAATGTGCTTTACTCATGGGTTAAGCTTCAAATTAAAACTTTTAGAGTGGTTGTTGAAATATAAAAATACTGCACTGGAGTATCTCTGTTAGTTTTTGTGTAATCTTTTTTGTTTTATTCTAGGTTTAAATCAGACATGTGTATATAAATGTGAAGTTAAAGTGATTCCACTTGCAGGCGTTATGGAATTCTTCGGATAGTGGAGATTAAGGCTCCCATCTTTGCAGGCAATTGGTACAAGTGTCAGCCCTGCATAACAACTGCATTTGTCCCCAGAATATTTCCTGTTACTCATTTGCTTTATAGGTTGAGTTGACCCTAGAATCATGGTGCCACCAAGAGGTTTAGGCCAATTAAAAATTCCAACCCCTTTCCGATAATCTGGCTTATAGCATATTACTTCACTCATCTATGCTAGGCACACTCCCATATGCATTTATATATTTTTTCTTAGGTTTTTGTAGACAAATTGATTGAGGTTGATTTGATTATTTTGTGGAAACTGATGAACAGAAATTAACATAAATGTGAGCATTTTCTTAAAATGTTTTTAGAATCTATTTGAGATTTGTCCTAAGAGAAAGAGTTTTTATAAAAGATACATTAATTATAACTAGTTCATACTTGTTAAATGATAAGATAAAGCAATTCCTTCATACAGGCTAGTAAATCTTGTGGAGACATCAATGCAAGGATCCATGATATTTTGCCAATAGCATGAGGAGGAGATATGGAGGCTAGTTTTATGCTCTTGTGGACTTTATTCTCAGGAAGTTGCTATTACCCATGGAAAACCTTTGTCTAGTTTTGTCATATTTTATGCTATCCAGGAGGCATTTGTATTTTAAATTTTTTAAGGATGTGAGCAATTTTGTTTTTAATTTGTTTTTAAATTTATAACAAATAAGCATCAACATGTAGGTACTAATGCATAGTATGGTATGCACATGGTTGCTTAGAGTACACATACATATGTTGTTTAGATTGGCTTCAGTAGAGAACATGGAGAATGAAGTAGATAACTTAGCATATTGAATATATGTATGAACTTAGTATATATTAGTGAATCTTTAGTCTTCTTCACTGCACTGGTAATAACTTGCTAGAACTCATTTCTAAATGTGGGGAAAATAGAAAAGTGAGATTTTAATTTTGTTGAGTTGTTTCTTGACTCACCTCATACTTCTTAACTCCCTCGCGATTCAGATTTCATCACTGTATTTGTGATGAAATCCGGATTGCAAGGGAATTAAGAAGTATGAGGTGAGTCAAGAAACAACTCAACAAAATTAAAATAAACCTCATAGTGTTATTTCCTACCTACATAACCTAAGTGAGATTTTGTTTTCATGTTATATATCTTTAAAAATGCACTAGTATTCAAAAATAAACTAAAATATATAATATCAAAGATTTAATTAACAACAACAGTAGGTATAGAGTAAAATCAGTGCTTTATTAAATCTTTAGTATACTGATATTCTTACGAGTCTTCTGTTTTGTGATCATCTGTGATTTTTCTGTCAGATGTGATCAAAATTTACAGTTCAAATTCATATAAAGCATCAATTTTGCTGTAAATGTCAGTCACATGTGAAATTATTTTTTTATAATGTTTGTTACTAGCAATTTGTAACGTGGGAGAGATGAAATCTTTTTAACATCTACATCCAATTATTTTATTTATCTTTCAGAGTACTAATTAAATTTATAAACTGAAATATACCTCATAGTGTTAATTCCCACTTTAATTTTGATAAAATTTGTAAGATATAATTTTACATGGATTCCCATGTATCATTTACTTATCCTAATTTCTAGATAAATTAACATTATTGATCAAATAAAAGCTGGAAACTTCTTATTGAAGTTAATTTGATTTATCTTTTATTTACTAATGATAGTTTTTAATATATTTTGATCATTGGGAACATAACCCATGGGAAATATTAATAGAAACCTAAAATTTATCAACTAGGGTTGGGTTTGAACCCACCATTTTAAAATTCATTGGTCACATTAAAAATGAACTGTTCACACCAGCTAAGATTTATTTGTACACTGTGGTAAAAGTGTCATATTAATGTATTTTGTTGACTAAAATTTGTTTAAACTTCCAAGAAAATCTGCAGAACCAACTCTCAGATAGATTATAGGTCACAATTGTCTCTGCTTTTGTATAGAGTTGATGTAACTGAATTTCCTGCTTGTCCTTCCTGTAATCTTAATCAGGATATGGATTGAAATCTTCTTCTCTGTCCATCCTTCGTTAAATTTTCAAATCTTTCTTCTAAATTTGGGAGTGCAAGAGAGTATACATAATTGCCAGCCAACTGACTCAGCATTAGATATGAATCAACCAATATTTTTAAATATTTGTAAAATTAAAATTATAAATCAACAGATAAATTGAGTCTTAGCAGAGATGTAAGCTTTTGGAATGTTGCGTTCAATAATTTCAGGTGTTAGCTAAGAAGCACTTGCATGAGTGACTTTTCATAGCAGTTTTGGTTAATAATCCCCTTCTAGTTTTTTTTTAAATATAAATCTTTGAATAACTATAGCATGCAAATAATAAAAAAATTATTTTATAAAGAGTACTAACTTATATACTTTTTCTCCCAAAACTGCATTCACAATTCCTTCTAACTTTTGATAAAATTTTTACTATAGGGTAGTAAAAGTATCTAATAAAATCTTGTGATCTTTCAGTTTCTACAGAAATTAATACCAAAATTATTGTCATATAAAATATATAAATAAAATTCATTGTTTTATTTTTATTTGCAATGATTATTATTACGTAAATTTGTTTTTTTTTATCTGTTAAGTGTAGTAGTCACTGATTATTGAATTAAGTGACTGGAATCAGGAAATGTCCCATGTACATAAACATGTATTTCCTCTCACAGAGTAAGAAGTTTAAATGTTTTACAGAAAAAAATGTATAAGCATTAACAAGGGTTGCCCATAATTTGCCAGCACTTGAAATTGTGGTTATATTTGTTGCTATTGAAATTATGTGCATTGTGGTAGTATTTATGCATGTGCATGCTATGTTATATTTGTGTGTAGTTATGAATTTTAATTCTCATTACTTAATTCATAATTGACAACGGAATGGAATAAGAGCTCATCCCACTCTCTGGTCATCTTTTGGCAGTATTTTGGAATTTTTTTATTTATTACACATCCCTAAAAAGAAGAGTTTATTTACTTATATTTAAAAAAAAATGTTCATACTTAACAATGAAATTTTCACTTAAGAAAAAGTTAAAAAATTAATATACGAGTAGTTTAAAATGAATATTATAGTACAAAAAGTTAATTATTTATGATGATGTATATGTGTCTAGAAATACAATGTTGTTTTCAGTATATTGCCTTAAAAATTAAATTTCAAAAATTAATTTTTCTCAAAAATATTGGCTAGTGGGATAGATCCATTCTCCATTTTAGTACTGGATTCATTGTCAATAATGTTTTGCGTTCTATTTGCGAAATACTAATACATACCATACTTGAATACAGATGGAAAATACCACAACCACTTGGAACTTCAAAGTTAATAAAATATAAATATATATTCTAAAACAATTGATTAGGTTATGAATATTGTCCAGATGTAAAACTGTGTTAAGGAAGATATGAGATAATAAGTATTTATTAAGCCATGCTTCCGAGTAAAAATATTTAATCCTTATCATAATGATTTGCAATTATCAGGTAAAGTTGTCTTTCTAAAGAAATTGAAAATATAAACTAATTTTATCAATATAGACTTTTAGATGCAAAACAAATCATGAGTTTCAAATTTTTTTTTTTTCACAAGCAGATCTATGTGGATCTTTTCTTTTCATATGAAAATACATAAGTGTTTTGAGAGTGGTTAATTTGCACTTTTAAAAGGTAATAAATTGTTGCAAATTTTAAAATTACAAAATCTTTATATTAAGAATTGAAACATTTGTGCTATAATCTTGAACAAAATTGTGTGTCACACAAGACTGTTTAATGAGGAATATTACTTGAGTAACAAAGTTGTTGGCAATGTTTGAAGCTGTCATGTATGTGTGTATTTGGCTGCTAATGGAAAGACAGACAAGTCACAACTAGAGTTACATGTGTGTGTTATGTTACTTAGTCAAACTATTTTAGAGCAAACTGTCCTTTCAGGAAAGTTAAAAAGTTAATACCACTAGGAATCGTGGGACAAATTCAGCATGTGGATTTCCCTCCCCCCCTACAAAAGCATTATTACACCAACTGCAGGAAATACTGGTTCGAATTTAGTTTTATGCCTTCACTTTTCATATGTTATCATTACCACATTATATCAGTGTGATTATTATGTAATCTCTAGGAATGGAGAGGAGCTTATTGTCATGGTAAAGTAAAATGATCCCACTACAGGCTTTAGGAGACCCTTGGGGAAGTAGGAAGTTAATGCTCCCAATTTTTTTTAGACAAATAGCACTTGATGTCAGCCCTATGTGAGAGCCACCTTTACCCCCAGAAAAAGTGCCTGGGGCTCATTTCTGTTAGTGGCTTAGTTGACTCTAGGATCATGGTGCCACCAAAAGGTTTGAGTTCAGTTTAAAAATCTTGACCCTGGACTTAAAACTTTGACCTTCCGGCTTGTTGTGTATGTCTTAATCCACTATGCTATATTGTGCTCCCATTATCATGGAATAATTGAGGATGTCACCCTAACAAAGATGTATGATTGAATGTGATGATCTGAAATAAATGAGGTTTAAAGTTTGATACACTACTTTGATCCAAACTTATTCAATTGAAGGGAAATGGAGTATCTACCTTCATGTACATTACTCTGACCTACATCATTATTACAGAAAGAAATTTTAACAACGTAATGTATTAAAATGATAGTAATTTTCTTTCATTTATGCATACACCCTTTTAGGGTGAACATACAAGTTGGATGGAAATTTTATTATTTTACAAAATTTCAAATAGAAAATAATGATCGGAATGAAGAACATTGTTAAAAGTTTTGAATGCATCCCATTTAGAACATAAAATATTAACATCTTTTCGTAATTAGAAAACTCAAAAGTTAGCTCTCTCAATATTTTTAACCAAACATCAACTGCTACATAAACCACTGGTAATCTAAAGTAGAGATGAAACGGATAGCTGTTTGGCCAGATACTGGATATCTGGCCAACCTTGAAGCCGGATATTCAACCGAACATTGCTGATTGATGCATTGTAACGAGCAAGCTTGCATAGGTGGAGCACGAACGATCGGGTGGACTTGGCTGAATTTGGGTCTTTTCATTCATGAGCAAAGTTTGCAGTGTTTCATTGACTTGTTGAATTGATTGCAAATACGATCATTTGATCTTATTAAAGAATATGCTGTTGTAGTTTGAGGTTATCATAAAATTATTTTTATAAGTAATATTCTAAAAAGATATAGCAACCAAAAATGACATATTTATGGGAATATTTTTATATAAACAGTGACGATCCAAAGTTTGCTGTTTGTTTGTTATGCAATGTTGAAAATTTCTCGTGGCAGTGAAGAAAAAAAAAGTATGTATGTACCAAACAAAACTAACTTTTTTTTTTAATTCATGGATTTGATCAATCTATTTATCAATTGGATGTTATGGTTAGGTAAGCAGGTGTAGGTACATATCTATGTCGAATTCTTTGAAAACATCTTGGCAGGTAGCTACATAATGTGAAAAAATATGATTCAATAGTATTTTCTTAACTTTTTGGTGTAAATTTTATAAGCTTTTATATAAAACATAGTTTTTTAATAAACTTCTGATACACCCTGCCGAAAAATTGGTATTTGCCCTTAGTGTAGTACGAGCACTAATTTTTTTGTAATAAAATGGAAAATATGGTGATTATACGTATTTGCTGTGTGGAGTAAATAAAATACCTAAATTTTACATTTCATATTTTTTAAAATCCGGTATCGGGCCGGATACTAGCTTATCCAGTATCTGGCCAGACAATAAATTTAGGCAGGATAGACCGGATACAAGATAGTTACCAGTTATCCATTTCATCCCTAATTTAAAGTTTGAGAATGTTAACAAAATAATAACTGTAACTAAATAAAAAAATTGTGGTTAATATACAACACATGTCCGTCACTATGTCTTCAGTTTCTTCAGCTGAAGTTCCTAGTTTTGCCTCTTCTATTAAATCTTCATGCCAGTTCCTCAAGTCTTCATTCAAGAAGAGAAAGAAATCCCTAATATAATTTTCCTTAGTCTTTTTAAGCTGAACACACTTCATCTTTGGGAACGTGACAAGATGAGTTCACTTGCTACACACTCTCTTTTCTAAAACATGAATTCTTTGAATGTATTACTGTATTTGAAGCAAACAATCTACCTGAAGGCTCACAAAGGATATGATGGTATTTGTGAATCTGAAAAAGAGACTTACTTTTTGGTTTTTTCATGAGGTATGGATTCATGTTCCTGGCTATTCTTTCAAAATGGAACTGTTCCGTAGAACTGAATATGGTTGCATTTTTTTGACAAGATAAAATAACTTCATGATATTATTTATCAGTTTCCACTGTTGAAATTTTTTTGCATTATAATACTGTATAAACCAGAATTTCGGTCAAATTGTGAGTAGCTGTGGCCTCTAACTGGAAATATGTGCAACATTTTAACATTGTTGCTTTTGAAAACCAAGAAATTAATATAATAAATTCAACATTTTTATTCTGGCCCCAGCACCATCTGAAAAGGTATATGTTTATTATGTATGAGATGTTTATAGGCTAATTTCTTCCTTTATTTCCTTCCATAGTTTCAAAATTATTATGGAATTGCAGTGTTTTTAATACAACTCACATACACATGCACGAAACACTTAACTATTGTACGAATGTCTAATCACCTGCAGGACTAGCACAATGTGGTATACTTGAACTCTCTTTGTACAGTTGTGCCATCTAGGCAGCTCGGATGTAAACAAAATTTTAGTATATGATAGAACAAGATCAGTACTTTATGGATATGCAATCATCGTAAAAAGGGCTTATACTGCCATAAGTTGTTAGGGTGACATCCTCAATTTATAACTTCCAAGAAATTCACCTTTGAATTTGCTGATTTGAACTTTTATGATCACTGTTATGTTTCATTTTAATTTGATGCTCGTGGTACAAGTTAAATATTTATGATTGTTGTTAACAGATCAAAATTATACTAACTCACTGACACTATCGAACCCATAGGTTCATGGTTGTGCACACATAAGCTGTCCATATATCCCTATCCTGAATTAATGTTTTCCAATCATCCCCTGTGTAATTTACTTTATACACACGAAGAAATTAAATGCTGACAACAAATTTGTGTAAATGGTCAGTTAGCATATCCTATCTTCTAAATTTTTGCCTAATAATCTAAAGATTATGGCGGCTCCGTGGCGCAAGCGGTTAGATACTCACCTCTCAGTGCTGGGGTCCCGAGATCGAGTCTTGGTCACTCCATGTGGATTTTGTGGTGGACAAAATGGAACTTGGGCACATTTTTCTCGGGGTTTCTCCAGGTTTCCCCCACCACCATTATTTCATTCCACCATTTCTCCGTATTTATCTCATCTATTTCATTTCATTTTGTTTTTCTGCCCCTGTGATGGTGTGTCAGGCCAGCACCCTTGTTATTCACAGACCTCTATATAACTTGCCTCATCTCAACTCATCCCTCGACCCGACCCTGAGTTGGACAAGAGTTGAGGATATTATTATTTTATTATAATCTAAAGATTAAAATGTATATAATATTAATCTTGCCTGTGGTACCCTACTCTATGGGTTTAAAACTTGGTCTCTTTTTAAAAGAAAAAAACAGGTTAAAGGTGAAAGATGGAAATTGTGATTTTTTCACAAACATTGAATCCCTTACAAATATTAGTTCAATTAAATAATCTAAATTATTAATTATCTTAGATGAGGGAAGATTAATTCCTATATTATTTTAAATTTTAAATTTTGAGGTGAGAATTTATCCTTTCTAGAGATTGTGTTTATGACCACACACTGAAGTATATTCCTTGTAAGTTTATCTTCTATATGTCATTCTTAAAACATAATATTGAAATTAATGTATTCAGGCTTGCTTTTTGCATGCAATAGTAAATACAACATTTCTGCCTGAACCAGCATTTGAACCCTACATCTCTAGCTTTATTCACTGACACACTAAACCATTGAGCATATTAATTTCAATATTACCTTTGAAATTAGGTTATATGACACTGAACATATTCCAATTGTAATATTTTTTAGTAGATGTGATCATTTATATAATGAATTTGGGAATTTTTAACATTATGAGGTTTAATTCATAAGAATGAAATGAATCGTGATTTCTTCTTACCTCATACTTCTATGTTTTTTAAACACAGCACTGCAGTATCAGCGACCTTTGTCACCATCCTCAGCTGTTTTCACAACTGTCAATTTTTTATTTTTTTGCCGGTAATTATCCAAACTGCCATCTGGTGTTCTTTTGAAGGAATTATTTTCTAAACTGCCATCTGGTGTTCTTTTGAAGGAATCATTTTCTAAACTGCCATCTGTTGTATTTTTGAAGAACTTTGTAATCAAGCTCGGTTCGTCTGGAATCTTGAAGTTCATGGTTCTCGTATGGTTTTTTTTTTAAATATATATTTTTTCCCAAACTGTTATATCCAAAGGTTTGGATAGATGTTTCAAATTTTTGCTTCTTTTTCAATTCTTTGATGCTCTAATAAACTATGTGCTGCTATAGCTGATTTTTCAATTTATCCATTCTTTATGTTTCTGAAGTGTTCTTTTTTTTACGAAAAACAAAAAGGAACTTGGAAACTCGATTTTTGCAAAAATCGTAGCAACGGCTCATAGCATTTGGGGTTAGGGAAATAACTATGTGTAAGAGAAAAATATGCGTTTAGGTTGGAGGCCTAGGTGGCTCAGATGGAAGAGCATTGACATAGAAAGTCAAAGGTCCTGGGTTCAAACCCCAGTCTAGGTGTATATTTTTCCTTTCAAATATAATTTGCCCATCATTAAGATGTTTGGAAACGAATAATATTAACCATTTTGATATATCTTAATATTTCAGAAATTTTGTTTGTCCAAATTTCCAATATTCAATGAATGTCCAATACTTACTTAACATTAATAATATAATTTGACTGTATATGCATTCTGAATGTCCTTAGTTTTATGAGTGTGTGTTCTCTAGTTGCATTGGCTTTTCAATCCATCAAAATCATGATTTTTTTGCTTTATTGTACTTATAGAATGAACAAACTTTTAGTAATTAATCATTCTAATTGTTTTTTATTATTTTATGGGATTATTCAAATCTATTAATGTAAGTATAAGGTATATTATGTTACACATATAATCAATTAAAACGTAATCACCAAACAAAATTAAAAACATATAAACGTTGTCTGCAAGTTTCGATAGCTAAGCTATCATTGTCAAGACTGAGTATGATTCAATACTCAGTCTTGATAATGATTGCATAGCTGTTGAAATGTGTCTATGACTTTTGAATGTTTTTAATTTTGTTTGGTGATTGGGTTTTAATTAATAACACATATAATTTAGAAGAAGAACCAAGAAGATCTTGCAAATTAATATAAGGTTCATTCAATTATTTTTAGTCTGTTCATCTTACCTCAATATTAATGTTGATTTGTTCTTGAACATGTTTCGATTATATCATAATCATCATCAGCATCTTGCCCAGACTGGTCGATGTATGTTGCCCACCCTGGATGTCGATGTCAGCTCCATCCTGTGGTTGGCCAGAGAACCTCCAAACAAGGTCACGCTCCGTGGGTATTTCAAAATTCATAACTCTGTTTTTGTTCTTCTGAATATAGATTTTTTCCCAAATAGTCAGCTCTTTTGTATTTTCTGTTTTAATAATTTAGTGTCCGAATTAATATTATGTTTTTCAGACCAAACATCCAGATTTTTCTATTTCCCTATTTTTAATATTTCTTATGTGTTCTTTGGTTCTAATTTTTAGGTTTCTTTTTGTTTTCCTATATATCTTTTCACAGCCTGTACATTCAGTTTGATATATTCCTGATTTTTTATTTTTGTCAGTTTTTTCATTGTTGTTGGTTTTTATTATTTATTTAAACTGTAGCTATTTTTTGGTGCTAATTTAATATTAAACTTTCCAAATATCTTTTGGAATTTATTGTGTACCCAAGGCTGATATGTGAATTTCGTATATTTTTTTCATATGTGGTTTTTCTTTTTCTGTTGATCATTTTTTGTTTCTTATACTTTTCTAGCAAGAGAAAACGTGTTTGATGAAAACATGGTACACAAAAGGTTAGAAAAGTATAAGAAACAAAAAAATGATCAACAGAAGTACTTTTGAAAAAAAAATACCACATATGAAAAAATATAGGAAATTCACATATCACCCTTGGATACACAATAAATTCCAAAAGATATTTGAGAAGTTTAATATTAAATTAGCACTGAAAAATAACTACAGTTTAAATAGACTAATAAAAACCAACAACAATGAAAAAACTGATAAAAATAAAAAAATCAGGAATATATCAAATTGAATGTAGGGGCTGTGAAAAGATATGTATAGAAAAACAAAAAGAAACCTAAAAATTAGAACCAAAGAACACCTAAGAAATATTAAAAATGGGGAAATAGAAAATTCTGCAGTTGCTGCTCATGTTTGGTCTGAAAAACATAATATTAATTTGGACACTAAATTATTAAAACAGTTACAAAATACAAAAGAGCTGACTATTTGGGAAAAAATCTATATTCAGAAGAACAAAAACAGAGTTATGAATTTTGAAATGCCCATAGAGCGTGATCTTGTTTGGAGGTTGTTTGGCCAACCACAGGATGGAGCTGACATTGACATCCAGGGTGGGCAACATAAATCCAACTAGTGCAAAATGCTGATATGATTATGATGTAATCGAAACATGTTCAAGAACAAATCATCATTAATATTGAGTTATGATGAACAGACTAAAAATAATTTAATTAAAGTAACCTCAAAATATCACTTCCTAAAATAAAATAATAAGGTACATTGTTTGGTTTTTACAATATTTATTTGAGCAAATTTTTAAACTGTTTGTATTTAATGTATCGGCATATATCAAGTTACAAAATAGTAAGGCACTTTTCATGCTTTAGTATAAGATTACCTAGGTTCATCTACATAAACATGTGCATGTAAGCGTCTTTTCTTCTTTTGTTTGTTTCTTTTCTGTTTTTTAAGAGTGTTTTGTATAATATCAGATCAGTAATTTGACTGTGATGTCATTAAAATGTGACCAAATTGCATGTTTTTATCCATATCAGTATTTAACATAAGTTAAGTTGATTGATTGCAAAGATATTGATATACATAATGTTAAATACACAAATGTTAAATTTTTTTCTGATAACTTGATGATGATAACCTTATAAATAATAATCCAAAATTATGTTTTTGTTGGACAAGATTCTAAAGTTTATATTTTTGTTTAAATATGAGTAATATGAGAAAGAATAAGTAATAATCTAAAATATGTTTTTATTATTAATTTTACACTTTTCACTGAAGGATAAATTATATTTGAAGAGAAAAATTTTCGCCTAGACCAAGACTTGAACCCAGGGACCTTTGACTTGCCGGGCCAAATGCTCTACCAACTGAGCTACCGAGGTGAGTTGCAATCTAGAAGCAAATTTTTCTCTTATATATGCCAAATGCTTTGAAACCTTTGTTTCCATCTTTGCAAATGGCGGCTTCTTAGTTAAGAAGACATTTATTGGGAATTTAACATTACTTTATAAAGCCAGTAGGGCTTCTATTGATGTTTTTATTATTAATTTAACACTTCTCACTGAAGGATAAATTATATTTTAAGAGAAAAATTTTCGCCTAGACCGAGACTCAAACCCGGGACCTTTGGCTTGCCAAGCCCAAAAAAAAAATTCTCTTCAAATATAAATTTATCCTTCAGTGAGAAGTGTTAAATTAATAATAAAAACATCAATAGAAGCCCTAGTGGCTTTATAAAGTAATGTTAAATTGCCAATAAATGTCTTCTTAACTAAGAAGCCGCCATTTGCAAAGATAGAAGCAAAGGTTTCAAAGCATTTGGTGCGAGGGAATTACAACGTATATAAGAGAAAAATTTGCGTCTAGATCGCAACTTGCCTCAACTCGGTTGGTAGAACATTTGGTATGGCAAGCCAAAGGTCCCGGGTTCAAGTCTCGGTCTAGGCAAAAAATTTTTCTCTTCAAATATAATAATCTAATTTTTTTTTTTAATGTGTGAAATCATAAAATTTAATTTAAGAGTAACTTTCTTTAAAATCCTTTTTTTTTATCATATAGAAGAATTTATATAAATAATAATGTTTTTCATTAAGCTTATAAATTTAATTTAAAATATTTTAGTTATAAAAGCTTGAGGGAGGAAATAGTAGTAGTAATAGTCTAATCCCCAGAATCTTGGATGATCTCCATTCTCCTTCTGCTTCCCAGAATAATTTTGGTAAAGGATGATTCCAGGCATTTTGAAGTGCAGAGCATTTTGCAAGATGATCTCAATTCATGATTGAACTCTCCTCTATACATAACACACAAATTGGAGTTCTCTATACAGATCTTATTTAAATGGTGGCCAAGCAATCATGACTTAGGCTGAACAAAGCCACTGCTTTATGTTTGGTGAATCTGGCACAGGATTTTTTAATTTTAGTTGACTATGATTTATGTATGCTGTTAGCAATCCATTTTTCTTTCATTTGTGACTTTATTAGTTTGTTTATTAGAATGTGTGCTGTATTTTAGTACCTTTATAGTCTGCTATTTCATTGCCATGTATGTCACAGTGGGCAGGGATCCATTATAGTTTTATTTAATGCAGTGAGCATCCTAAGGCAGTTTTAAATATCTCATGTTCTTGATAGCTGTTAGATTGTCTGTCAGTATTACAACCTTTTGAAATTTCTTTATTCTGTATTATGCCTTTTTGATAGCTAATATCTCAAAATGCCATATATATATGAAATTGAAGAGTTTACAGCGAATTCCAGCTCCTGTGCCTTATTCTCTATTAAGCAATGATCCATCTGTGAGCACATATGGCTATTCTTTGTCAGGGTATAAGATATTGAATGTTTCAGTGGTAGTTGCTTTCATGTCATGATTTCTTTATTTGCTGAATTAAATAAATTCTATACTGAATAGGCAGGATGTCCAAAGGTGATACTGGGAGAAATAGCTTTTCGGGTTTCATTGTTCCAAACTTGTTTGGCCTTACCTATTTCCTTTGTGGCTTGAATATATTCACTCTGTGTTTTCAGATTTTTTTTTCTTATGCTAAAATTCTTCCTTGGACATTCTTATTAGTTTTTCATGTTGAATTAAAGTCAATAATTTAATATCCTGCACATTGTGATTATTATCTGCTGCCATTTGCATTGCTGTTTGTTATAGGGGTTGCCTTAAATCTCCAGTTAAGAATCTCAGGACTGGTTTTGAACAGTTTTCAACTTGTTCCAAGTTGTGTGGTAGCTATGATTAAGTTTTCAGTTCCATATAGGTTTAACATATATTTATGTTGTGTTCAAGATTGCTCTTGAACAGCCTCAGTTCCTAGGAGTCTTTTCAGAATATTACATCTCTCTGAAATCTAGTTTGTTTAGTCTAATAGCAGTGAGGCCAATTAGACATTTATTGAGGTTCAAATTGTAATTAAGTACAACAACAAAGTACCAGACTTATAAAAATTGTAATATCACAATGAAATTGAATGCTTTTAATGTCTTAATGCTTATGCTTTTAATATTATATTTAATGTAAAAAATATCAGAATGGGATTCGTAAAATTTTTCAAAGTAATTTCATAATTATAATTAATCATATTGCAGAGAAAGAAAATATATAAAAATATTGTTAAATTATTAAATTATCATTGATTGACATCTCTCATAAATGAAGATTAATTATGAGATCCTATTACATAAAACTTATTATGGGAAATAACATTATGAGACTTTCAAGTTAATGAATAAAATAGGTCGTAATTATCTCACCTCATAAATTGCGTATTCTTGAAAGTACAGGACCTTGGTTTCTGGAACAGTTGATATAATAGTAACAACTGTTCCAGATACCGTGGTCTTGTTCTTTGAAGAACACGGAGTTAATGAGATCAGATATTTACAACCTATTTATTATTAATATGAAATTCTAATTTATTTTCCCTTGCAGAAAATATGGATAGTAAAATTTACAAATATAATACAAAATAATCAGGGCTAAATCCATTCTGCCATTTAGTAACTACTGGCCTATAGCATTTTGTGACTTTTATGATCCATATAATTTATGTAGATAGGGAATTTTCAGATAGAATTTTTTACTGGTCTTGTACCAGCAGTAAATTTTAGATGTTAAAATGATTTCTCCCCCCTCACAGGAGTGTGTCGACTCCTATAGTGAATTGTTTCCTGGGGAAGGCAGCAGGAAATCTTTTGACGACTCCTCATCAAAGCTGTCATCTCCATCAAAGTGGGCCATTTCACCTCTATCTGTACAACATAAATGCAAAACCAATTGTGTTCATACATGTGTGTATGATTGTTTTTCTCTCTCTATCCGAATTAATAGCTTTTTGCTTTAATATATTAGGTGGATGTCACTTTTCAATATTTTATTTTGCATAAATTATCACATTGTTTAATGTATTATGTTGACAGTGTAGAAAAAAAAACATAAAGCAAATTTATTAACATAAATGTTACACCACAATCTTGCTATAATTATATTGCATATTCGAGAAAATTGGCATGCGAACGTTGCATGTAGCTTACATTTTTCAGTTCTTCTTCCTTTCTTTCTCTTATGTATATACATGTTATTAAACCTTCAAATAAACCTGACATATAATTTTGTACACGATATATATATAATCTATAATAATATGGTTTTGTGTACAAAATTATATGTCAGATTAAAATGAAAGTTTTATAAAGTATATTTTTCTACTGAATATCTTAAAATTTTATTTGTCCATTTTTTTAACTAGGTTGCATCATCACTGAAAAATATAGTTTGATATATTTATTTACTTTTTTTTGCATAGTAAAAATTGAAGTATAAATATTTTTGGATGATAGATTCAGAGTTAAACTTTTTAAATATAAATGAGTGATATTAAAATAAGTTGTACTTTGAAAGAATAAATTAGATAACTGGATGTAAAATTATTGTAGGCTTTCATTGAATAATAGCTAATCAAAAATGGAATTATTAAAACATTTAGTTATAGTTAAACAATTTGTTACTTGTAATACAAATATTGTTTTCAATAATACCAGTATTTTAAATTGCATAATATAAATATTATGTCTATTTCATATATTATCCACAGTTATAACTGTACGAACATCTTGGACAATATTCATGCTGTATTTTTTTGTTGAATTAATGTGATTGTATTAGGTTTTTGAAGGTGAATTTTCTATGGATATCCTATCAATTTTTTTAACATTTTCCAATACCGTTATTTTTAACACAGTTCCAATAATGGATCTTCTACTTCTTCTTTTTCATCACGGTTTAAGGCTTATTTACTAGCCTGTTCTGGCTCCAAATTGCTGCTGTTTTCATCTTTTCTTTGGTCTTCCCAAACACCTTCTTCCTCGTGGTGAATAGCTGTATGCTGTTGTTGGTATTCTATTTTCAGTCATCCTTGCCAAGTGTTCTTTTCAGTTTGTTCTGTATTTCACTATTGTTGTGTTTAATTCCTCTACTTTTAGTTGTTGTCTTATTTCTGTGTTATGTTTTTTGTCTGTTCTTTGATATCCTGCTATTGGTCTGAGGAATTTCATTTCAGCAGCTTGTATTCTGGCAGATTGTTGTGTTGTCACTGTCCATGTTTCGGATCCATAAGTAATAATAGGCACTGCCATTGTCTTGTATAATTTCATTATAGAGTCTTTCCTGGCTTTTTTTTTCAAAGTTATTTTTAGTGTTCCTGTTATATAATTAAACTTGTATGATATTTCGCAATCTAGGAAGTTATGTCTTACCACTTGTTCTATTGGTTTATTTTCTAATATAATCGTTGTCCGAATTGGATGAGCGCCCTTGAAGGATATCGTTTTTTATTTTTTTGATGATATTTCCATGTTGTATTTTTTTGATATTTCATTTAGTTTATACAGCATTCTTTGTAGTCGTCCTCTGTTTTTGCTATTAAAATCTGGTCATCTGCAAAAGCTACTGTTTTTATTACTATATTTCCCAAGTTAATTCCCTCAGTCATCATTTGCTTCCATGATCTTATCATGTTGTCGAAATAAATGTTAAAAAGAGTGGTTGATAGTGGACAACCTTGTCTAACTACTACTGTTATATGTATTGGTTCCCTATGATTTATTTTTATTTATTTTTTCTCATACATTTTCGTAATTACTGCTAGCGAGTGTAGTGGAATTCCTTTTTCACTTAATAATAGTGGATCATATTATATTATAATGATATTGTGAAAAGAAAAATTAATGTCTGAACCAGGAATCGACCCGTCGACCTCTCATATTCCGTACAAGCGTGCAAGACCACTACACTATTTGAGACATGGTACAAACTTTAACAATTCTTTCCACATATACAAATCTATAATTCTCATTTCGTCCGCTGCCAGGTAGATGTCACTACCAACGTCAACGGCCGGCTTCATTTAGAAGTATCAATGTTTGAGAATTTGTGTTGGTGTAAAATTCTCAAACATAGATACTTCTAAATGAAGCCGGCCGTTGACGTTGGTAGTGACATCTACCTGGCAGCAGACGAAATGAGAATTATAGATTTTTATATGTGGAAAGAATTGTTATTGTTTGTACCATGTCTCGAATAGTGTAGTGGTCTTGCATGCTTGTACGGAATACAAGAGGTCCACGGTTCAATTCCTGGTTCAGACATTAAATTTTTCTTTTCACAATATCATTATAATAATATTAAGTTTTATTGAAGTGTTTGTTCTAAAGATAAAACTGACGTACTTAAAAAGTGAATGTAAATGTCCTTTCAGTTTAGTTACTATTACAAAAGAATTTTTTTATATTTAAAATCTGAAATACAGTGCTCACTTCCCCCCCCACGTGTTAACTGTAAAAAATAGATATATTATATACATTTTGGTACTTAACCTGCTCACATGATTCTGTATGTGCTGTTCACTTTTGTTTTTACACATATTTCACACCTTCTCAAGGAATTTTCATTCATATGCTCTAGTTCTTTTGCTATCCATCCATAGTAATTCTGCCCGAGGGCAGGTCTTTCACTGCAATCATAGCATTTTCATGCTACACTTTGCAGCTTTACTAGGGAATTATAGGTGTGATAGCTTCCTGTTGCTTTCCACACCGGTGAAGGATGATTATGATAATGGTAAGGATGATAATGATGATGATTTTTGGGGACTGTTGGGCTCTAAGCTTCCTGACATTTGTCTTACAGTTGAGGAAAAACCCTGAAAAAACCTCACCCAGGAGCCTATCCTGACCAGGAATCGAACCTGGGCCTGCTGTGTGACAAGGCAGCACATACCTCGAGACCACAGCGGTGGACTCTTTGCTATAATGGATCTAATTATTTTTGTATATTTTCTTCAATGCATATAGCATATGGATATTAGTCTCATAATTTTTTTTCTGTTCATGTAAGTCTCTGAGATCTTTATAACATAACAGACAGGGGTGTATAAAACATGTGCAGAAAGGAAAATGAAATTAAAATCATATTGGGATCGTTAATTTCTTGAATTACAACCTCAAGACTATAATCACAGGCTTAACTTCTCTAGTTGGATATTAACAATAATGGAGAACTTGGTCAATTTTTTTTTTCTTTAGATAAACTGAAAGAAAATATATTAAGAATAATTAGGTCAGTTACAGTATAACAACTTATGTATGTGAATGTAATTCCTTGAGAAATGTGAAACATGTATAAGAAAAAATTGACAGCACATACAACATTTTTGAGCAGGGTGTGCATTATAATGTGTATAATTACATTATATTTTTTTTACAGTAAACTTGTGAGAGCATATTAACTCTGCAGCAGACACATGGTCTCCCACCTGGCAAGTGGGACTACTTGAATTAGATGAACTGTATATACATATAGATGATTATCGGTATACATTCAGGAATGTTAGGTGCCTTACCACTCTGGATTTAATAGTGATTTTATATAGATTATTAATTTTGTTATGCACCTCCTCATGTCATAGACTGAGAATATATGGACCTTGCATTCCAAATCCCTCTTTAGAATTCTTGACTTGTAAGTTTGCTTCCTCTGTTCCACTGACAACAAATTGAAACTTTGCTAATGAAGTAACTTTATTGATAAAAATGTAGCATTTGAAGATCTCTTATTTAAGATTTCAGATCATTTTTTTTTTCAAGAAATGGGTTTAAAAATGTTATTACTAACAACATTCAGAATGAGAATCTTTAATGCATTCTGATAGCACAAATTGCAACAACTACAGTGAAAGGCTCTATCTCCATCAGACATAATCAGTATAGTCAGTGTCCAAATCCTGGTTCTTGATTTTCCCCTATTGGTTAAAATTGTATATATTAATGTATATATGGTAATACTTTTTAACTATACTTGTTTACAGATTTGTAAAAATTAAAATATAGAAATCTATAGATGCAAGAGTCTGTAGGGGAAAATTATATGAAAATCCAGCAAATCATTTATTTTTTTATGTTAATGTAAACATTTTCTTATTTATGCATTTTATTTTCTTGTATATAACCATTTTTGTTCATAAAATTTAACTTATCTAAAATATTAAATAATGTTACTTGTTGTTACAAGTTGTTTAGGGCCTGGTTTTTAAATATATATTTTACAAACTTCTAGAGCTGCAGAAAACATTTTGAATTGGAACTCTTCACCATAAATTTGCTATTTTAATTCTATTAATACAGAAAATTGAAATCAAGTCCTGCTTTTGCTGGTCAGGGGAAAATTCAAAACTCATAACTAAAATTTTACATTAGAATTTTTTTAAAGAAAAACATTAATAAAATACCCTAAGATATTTCTTATGCTGTATTTAGGCTGTTAGATTATTAAAGTTTTTAATTTAATCTTTTCTTTCATTGCTCATATAAAACCCAAAAAAAAAAAGTTGTGAAGTTAAGATATATCTTTTTTATTTTTAATAAAATTATTATGGGAAGTAACACTATGAGGCAAATTATCAATTACATAATTGAATCAGACATTTTACACTTCCATCTCACAAAAATATATGTAATTCTCGCCGAGACTAGTTTCGGAGGTATGCCCTCCGTAGCTAGCTAAACTACAACTTTTAGCTGATGATAGAGGGAAATGATTCCAAAACTAGTCTTGGTGAGAATAACATATTTTTATGAGGTGAGGTTAAAAAATGTCTGATTCATTTATATAAAAAGTCCATCATGCAGGAAGTGTGTAAATTAAGCAGATTCTTCAGCAGGTCAAATTTATGTTATCATTTAGCTGCTTTACGGTATATATACTTCTTTTATTAAATTCGAGAAATTCAATTTCTGATGCCAGCTTATTTAAAAGTGTCGGACTACAATGAAAATAAATTGTGCATAACTGTAACTTACTACCTACATATTGTATATTGTTGTATAATTTGATACCAATTTAAATATATACTTCTTTCTTCTTCCTTCCAAGTATTAGGCCAAGGCCTGTTACGATCCTATAGAAAATTTTCCCTCCAGCGTTTCATAGGACAGCCCAGAGATCTTCGTCCTCTTAGTATATAATTATAAACAGCTTTGGGGATCCAATTTGAACTCATTCTTTCAAGATGGTGTTTCCAATTTAGTTGGTATTGTTTAATATATTCCAAAATTGGCGTAGTCTTCAATTCTTTTAAGATATCGGTGTTCCTTTTCTGATCCCATCTGGTGTAACCCGCTGTTCTGTGCATGAATCTCATTTCACAAGCCGTTATTCTGCTTTCATGTTGTCTTTTTAGTGTCCATGCTTCACTACCATAGGTCAACATTGGTCTAGCCAAAGTGTTATATAAACGTAATCTGGTGTTTTTTTGTACAAGGGATGGTTTCATAACTTGATTAATAATTCCTAAACTTTTATTATAACTAGTAATTTTTTCAGGGATATCCTTTTCATCCCAGATAGAGAGATAATACCCAAGATATTTAAATTGATTAGATCTCTAAAATTTTATCCTGGAGACAGATTTTACTTTGTATGGGGTCCTTCCCATGAAATGCCATAATTTTAGTTTTGTTAATTGATATTTCCATATTAAATTTGGCAGCTATTTTTTGTAAATTATAAATTGATGGTTGCAAATCATTTTCAGAAAGTGCCAAAAGCGCTAAATCATCTGCAAAAAGAATATCATCGAGTTTGAGGTTCCTATTGATGGGTATATATCCCCGTTGTGTTTTCCTCCATTTGTTTATTATTCTATTCACATATATAATGAAAAGCACCGGTGAAAGTCCACATCCCTGTCTTACTCCAGTGTTGATCTTTTTCCAAGAAGATAGTTTGCCATCTTGTTTAACAGAGATTTCATTATCTTTATAGATATTGAAGATATTAGTAATATATTGTTGTGGAACCTTATCATCAGCTAAAATTTGTAATATATTTCCGTCTACTTTGTCAAAGGCCTTTATGAAATCAACAAAGGCGATATGAGTTTCTATATTGAATTCCTTGTGCTTTTCTAATAGTAGTTTTTGAGTGAAGAATTCAAGTCTTAAATATATACTAATTCATTTTTCCATTACTTTATTAGAATATTAAATAAATTAAACTAATATATCTTATATAATACATTGCCAATTTAAGGGTTAATTAAATGTTGTGGTATACATTACAATGAACCAAATATGGTGGTTGCTAAGAGTGCATTTTTAATTTTGGGTTTCAGGTAAATTACCACTTCTAATAGTCAGATTTCACTGAGTTTTGGAGAACACCTTCCATTGTTTATTTTAATAGCATATAGTTAGGTTCGTTGTGAAACATAAAAAATTGCTAGAGCGATTTTAAATTTTCATTCCAATCAAACTCTTATGTCTATCTATCTATCTATCTATCTATCTAATGGGCCGATTTTGCTGCCTAACAAACTCAATTTTACTTTTTTTTAATCAATTGGTATATGTCTATTTTAGTTTTGATGAAACAAAAATTGCAGCTGCTAAAGCATTAAAATGCATATGTATATATATTTTGGTCATGTCGTTTTTGGTGTCTGCTAGATACGATCGAGGAAGATTTGTAAAAAAATTTTCAAAAATCTTTTCATGAGAACAATCTCGCTTCATTCCTAAAGAATTCACTAAAAATATATATTATTGGTGGATGTTTAGACCAGTATTCAAATGAACAACATTTGGAATGTTGTTGGTCACAATATTGAAGAATTTTTATAGTGGACTAGATAGAATGCAATGAACAAGAAATAAAAAAAGTCATGTTTCATGATTTTACATAACGTGACATTTAAAAAAACTATAAACATATTTTGGTTGGAATTGAAGTTAATATTGTTCTTTGACACAGCACAAGCAGGAGATTTAAAACACTTACTTTGAATCTGTTTTAACATGGAAATGATACGTTATGTTTTGAATATAGGTTCATATTTAAATCATATTTTCTGTTTTCTGCAAAAGCTGTATAAACTAATTTTAAAAAAAAGTTTTAAAATACAATAGGAAGTAACATTAAGAGGTTTGTTTAATAATTAAAACATTTTGTGTGTTCATTCTTACCTCTTAGAGTTGTTTTTGTCGAACATATGTTTCAGAGCTTCTTAGCCCCATTGTTGGCGATTACAGACTGAATTATCTCATGTTGTTAAATTTGAGTATTTAACAACTTTATTATAAGAAAATTTTAATCAAAACTAATAAAATTCATATCAAATTCCATTGAGGTGAATGGTCATAAGATAAAAACTTAAAATATGTACCTTTTGACAGGTGTCGTGTCCTCAACTGTATTAAAATATGATATTTAAAATGTTATCTGGAGGCCTTTCGGAACATTTTAAATATAATATTTTTACACAGTTGAGGACGACGGCACCTGCCAAAAGATACATATTTTAAGTTTTTATCTTAAGAAAATTTTATTTCACTGGATATTTAATTAATGCCATGTAAGTTGTGTCTAAAATCTATGGTCTATAATGGACATAAAACACAAATGGGAGCACGCTAATTAAGATCATATAAATTCATTCCCAACGTTCAATGGAATTCGAAAATTAAGAGGAAATAATTAGACTTTGCTCTTGGAAGTATTAGAGATAGGTTATCAGGATATGGAGTTTGTTTTTTTTATCTTAATTACTATATTATTTAACATTTTCCAATACTGTTATTTTAACACAGTTCCAATAGTGGATCATATTATAATACTATAATGATATTGTGGAAAGAAAAATTAATGTCTGAACCAGGAATCGAACCGTGAACCTCTCCTTCTCCGTAGGAGTGTGCAGCCCATTACACCATTCTAGACCTGGTACAAACATTAACAATTCTTTCCACATATACAAATCTATAATTCTTGTTTCATCCACTGTCAGGTAGGTGTCACTACCATCGCCAACGACTGGCTTCATTTAGAAGTATCTATATTTGAGAATTTTACACCAACACTTTTATAAGCAGTAAATGATGTTATTTAACATTTTCCAATACTGTTATTTTAACACAGTTCCAATAATGGATCATATTATAAAAGTGTAATGTTATTGCGAAAAGAAAAATTAATGTATGAACAAGGAATCGAACTGTGGACCTCTAGTTCTCCAGACTAGTATGCAGCCCACTACACCATTCTAGACCTGGCACAAACATTAGCTATTCTTTCCACATATGCAAATCTATAATTCTCGTTTCGTCCGCTGTCAGGTAGGTGTCACTACCATTGCCAACGGCCAGCTTCGTTTAGAAGTATCTATATTTGAGAATTTTACACCACTACTTTTATAAGCAGTAAACGATGTTATTTAACATTTTCCAATACTGTTATTTTAACACAGTTCCAATAATGGATCATATTATAATATTATAATGATATTGTTGGTGATGGTAGTGACACCTACCTGACAGCGGACGAAACGAGAATTATAGATTTGTATATGTGGAAAGAATTGTTAATGTTTGTGCCAGGTCTAGAATGGTGTAGTGGGCTACACACTAGTCTGGAGAACTAGAGGTCCACGGTTCGATTTCTGGTTCAGACATTAATTTTTCTTTTCACAATATCATTATAATATTATAATATGATCCATTATTAGAACTGTGTTAGAATAACAGTATTGGAAAATGTTAAATAACATTGTTTACTGCTTATAAAAGTGATGGTGTAAAATTCTCAAATATAGATACTTCTAAATGAAGCCGGCAATTGGCAATGGTAGTGACACCTACCTGATAGTGGACGAAATGAGAAGTATAGATTTGTATATGTGGAAAGAATTGTTAATGTTTGTGCCAGGTCTAGAATGATGTAGTGGGCTGCACACTGGTCTGGAGAACTAGAGGTCCATGGTTCGATTCCTGGTTCAGACATTAATTTTCTTTTCACAATATCATTATAATATTAATTACTATAATATTAATATTTTCTAAATGGGATGCAGACCATTAAAAAAAGACAATTTGCATTTGATTTAAATATTAATCATGCAATATAAATTACACTGGTAGTTTTAGATTAAAATGAACTTCGTGTTGATTGAAATCAGTTCATCACTAATGCACATATCATTAAATTTGAAGAGTTGGGAGTATTCCAAAGATATCCCTCATATGATTGTTTTTCAACTGGTGAAAAATGTAACCTTTAGCAGTTAAACCAACATAAATAGCTATATTAAAAATATAAACTTCTGTACAACTGTTTTATTTTGCTTATTGTATATGAAGCATTTTCTGTGTTCTTTTCCTGTAATATATAATGCTGTACACGTACACACTATATTTATGGCTGCACTAAGCTTATTAATTTGTTTTATGTTGTAATTTCATTTGCTTTTCTTTAGAATTAAATCCTTAGACTAATTTATTTGTAATACAAGAAGAAAATATTAAAGATGTTAGGAATCCTATAATGAAAACAATTCTAATAATGTGAATTTATCCAATGGAGTATCCCTAATAGGAAATTAATATGATATAGCAATTAATAACACTGGTCAACAGTCGTTTTGTTGCCCTTGATATAAGATTAATTTTGGATATATTTATGCTCACAATTCATGAAACTATCAATGATTTTGGAAGATTTGCTCTGGTTTTTTTAAATCATTATTTTCATTTTACACTACAAAAATTGGAAAATACGAAAAAAATGTAACAGATATATTTATAATGTCAATTGTTTTTTGAAAAATTGGTATATACAGATGTAAATAGAAAGAAAAATGTCGAAAACCCATGTTATACTTCAGTAAAACGCCTTTTATAAGATTTTCTTCTATAGTTTTTTAGGGGACAATCTCTTTTTAAAAACCAGCAGTAATCTGCCATCATGTGATGGTCCTCCATTACTTTTAGATCCTGGTGAAAGTGCTCTCCCTGTTCATCACTATAATTTCCTAAATTATCTGGAAATCTATCCAGGTGACTATGGAGAAAGTGTAACTTAAAGGGAAAAAAAAGGACTGTAATCGGGTTTTAAGGTTTTAGTTGGGTCCAAGGATATGGGTTCATGGACAGTTGTGCTCCGGACTAGATGGGTTCAGGTTCTGGTAGAACAATGGACTAAAATCTCGGGAATCCGTGAGGAAAGGATGTTCACTTAGGGAAAAAACAGTAGGCCCAGTGTGATGTCTTGAAATTGACGATGCACTTTTATTGTCACTTGAATTACATTCGTCGTATTGAACGACGAGTTTGACGAGAAGGCTGTTGGTGGGTCAGAACTAATAATGGTTATAACACTCAACCAAGCGATGTAACTTATACCGGCACATTCGCCAGTCGCGACTCTGCTCGCAACCGACTACTGAACTGCCTAACTAACTACTGCTGAACTGACACTAATTTTCGTTAAGTAAAAATATTTATTAATTCCGAGTGGGCCGGCATTAGTCCCTTCCACCAAAAGTCTTATCGTCTCACAAACGGTTTATATGTTATACTAATTTTGATTGGTAAATTTTACCTTAAGGGCGTTATCGTGGGTGTTAAACTTAGAAGTTTGTGGCCTCGTTCCCTCCCTTTAAATTAATTGCCTCATCATATAAAATTTTCAGAGTCGACCAAATAGAGTGGTCCTTAAGGGCGCGGCTATCTACTGTCGGCATCTACCTTACGCCGCAAAGAAGTCACCCGCTGTTAACGACATGTACTAGTTGAAATTAGTTTGGGGATAACTCTTTCCACAAGTTACCTAGGGAAATCCAATTGCTAGTTTGTGACTTCCCAGCCTTTTGTAAGAAGTTTATGGGCTTAGCATTGTTATAGGAATTTGACAATAGTGCAGTCTTGTAAATCCTCTTAAGAAAGGAAACTGCAGACTTTTTCCCCATTGTATAAGGGCTTATGGATCCATTGTATGATGTTTACTAATTTCGTTCGCTACAATAGCAAGGGTCCAGGTCTATGACTGGCGCTAATTGCTTTATACTAATGTTTTATTTATTGCTTATTAAATTATTTTGTGGTAGGTTATATGATTTTAATTTTGTTACTATTGGATTCCTATTTTCATTACAATTCGTTTGAATATAAATATGCCCTAATTCTGATGATAATTACGGGTTCATAAATTATTCACTTTGATGAAGGTACTTATTTTACTGAAATAAGAGGCTGAGCGAATGACTTGTCACAAACTTTATACTCATATTTGCTCCCAGAATCTTGAAGCTTGTCAACATGTTTAGCACAATTTCTTTATAATTTGGTACTTTATAGTGACCTAGGAAATTTTCTACTACCAATACATAACCCTTTCCGGAACAGTCATAACTTTGATAAAATTTGCTTCTTTCATCAATTGCCGAATTTGAAGACCATCAAATATTCCACCTTTTAACTTTTCCATACAGAGCTTAGGAAATTTTCTACAAATGTATTTGAAACATTCTCCTTCCTTGTCCAACGCTTTGACGAATTGTTTTATCATATCCAGATGCATGTTGTGAGTACTTCAATTTTGTCAAATAACTGAAATCACGGCCGATGTGCGGAGTGAGGGGTGCGAGAGTGGGGATCATGTGATGTTTGTATGTGCAAAAAAAATGTGCAGAAATCAAATCGTGACTGAAAACATAAATTTTATTAGTAACAAGCCGTTTAGTGTTTAAGATATAAGATATGCAAAAATCATAAAAACTAGAGCACATTCAGCACTTTCATGAATATATTCATAAACTGCGCACTTGAAAACATAGAAATTTGCTGAGATATCCAGGGCAACAAAAAAGAAAAAATTGTAGAGCTGTGTAATAAGAAAGTAATGTTGTGAGGTTATAGATACAAATTCTGAGTAAAAAAATTCACACTCTATCCCACAAATAAAACACTTCTCACTCTGAAATGTTTCAAACAGGGTGACATTCATGAATTAAGTTCTTAATGAAATCACAATTTTGATTTAAAGTTGGTATTGTAACTATCGCACAAAATTTTCATGAAACGAAGATTGGCAAATTATTGCAATATTTTTATGTCAATTTATACACTCACATTGAAGGACAAATTAATATTTGAAGAGAAAATTTTTTGCCCAAACAGGGTTTGAACTAGTGACCTTGGGTTTAAATCCCAGCTTGGGTGAAAATCTTTTCTCTTCAAATATTAATTGGTAAATTATTCCTATATTTTAGCTTATGAGTGTGAACTGTGAATGTAACTCATAGACTGGTTGAAGAATTCAGCCACTTATGCTACAACCCAAAGCATAACTTTATTTTTAATTAGTTTTAAGCCTGTGAGGTCAAGAAAAGGAAGATTTGACATTGTTATTGACTTACTTAGTTTAAAACTAAATAGATTTGGTGATGAGTAGTTCAACTCATTTGTGAACTATTTATATTTAACTCGTATAAAATTGAATGAATGATAGAAGGAAGAATAACATGAAGACCATAGAAGACCAAAGACAACTTGGCTCTAAAGTGTTAAATCCCATGAAGAGATACAGGGGAAGACACATACGATAGAAATATATTAAGAAATCATCTAAAACAGTTAATGCATTTTTAATAACTTTGGATATTATTGTGTTCAGTTGAAGAAAAACTCATTATGATAAATAAAACTTAACATTTGTTTGTTAACATGAAATTAAACTAATAAAACTTATACCCAGTACCTGTCCTTATTTTTAATTTTATATTAAGGAAAAAGTTAAGGCATAGGATTTAATTTTTAAGTTTAAATTGAAGATTAAATATTTTTAATACATTAAATTGTTCAACTAGCTCATGAACTACTTAATAGTTCACATTTATGAAACTAAGGAATAATTGACCAAGTATTGATTCTATAAAGTTGCAATATTATAAAATGAATTCAACATTTGTACAATGCTTATAGCTGAGAACCTTGTGATAATGGTTGCAGGAACATAATATTTATTTCATGTATCGTGTATGTAGGAGGCAGTGAAACTAGACCAATTCCAAAATGTTTTATATTTATCTCATTTTTAGATTTAAGTTGTTTTTATATATATGACTGAATATATGCATTATATATTCATTATGTTAGCATGAGTGTTTGTATGTATGTTGCATACTTTGTTAAATATCATTTTAGAGCTGGATTATGTATATTACTTTTATTTTGCTCCATTTTCTTTCACTTTATATTCACATTTTTATTTTCTTCAACTCCCTGCCACTAGCATTGATTAGACTGATCACACTCCAATAGAGATTCAATGTTAGCATGATCAGAGGAATGTGATCTGTAATTGTATATACTTTCTCTCTGGTAGTTTTTAAGCATAGAATAATTTGTGTAATTTATTTAGACCAGAATGAAACTACTTATTTTAGTGTTTTTAATTTTTTTTTTTGCATTATAATGACTTCTGATTTCAAACTACTGTGCCATTTTCTTGTGATGTTATGTCAGTTTTGATCCCTCTGATCTAAAAGGCCTAAATCATGTTAATTATTGCACATATTGTGAAGATAATTTGAATAAGCTAGTTAAATGAATTTCATTAATACTTGCCAGTTTGTGTCTTGTCCATCTTTTTTTTTTCTCATCACTTTTTAATTTTCATATAATTAGCTCAGAATTTTTTCCCTTAAAAATTCTATTACTATTCAGTAGGCCTTGTGTATATTATACAATTGTGATGACTATTTCCATTATAGTTATATTTATTTATACAGTACATATTCCAGTAACAGTTTATAGATGTAATTTGTGAATACTATACAATATTGTCAAAGGAAGAACTATTAGTTTTTTAATTATAGTTCTGATCAATATACTCCATTTCTGTAAAAACTAAATTTTTTTATTTACAGTATATATTCAAGTCAACGATAAAAGTACCATATTTATTCATTAAAGGTGACGTAAAAATTAAAGTTGTCTATTTATCTCATGCCCCAAATGGGAGACAATGGCCAATTACTTTTCAATGAATTTTGTTTTACAACCAATGACAGTCGTGTTTTCACCTCTCTCGTTATCAATTTCTCTTTATCAGCTCCTGCTTTTGTGATAAAGAAAGCTCCTCCTTTATAATATTCTTAACAGTTCAGAGTATTATTTTGCAGTGACTGACTCTCCAACAAATACATTAAATATAGCAAATAATGAACAAATTCCTTCGAACTACACATTTGATAATTGTGTGTTGAATAATATTGTGTTTTTAAATAATGATTTTACTGAGTTGTTTACTAAAAAAATTAATCTATAATGTTAGTTATACAGATTGATGTGTTTCTTTTTTCTCCTCTAGGGTGCATTGTTATAATATTGTGATCCTATTTGGCAATAAATAATATGATCAAGTTCCAGTGAATAAACAATGAAACATAACCATACATTTCTGATTACTTTTCAAACATCGCCATTTACATAAAATATATAGATATTTTAAAATACCGGTAACTATACTTATATAATGATTTTTTAGTAAACAGCTTAATTTTATTTGTTAAATAGTCCTAACAAATGCCACTCCAGATTTCCAAATCATCTAGATAAATTCACTAATGACAATACTTATGATAAATATAATGAGAAGCAAAACAAAATAAATATTCCTTATTATTTTAGGATACCAGTACATTGTTGAACATGGTTCATGTTTATGATTTAAACACTGTGAGTACTATACACATTGATTCAGATGTTAAATAATATTCGAATGAGGTCACAATAAGTCCCCAGACCAGTCTTCCCGAGATTTTCTCATGGTTTTCTTCAATTGCCAAAACAAATGTATATAGATTTATATTTTATTGTTACAGGTTATTTCATTATTTTGTAACTAATTGAAAATTAAAATCAGAAAAATTTTACAAAACATGCGACTACACACAGAAACAGTTTTATACGATCTGTTGATAAACAACCAATTGTTGAGGGCTATTTTTTTTTTCAAGGTCCAATCGGTTGTGAAATTAAAAGCAGAGTGAGAATCAAAAATGTTTTATTTGTAACATTTAGCTACACCTACTAGCTATTTCTCAATATAATTGCCGCTCTGACATAGACATTTTTCCTAGCATGGTACCAACTTTCCAATACCCTCACATAGAAGGCAGCCACCTATGATTTCAGCAAATTCTCTACGCTGGTCTGCAGTTTGTTTGTGCCAAAATGCTTCCTCCTAGAAACCAGTTCATTTGAGTGAAGATACGAAAATCAGGGGGAGCCAAGTCAGGGCTGTATGGTGGGCGATCAAACTCTTTCCAATCGAAAATGTTGCTGCAGCATTGTTGTTGCAGCTGCAGTGTGCAGCCGAGCATTGTCATGGAGAAGGAATGCCTGTTGCAACATTCCTCTTCGCTTGTTCTGAATTGCCCTTCGTAGACGTTCAAGAGTCTTACTGTATGAGACTGCAATGATGGTCATGCCACGTTCCATGAATTTCATTAAGAGAACTCCTTTTTGATCCCAGAACACAGTAGCTTTCACTTTCTGATGGAGAAGATTCACTTGAACTTCTTTGGTTTACTCTCGGAATGAAAATGCATCCACTGTTTGGATTGCTCCTTTGTTTCTTCATTTTTGAAATGGACCCATGTCTCGACCCCTGTGACAATTTTGTTGAAAAACTTCCTTCCTTCATTGTGGTAGCACTGGAGAAATGTTAGGGTGGCACCCATTCGCTGTGTTTTGTGATGGTTGGACAGCATCTTGGGAACCCATCTTGCACATGGTTCGTGGTACTGAAGTTTCTCATTCACGATGGTATAAAGAATTAATTTCAGAAAGCAAATCACTCAACACAGAAATTGTGAACCAACGATTTTCTCGAAATGCCTGATCCACTTGCTGAACAAGATCATTGGTTGACATTCGCTTCCTTCTCTGGCTGCTTGCATCATGAATGTCTGTATGTCCTGCTTCAAAGTTCGTCACATTTTGCTGTCACTCATGAAAGTTTCACCATACACATTACTCATTTGTCAATGAATTTCAGCTACATTGCACCCCTCTACCATGAAGAAATTGTATTACAGCATGCACTTCACATTTGTGCATGTTTACATACTCACTGCGTGCTCAGAACTGCTAGTGTGACTTGACATGATCGACAGGCATTGTGCAACACATCTGCACAGAGCTTCACCTGATTTTCACTGTAGTTTTAATTTTGTGACTGATCGGACTTTGAAAAAAAAACCTTGTATCAATCTGTTGGTAAACAACCAAATATATTAGATTAAATATTATCTCTAAGATCTAAATAATAATAAAAACACTCAATTGAAGTAAACTTCAAATTACAAAATAGTTTTAATGAAACAAATTATACTTTCAATGTTTTTATTATTCATTTCATACATCCCAATGATGAATGAATTATATTTGAAGAGAAAAATTACATGTTCAGACTGGGGTTTAAAACGTCCTGGATTCAAACTCCAGTCTGAACGTATAATTTTTCTAATGTTGAGTGATTCCGGGTTATGTGGCCGTGGTCCATAGTTGGTGTTGATACCAGACGTTTCGCCCTCAACTGCGGAGGGCATCTTCAGTGGCGAGTGCTTCTATGCGTGTTTCCTGGTCGGAAGATCTACTTAGATCTAAGTAGATCTTCCGACCAGGAAACACGCATAGAAGTACTCGCCACTGAAGATGCCCTCCGCAGTTGAGGGCGAAACGTCTGGTATCAACACCAACTATGGACCACGGCCACATAACCCGGAATCACTCAACATTACGATTACCGGCCGTGAAAGCCTGCATTCAACTAGTATAATTTTTCTCTTCAAATATATATTATACTTCATTATTAGCTGTAAGTCAGACTTGATAAATGTAAAATGGAAAAATGTGTTTTATAGTAGTTACAGTGGTAATTTACAATAATATCTATGTTTGATACCCATTAGTAATTTGGCCAGCAACCAATCGAAGGGATTATCATTATGCTTTCAAGTCTTATACGAGAATTTTCCGGAAGAAGCTGGAGGGAAAATTTTCTATAGGATCGTAACAGGCCTTGGCCTAATACTTGGAAGGAAGAAGAAGAAGATCTATGTTTGATACCCATTAGTAATACAATTTTTAATATGAAAATTTCTAGTCTCAGAACTAGAAGTGGTGGTAATCAATTTTGAATATGAGTTAGTCTGGAATAAATTCCACAATATCACGTGAAACAGTTGGTATCAATTCATTTATTAATTTGAGTATTAAGCCTGATGGCTCGCGTGATGCTTATCAGGAGTAGGCTACATGCCGACATTAGGATTTATTTTCTCCTATGGATACATCATCACTCACACATGTTCAATATCATGACTATAAGGAGAGGTTATTTACAATTTCTAGTTGCTAGATTGTACCTGTGTTAAATTATAAACCTCTTCACAGTTACGTAGATATGTTAAAGTTGCATATTCATCCAGCAGATGGGAATGTTATGCCTGAAGCCTCCCCTTTGAGCTCATCAATGTGAAATCAGATACCTCTCACACAACACACATAGATTACAAAAACACTTAAAATACTCTGTACACTCAACTTCACCGTAGTTCCTGTCTGTTTACAATGCAAATATTTGTTTCTTCATAATGTGATCTGCCAAGAGGTGCTTAAATTGAAAAGATCACATTTCTGCTGAAGTAGAAAAGGTCAATGGGTTAACATTAGAAACATACACATTCACTGAAGTTTCCATTAAAAAATTGTTTTGATTTTTTATTGAAATATACTGAATAATTTGAGGACAGAAAAATTTCTGAATAATTATGGTACTTCTTACTTCATTGTAGAACCATTAGATTAGTTTTTCCTAACTTTTCCTTCCTTAACTTTACCTAGCTATATAATATTTCGCTGATTATAGGTGGGACTGTGGTAGCAGTAGCCACATGGCTAGAGGAGAGTAACAGACAGAATCAGAATGATGCAAGATATATATATTTAATAACTAGACTTGAACAGACAGAATCAGAATGATGCAGGATATATATGTTTAGTAACTAGGCTTGAACAGACAGAATCAGAATGATGCAGGATATATATGTTACTAACTAGGCTTAAACAGACAGAATCAGAATGATGCAGGATATATATATTTAGTAATAGACTTGAACAGACAGAATTAGAATGATGCAGGATATATATATATATATATATATATATATATTTAGTAATAGACTTGAACAGACAGAATTAGAATCAGAATTAGAATGATGCAGGATATATATATATATATTTAGTAATAGACTTGAACAGACAGAATTAGAATGATGCAGAATATATATATTTAGCCTGTTACTCTCCTTAACCTATGACTCCTGCTGCTAGAGCTACATCTGTCATTACCTTAAATGCAAAGGGAATATTTAGTTTAATATTCAGTCTATATTTTTTTTGAAGGATGAATTATAGAGGAAGAATAACATTGCAATTATTTATTTCTCTTCAGTAGTTAGAAGGGATATACTTTTATTATTTAATTATTTATTTTTTCATATAGTCAAATGTAGATCTACTATTTCATGATATATCAATTTATTGTGCACATTCATTTTTAGAAATCTGAACTACAGTTACTCTTCCTCTAGTTTCTGAATAGAACTGACATTGAAAGCTTAAGCAGTTGGATGTAAATTTGTACATTACACCATGTTGTTGGTGTTTCTGTTGTCGGCAGCACGAGGACCTCATATCCAGACTCCAACCCAAGAAACATACTGCCATGTTCACAACTATACCAACTCCAAGGATGTGGAGACATGTAAGTTGCTTTTGTATGATCCTTTCTTATTTCACATTAGTTTTAAATAGTTTTAGATTAACACTAATTCTTATAATATTAAAATTTATATTTTTCTGTTAAAATAATAATAATAATCAGTTCATTTGTTATAATTTACAGGAAACACCTCCAATTCTTAAATGGTAGTACCAGATGTATTTTAATCTGTTTGATAAATACAAGAATACAACTTATAAATTAAAAATGAATTGATTACACAATCTTAAATTTTCAGATTCCTTACAGATCTTAATTATCTCTAAAAAAAAAAAAAAGCAGCTATATAGATTTAGTATAGCTCCTACATGCCCTTTCTTTAACCCTTTCAGTGTCGTGCACCTGTTAGATAAGCTCTGATTCTTTTATCCCTCACCAGCCAGATGCTATACTTAAACTACCTGTTAAGAATGCCAGTACTTCCATGACAATATTACAATTACCATTATAATTTTAAAGCAAAAATATATTTTTTCATATTATAATTGAGATATCTATGATTCAAATGACACAAGAATATGCAATATTTGTATTGAATAGTCTCCATATTTGTAAATGAGTTGGAGAAAATGCTTTATATCTCACCTCATAAAGTTGCATGTTTTCATGATACCGGTTTCAAAGGTCCTTCATCTTCAGTCAAATTCTGTCAAAATTTTGCTGTTAACACCATCTTCCAAACTGCCATCTGGTGTCGATTTTATGAACTTGGAGATAAAATTTTTCTCGTCAGGAATTAAAAAATTCATGGCTTTATATTTATTCTTCTGAATGTATATCTTTTCCCAAACTGTTAATTCCAAAGGTTTCTCTATGTTTTAAAAGTTTAGTTTCTCTACCAATTATGGGATTCTCTAGCAAAGTATGAGGCGCAATAGCCGATTTTTCAAATTCACCATTTCTGATATTTCTAAAGTATTATTTTGTATGGGTTTCTAAATTCCTTTTAGTTGTTCCTATATATACTTTCTTGCAGTCATTGCAGCTAATTTGATAAATTCAGTTATTAGATTAAAATTATAATATAAATTATAAAATTGTTACCTAGTAGGTCCGCCTCCTCAACTTTGTAAACTGTTAATTCTCTGTTGGATTTTCGGGACTAGTCCCATCGTTAGCGAAAGCAGGAAATAGATCTTCATCTACTGATTCGTGAAAGCAATACTGGTACACTAGTGATGATTTTGTACAGAGGATTGAATGTACTGGGTTTGTTAACAGGTTGTTGGTTTCTTTTAAAATTTCAATATCTTCCAGTATGTTTATTATTTTCCTTTAGCGGTATTGTGAGGGTATGCGATGTCCTGCCTGAATATTACATTTAGCGTAACTTGATTTTCCTACCAAACTCCAAGCACGACAGGCCTAGAAGGCCCTTGGCCTAAAATCCGGCTGCTGGCCTCACATCCACATGTGTTAATCACAGAGGTAGACGATCGTAAGCCAGTGTAGGGGTGATGACATATGGTCAGCATGTCGGGCCCCCCAGCCGTTATAGCTGGTCTTCTGAACCTGGAGTTGCTACTTGTTGTAGCTACCCAAATGCCTCATGGTGCTGGGTGGACATCAATCCCATCCTGGCAGAAATTCCATGAGAAAATTTCTTCCCTCATGGGGACTCGAACCAGCGCAAGTCCCATAGTTCTGTGCCAAGGCATCTTGCCTTAACCACTCGGCTATGGCGCAGGACTGATTTTCCTACTGCATAATTAAAGTCTCTAAAGTGTTCTTTGAATAAAACTTCTGCTGATGCTTCCTATATAAAGTTTGTTGCAGTCTTTACATATTAGTTTCTATACTCTTCTATTATTAAAACTGTTATTTTGTTCAGTGTTTTTGCTTGTTATGTTGTTTAATTTGTTTCCAGTTCTATATGATACTTTTATGTTTTTTGTCAGCTTTCTCTAATGTATTGGCTAATTTTGATGTTTCTTTTCCTGTATATGTAATTGTTACTCATGTGTTTTTGTTATCAGATTCTTTTTCAAGTTTCGTTATGTTAAGCTTATTGTTCTTTCTGTTTTGTTTTCTTAAGAATTCATTTATAATATGCTCATTATAGCCATTGATTTTTGCCATATGTTTAATATAGTTTAATTCTTTGACATAATTATCTTTATTTAAAGGAAGATTTAACATTCCATTGATTGAACTTAAATATACTTTTCTCTTCAAATATGATTTATCCATCATTGAGATGTATGAAATGAATAATAAAAACATCAATACTTCTTTTTGTTGGAAAGGGTATCTGGAATTGTTATTTGTGGCAAGAGAATTGCTTGTAGGTTTCTGATAAATGCCGATTTCTAGTTTATTATTGTTGAGATTTTTTGTTATAGTTAAATTTAAATAGTTTATACTGTTGTCAACTTCTATTTCCTTGGTAAAAGTAATTTTTTCGTGCATATTATTTAATTCTCGTAATATTTCTTTTTCTTTTCTATTTTCATTGTTATAAATTACTATCATATACTTCAACATATCTTACTATTAATTTTATATAAAATTTATGTATTAATTTCTCAAAATGTTTGTTTTCCAATTCCTATAGGAAGATTTCTGCCATGATTCCGGAGGTAGGACTACCCATTGGGATTCAGTCTTCCTGAATGAAGAGTTCATTGTTAAATTGAAAATAGTTTTGTTTTATTGTTATAACTTTATTTAATTGGTTGATACAATTTTCATCGAGTTTTTGTCTGTTATGTTTTGTTTAATTATGTTTACTGTTTCGTTTATCGGGATGTTTGTGTAAAGATTTATATGTCGAATGACGTCATTTTTGTGTTCCTGTTGACTTCTAAAGTATGTAATTTGTCCGCTAACTCAAACGAGTTTTTTAGTTTGACATCATCTTTTATTTTTTGGGCTACTAATTTAGAAATTTTACAGTTAGGAGCATTTATGCAATTAACAACTGGTCTCATAGGGATATCATTCTTATGAATCTTTGGAAGAGCTTTCATTATTGGTGGTGATGGGTTGTTATTTATCCATTTCATGTTTTCATGCTTGTTTTGTTCATTGTTGACTTTGTTGGTAACTAAAGGACATGATTTTATTACTTCTTTTATTGGCTTGTTATATTTTCCTGTGGGGTCCTTTTCGATTTTCTTTAAATTGTTCTGTATAAATTGTTAAGTTTTAATATTGTATTCTTTCTTTTTCATGAAAACTATTGTGTTGCCTTTGTCAGCTTTTGCATTTTATTGTTGCTTCTAAGTTTTAATTTTACTTTGGAAATGTTTTTAAGTTTGCTTATCTTTATTGTCTATTTTTGGTGAGATTTCTTTTACGACTTCAGCGGCTTCATGTCTAACATTGTTTTTATTGATTGATTGAATGTTTACTTCCCAACATTAATTTAATATTGTTTTTTAATTTAAATTGAAGTTTATTCATTGTAATTTCACTTTCAATAATTAATTTTTGTTGTGTTCTTTTACATTAATTATGGGAAAGTTGAATTTATATCCCATTTCTAGTAAATTTGTTAATTGTTTATTTAGATTTACTTTCGTGAGGTTTAAAATTCTTTTATCTTCTAAATTGTATGATTTATAAATATGTTCCAAATTTGTGTTGTGTTTCATGGCTTTTAATTTAATTAAATTGTTTAATGTTTCATATTTGGTGTACATAATTTTATTGATTTCATGTATTTATTTTTCTATTAGAATCTAGCATTTACTGAATATTATAGTTTCTTCTTGTGTGTAGTAGTTGTTAATGTTCTGTTTCTTTATGTACAAGTACCTGATTTTGTTTTTTACCCAGTTAATATCAGCTTGTTTTTGGATTTTTGATGCTGCATAATTTCTGCACAGATTAAATTTTGTTAATCGATGCCATTGTAATATTGAAATTGTTAAAATACATTTTGGAATTGTCTGTGTGTTCCAGGATGATAATTTTCTTGAATTGTTTCCTTTCTTTTGAATTAGGTTATAGGTTCTTTAAATATTTTTTGTTGTTTGAACCTCTTTAACTTATTTATTATTATCTTCTTTCCAAAACCATTTAACATAGCTATGTTTAAAATGTGATTGCTTTCTTTCTTAAAATGTTCTTCACTTAATGGAATGTTTGTTAATCAGTATATTAAACTGTTGAATTTGCATGTTTATGTGCAATATGATTAAAACCTGGGGTTTTAATGTAATTATCTGTATGGATATCTTTCCTGTGTATATTGAATTCAGTTTTTTGTTGCTAATTATATTCAGGTCCAAAAATGGGATTTGATTATTTTTCTCCAATTCCATAGTAAATTTCACAGATTCATCTTGAAGATTAAGTAATTTCAGTGCATCTTCTACATATTTGGAATTTATTACTGAGAAAATATCAACATATATGTACCAACATTTAAATATCCATGGATAAGCATTTTGGTGATGTGACATTCTAGATAGCCCATAAACAAATTAGCCAAAAATGGCAAAAGTGGATTTCCCCTTCGCCAAACCGAAATCTTCTTATAAAAGGTGAAAAAAGAGTTGTCGATACAAAGTCGCACAAAAGAACACTTCAAATATATTAAAAATGGCAAAATTGAAAAATCAGCAATCGTGGCTCTTGGTTTGCTAGAGAATCACAAAATTAGAAGAGAGACTAAACTTTTAAAATATTTAGGCAAGCCTTTGGAATTAACAGTTTGGGAAAAGATATACATTCAAAAGAACAAATATAAAGCCATGAATTTTGAAATTCCCAACAAGAATAATTTGATCTCCAAGTTCATAAAATCGACACCAGATAGCAGTTTGGAACATGGTGTTAACAGTTAAATTATGATAGTTGGAGTTTGACTGAAGATGAAACCGGTATCATGAAAACATAACTTTATGAGGTGAGATATAAAACATTTTCTCCAACTCATTCATAAGTTGAAAATACCTCATAGTGTTACTTCCTGCTTCAATTTTGATTAAGTAACTAACTCTTAACTCACTGGCACTATCGAACCCATAGGTTCATGGCTGTACAGACATAAGCTCTCCATACATCCCAATCCTGGGCTAATGTTTTCCAATCATTCCCTGTATAATCTGCTTCCCTCAAATCATGGTTAATTTTATTCTTTCAACTGGACGTTTTCCCTCTGGTTTTCCTACAAGAAGCTTCCATGCATGTCTTTCATTCTCCATTTGTGCCACATGTCCTGCCCATCGCAGTCTAAGATATTTACCTGTTCTTATTATATTTGGCTTCTTATAAAGACCATGTAGTTCACTGTTATGTAGTCTTCATTCACCTGTCTATTCACCTCTCTTTGGTCCAAAAATTTCCCTAAACACTTTATTCTCAAATACTCGTAGGGTCGAATGTTTGAATGCATTAGACAGTAAAAGGCGTTCTCTGCTGATAAAGTTTTATCCAAACACATTTTTCTTACTCAGAAATCTATTCACGTGGTAATAATTGTAAGCTACCTGACAAGGTACCTTAAGATCGTAGCTCAAGATATAAACTTATGTGAAAATCCCGAAGGGAACCGATGGTAAACGATGTAGTTTGAAACTTATCCAAGATGTCGGACCTTGAAGACTTCGATCATGTTTTCGGTATACGTGGAGAAGAGGAATTTGATAGAGTCTACCAAAGATTCAACTGGAAGAACAGGAGAATCGGCGTAATATTGCGCGTCATAGATGTGTTTGTATACGGTATTATTTGCAGGATGCAAGCATAAATGCATTCCTCTATAGCAGACGAAAATAACGGAAGTGGTTTTATCGCTGAGAATTCTGGGTAATTCGTTGCCAATATTACGAAAACATCAACATTCATGCATGACCGGTAAGGCGGCCGTTAATTCGATCTCAGCTCACCAGTGATTGGAAGTAATTTGAGTAGAGACTAATGTATTTGCATACGACCCGTAATCTCCTTTCCTCCCTTAAAGTAAGAGTCCATGTTTTGCGTCCATATAATATAACTGGTAGAATAACAGTTTTATATATTTTCAGTTTAATGTTTTTTGAAAGGTGTTGTGACAAGAGTCCCTGTATTGCATGATAGCACGCATTCCCGGAATTGAGCCTATGTTTAATTTCTTAGTGCATCTCAATCCTATTTGTGATAATTGTTCCTAGGTATTTGAATTCAACCACTTCTTAAAAATTTTCCTCATTTGTCATTAGTTGTCCATTTCCATTATGTAATGTATTTGCATGTATGACCATATATTTAGTTGTATTGATATTTACTTAAAGTCCTAATTTCTTAGTGTTACTCAATAGTGTGTGCATGTTGCCCCTTAGTGCCTCCTCGCTACTGGCATATCTAGTCCATAAATTTTTCTCCCCCTGATTTTATCAGTTTTGCTGGGATCTCATCTGAACCTGGTGATTTATACACCTTCAATTTTTCTATTGCCATTTCAACCTCTAATGCACTTGGTTGTGCGACTAGCATTTCTGCTGCCTGTAAATTATCCTCTTTGATATCCTGTTCTGCATGTACAAATTTTGATTGAGTTAAATATATAATTTTTAATCTGAGTGACATAAGCATATTTGATCCGGTCCTGTGGCTTTTTTTATTTTTGCTTCTTTCATGCATTTGTTTATTTCATCCTCTGTGATTTCCATTTCCAGATTCAGGGTTCTTGGGTTCCTGGTAGTATTGGCTTCGTAAGCTTCTGTTCTGTTTCCTTCATTCAGTATTTTTGTGAAGTGGTTTTCCCAATCGTCTATCGGTATTTCTTTCATCACTCCTCTGGGTTTCCTCCTTAAGACCAGGAAAGGGTCCTTTTCTGCTTCTTCGGCTAGCTGTTGGGCTTTCATTTCTATGTAATGGGTTTTCTTGTATTTTATTATGTTTTTGTACCGTTTTCTTTTCTGGGCGTATCGTTCCAGGTCTACTTGATTTTTGGATTCCTTTGCTTTGTTTAGTGCTTTTAGTGTTTCCTTCCGTTCTGTGTAGCACATCCTGTCGAACCATGGTTGTGCTCTTTTTTTTTATGTTTGTGACAGGCGTTCTTTATAAGGTTGTTAGTGATGTCTAGTGCTTTGTCCAATTGGCCTTCTTTTATTCTCGTTTTAGCTTTATCTATGTTCTCCGTGTTTTTTCGTATTTGTTCTACATCTAGTTTTCTCGATATCCTGTTTTTAGGGGTTTCCTTGTTTGGTCTATTTCTGGCCTTTGTCTTTTCCAGTCTTGTTGCTATCGGTACATGTTTCCTGATGGGTGCTAAGTTATCAAAAGGCATTAGGTGCAAGCAAATACACACCAAATAGAATGGCCTATATGCTAGCCAGAGAAACCTTCTTCCTAGAGGACCTGAGGCAAAGGATACTACTGCCAGCAATGGAGCCATATAAGAAAGTCATCGAAAAAAAGAAACAGAAAAAGAGATCGACGAAGATTTCTACGCCTCAGATGCCATGGTAAACAGAGATTGGACTGGAAGTAACCAATCACAAAGGCACAGAATCATAGGTTTAGCAACACACGGATATCATCACAAAATATGCAAAAATACAAAATTCCACCAACCGAGTGATTCGTGTGAATGCAGGATATGCGACCAAAAGTGTGAGCGATACCATTACAAACAATGCAGAATATGGACAGGATCACTGAACGAACTCATAAAAGACAAATCATAAACTTATAACTTAATGCTCTTTCGAGTGCCTCTTACCAACTTACTTATATATAAGCATATTAAGATATTAAATATAAAAATGGTACCTGGTAGGTCAGTCGTCCTCAACTAAATTAATAAACTTCATTAAGTAGTTCCAATATGGAGGCCTTTCAAAATCAATATTGCATCTTCTGCATTTTAACTGCTACTTATATTGTTGTATAAGTTGTACAACAGGCTTATGTCTGCAGGTGTGTTTTCATTGAGTAGGTCTGTATTCTTTTTTTCTTTTAGAATTTCTGTATCTTCAAGGATGCTAATCCTGTTGTTGTTATACTCTCTGTGTAGTACTGACATGGTATTATCGATTTTATCGAACTGATGACCCATTTGTAGTATGTGTTTGGCAAAACTTGATTTTTCTTTGTTATTAATAACATTTTTGTAATGTTCAGAATATCTTGTGTTGAAATTTCTTGTTGTTTTGCCTATGTAGAACTTTTTGCAATATGAATTAATATGAATTTTAAAAGTGTTGATGATCATATTAACTTAACTTTTTAATTATCATTACTAATTATTATTTAATTGATAATTTATTGTATTATCAGAATGATAAATGTATGGATATTTATGAACAAAATTACTATTAAAAGCAGTTAGAAATAAAAATGTGTACAGTAAATATCAATTGTCAGTACTCACCAACATATTTTTGCAGTTGATTTTTAAATTTTACCATAATGATTCATTTAAAAAAAAATGTATTTTTTTAGTTTGCACTTTTTTTTAGTTTTTGTTTTATCAGTTTTAAAGTTTTCACTGTAAAATCACTATACTAGATTAGGGGTCAATTATTCGCTACACAATGCCTCTTGTTAAAACAAAAGAAAAAATACTAATGTAAAGTTATCATTATTTTTTTTGTTAAAAAGCTCCCATTAGAAAACTCGTTATTGAATATACTAATTATATCAAATCAAAATGTATTATGCTATTCCTTTCCCTTCAAGTACCATATATGGAAATATCTTTCTTTTTTTTACAAACATAAAATAGTTTATATTATTGAACATATATCACCCTCTGCATATTAACCTTTACACTGCTACGAACGGGTATATCCATTGGCAAAGAAAATGCTTGCTGTGCTATGGTTGTGTATATCCATTCTCAACTCCAAACGCCTGCTAGTTATATAATACGTATTGCATTGCTTTCAAGCTAAGCAGGCATATACTGCCATCTCCTAGGAACCTAAATAAACTTTTTCCATATTTCTCCCTGCATTGAGCAAGGAGTGTTTTAAAGGCTGGAAATATCTCAGCAGTGAAAAGGTTAACACTAGAACAACAACAAAAAAAAAGTACATTTAAAATCTATTTATGATCAGTGGTTAAACCCTTAACCATTTTTTTTATCATTCATAATCAACCAATGTTTTATTTTAACCTTATGGTTAATTTATAGCATATCCCATACATCTTCTCGTTTTTCACTTGTTTGGGTTTAATTACATTTTTTTTTCTATCTCACACATTACGTAATTTCATATAACAGTTTTCCATATCACTGAATTAATCCTTGCAATGTCTTGCACGCTTTTTTCATTATTTTATCATCCCTTTATATATCGTTCGTACTTTCCATGCTATATGACTCGCAACTTAATTATTACAAACTGATTTTTTTAACATACTCTTATTTTCTAATACTACTTAGCTAATATTTTATTCTGTTTGGTTCATTTATTTCTTTAATGAGACGTGGATCTTAAAGTTGCCGTAAACATATTTGTCTTCTTTTAATCAAATAGTAAATTAGCTAATTACTTTCCTATGTAATTTTCAATGATTATCCTTTATAAATAAGTATATCGGTATTTAATAATATATATATATATATATATATATACACACACATATATTTGTATTGCAATCTCGGTTTTCAGAACATTTAACGATTCCATCATAATAATTAATTTTTAAATTTATCTTTATTAAATTTAATAAGTTTTAAACAAAATTGTCCCTTGTTACCAATACATAGCTAAAATATTCTGTTACCGTCGGGGGCAAATGTGAAGGAAGACTTTTGATGCTATGGATTCACAAACTTATTAATGGTGTTACTTTTAAAAACTGCATGTCTGACATGGAACTACAAGCTTGGGAATCATATAAGGACTCATCGAGAAGTTTCTGGGTAATGTTAAAGTTGATCAAATAACAAAATTGTAAAAACCATGCCCAAAAAGTTCAGGGCACTGTGATGTAATATGAGCTTGAAGTTACACTTCCTTCACTCTAATCTTCAACATTTCCCAGAGAATTTAGGAGCACTAAGTGGAGAACATTTTGAGGTACTCCATCATAAAAGACATGAAAGAGATGGAAATGAGGTACCAGAGTCGATGGGATGTCTCCAACATTGCCTACTATCATTGGTGTTTGATCCTCTGCAGGAGCACTAATGCCAATCAACCCACTGTTCATTTCTTACTAAACAGAAGAGAAAATAGAGATCTTAAGGTATATTAGCTGCTTTTTATTAATTTTAAACTGTATTAACTCGACAATTGATATTGTATCAAGCCTCTGTAGGTTATACAACAATTTAAAGGTTTATGGATATTAACCTATTACATATAATGCAAAAAGTAATCTTCTTCTTCTTCCTTCCAAGTATTAGGCCAAGGCCTGTTACGATCCTATAGAAAATTTTCCCTCCAGCATTTCATAGGACGGCCCAGTGATCTTCGTCCTTTTGGTATATAATTGTAAACAGCTTTGGGGATCCAATTTGAACTCATTCTTTCTAGATGGTGTTTCCAATTTAGTTGGTACTGTTTAATATATTCCAAAATTGGCATAGTCTTCAATTCTTTTAAGATATTGGTGTTCCTTTTCCGATCCCATCTGGTGTAACCTGCTGTTCTGTGCATGAATCTCATTTCACAAGCCATTATTCTGCTTTCATGTTGTCTTTTTAGTGTCCATGCTTCACTACCATAGGTCAACACTGGTCTAACCAAAGTGTTATATAAACATAATCTAGTGTTTTTTTGTACAAGGGATGGTTTTATAACTTGATTAATAATTCCCAAACTTTTATTATAACTAGTAATTTTTTCTGGGATATCCTTTTCATCCCAGATAGAGAGATAATATCAAAGATATTTAAATTGATTAGATCTCTCTAAAATTTTATTCTGGAGACAGATTTTACTTTGTATGGGGTCCTTCCCATGAAGTGCCATAATTTTAGTTCTGTTAATTGATATTTCCATATTAAATTTGGCACCTATTTTTTGTAAATTATAAATTGATCGTTGCAAATCATTTTGCAAAAAGTAATACCTTTTTAATTTCAACATTGCAAGAAAATCTTACGTGATACGTAAAAACTGTTAACATATTTAATTTCAGCACACCAAAATTAGGTTTAGAGATCTGTTAAACACCGTACCACAGAAAAAATAAATTAATTCACAGGCCTGTGTTATTACTGTAATAAAATATTTGATTCATGTAGTGTAGTCTGCCACCATGTTTTTTGCTCTTGAATTTGATGACATGTCATTTGCCCCAAGAAACTAATCGGCATAGTGATTTGTTTTGCAGATGATACAATTTAGAGGAGTTACATTAAAGAATAAATTGAATTAGGAGGGAAATATAGCGGAGAGACGTGTTTTGGACTGAGAAGTTCTATAAATTAGACAAGAGGTTGAAGAGGGGTATTTGGTAATTCACTAAAAACTTCAGTGAATTTTTCACTGTCATTGTGTTCTTGATTTTCCTTATGATCTTCATCTTGATCAGTGTCAGCTTCATATTGAGCAATATTAATGTATGCCAAACCCTCCTCAGTCATATTAGCATTAACTTGTAAAAGCCTCATTTTAGACGTTGGTTAAGATGTCCCTGATATTTTATCATCATCATACTAGAATTAAATACAGTAAAACTTATATTTAATTAATGTTGGGAAGTAAACATTATGAGGTATAATCATTAAAATTCATCGGAGAACATATTGTTTAAACAACTCACCTCATAGGATTCATGCTTCCATGATATCGCGATTTCAAACATAATCATGTTCATCGTCAGCCATAACTCCGACTGATGAAATTCTTCGGCCGTCAACTATTCTATTGTCGCCATCTTCAATGCTACCATCTATGGTTGAATTTATGAACTTCGAAATCAATGTAATTTCGTTAGGGATATCAAAATTCATTGATCTATTTTTGTTTTTCTGAATGTATATTTTTTCCCAAACTGTCAATTCCAAAGGTTTCTGTTACGCGGGCGTCTGTTAAGCCCCTGCGTATTGATAGCGTGAAAACCTTACTGTTTAAGTGGTCTTTGGCCCGAGCGGTTGGCCTTGGTTTTGGAGGAAGAGTTCCACAATTAAACATGTTAAAACACAGTAAACGAAAAATAACATTATTTATTAAAATAAATACCAAACATAAAGAAAATTAAATCAAACATATAAAACAAGTTATTTAAAAAACAGCTGAAATCGCCACATTGTCAAACGTAAAAAAATTCAAATATTAAAATGCTAAAATTTAGAGAGAGAACAATCATTCAAAAGAATCAACTTTGGTCATTATTCTAAGTTCTTTGGACCCTTTGGTCCTTTAATTAAATTTATGAATGTAAATGACCATTTAAGGAATGATAATAAAAGTTGTCTTACCCATGTAGAGCTGCCTTTTCCCAGGGGGAACCGAACCCTTCGGTCCCCCCACACCGTTCTCCTTTTTCACTCAAAAATCCCGGCTTTTATATGATTATCTTCACCTTTCACCATCCCCTAAAGCTAATGGAAGCCCTATTTCTTGTCCCATCTGTAGTAATATTCCTAGTATCTTCATGGCCAAGTTGTATAATGTGTTTTTAACTTCTTCCCTAATGTGTTTGGGTTATATAAGGTTTCGTAAGAATTTCCTATTTGGTTGAAACTAACAAAGTTGTTTTTGATCTTATATAAGATTTCGTAAGTGTGACTTCATTATTTGACAAATATATTGATGTGGAAAGTTATTTTATATTAATTTTTTCCTTTAGTTTTTTATCTATAAAACACTTATGTATATTTGGATGGAGATTTCAATCCGCATTTAAAGGGTGAATATTTATGCCCTATTTTTTGGTATAATACACATGTATATGTGTCTATTCTTTATCGGCTTTTTATAGAATATTATTATTATTGCATTTAGGCCCTAGTGTTTTATAATAGTTTCTCTACTTGTTTTAAAAGTTTAGCTTCTCTTCCAATTTTATGATGTTCTAATAAACTATGTGCAGCAATTGCATATTTTTCAATTTCACAATTTTTAATATTTCTGAAATGTTCTTTTGTCCGAATTTCCAAATTCCTTTTTGTTTTTCCTATATAAACTTTATTGCAATCTTCACAATTTATTTGATAAATTCCAGATTTCTTACTGTCTGGAACATTGACTTTTTTATTGGTACTTAGAAGATTACCCAGACTAAATTTATTTATTGGTGCCAAAGAAATGTTGTATTTGTCAAAAATTTTTTGAAATTTCCTATGCATTTCAGGATGGTAAGTAATTTTCTTGTATTTTTTCTTTTCTTTGCAATTTTGTAGATATTCATTAAGTCTTTTATTGTGTTTGAATTTCTTCAACTTATTTATAATTAATTATAAATAAGTTGAAGAAATTCAAACACAATAAAAGACTTAATTTCTTCAACTTATTTATAATTAATTATAAATAAGTTGAAGAAATTCAAACACAATAAAAGACTTAATGAATATCTACAAAATTGCAAAGAAAAGAAAAAATACAAGAAAATTACTTACCATCCTGAAATTCATAGGAAATTTCAAAAAAATTTTGACAAATACAACATTTCTTTGGCACCAATAAATAAATTTAGTCTGGGTAATCTTCTAAGTACCAATAAAAAAGTCAATGTTCCAGACAGTAAGAAATCTGGAATTTATCAAATAAATTGTGAAGATTGCAATAAAGTTTATATAGGAAAAACAAAAAGGAATTTGGAAATTCGGACAAAAGAACATTTCAGAAATATTAAAAATTGTGAAATTGAAAAATCTGCAATTGCTGCATATAGTTTATTAGAACATCATAAAATTGGAAGAGAAGCTAAACTTTTAAAACAAGTAGAGAAACCTTTGGAATTGACAGTTTGGGAAAAAATATACATTCAGAAAAACAAAAATAGATCAATGAATTTTGATATCCCTAACGAAATTACATTGATTTCGAAGTTCATAAATTCAACCATAGATGGTAGCACTGAAGATGGCGACAATAGAATAGTTGACGGCCGAAGAATTTCATCAGTCGGAGTTATGGCTGACGATGAACATGATTATGTTTGAAATCGCGATATCATGGAAGCATGAATCCTATGAGGTGAGTTGTTTAAACAATATGTTCTCCGATGAATTTTAACAGTAAAACTTGTTTAATCCAGAATGTGAATAATGTAGAAATCTATCCAATGTGAACAAATTGATTTGTCCCAGCGAAATAATAGTAATTTTACATGTATTTATTTTGCATGAAACAGAATCTTTCCAATGCAGAAACGGAAGGATATTTCTTCACAATTCATGAAATAAATGTTTATAAGGCGGAAAGATAGAGAGAGAAATAAATTTTGTTTCTACTTAACCTTTAAACGCCCAAGAGCCCATATGCTGGGTTTTAAATTGTACGTCCAGTCTGCCTGCAGACCCAGCGTATGGGTTCTGAGCAGGCAGAGCTGTTTGGTTGCTTGAAATTATACTGGATAATACTACTTTTGTTACATACCTTTTTTCAGGGTTATCAGATGCTTGGCAACGTGATGTGAAGATAGCATTTGTTTATTAAAGGTTTGTTTTTGTGTGATTAGTCTCAAAACAATCACCAATACACAAACCGACATCACACTTTTTGCAGTTCACTTGCACATGTTTTCTGATTCCCCGCGCTGAACACACACGACAAATTAGTCTTTGTAAAGCTACCAGCCAATGTTGACTAAAGTTAACTTCAAGTTACGAAATGTCTGTTCAATATACTAGGTCTATCAGGGACTCGTCTACAGGGTGTTCTACCAGCCTGTTCCAAAAGTCTCTGACTAGTCTAAGTCGGAAGTCTCTTTGTGTTATTTTGGCCCAATGTTGACTAAAGTTAACTTCAAGTCACAAAATGTCTGTACTCAATATACTAGGTCTACCAGGGAGTTGTTTACAGGGTGTTCTACCAGCCTGTTCCAAAAAGTCTCTGACAAGTCTAAGTCGGAAGTCTCTATGTGTTGTTTTGGCACCAATGAAGTCAGAAGAAGAAAACTGTTTAGAGTGGTCAAGGCTAACAAATGAAAAAATAATTTCTTGGTTGAGAAAGCCAGCTATAATGGCTGGGGGACTCGACATGCTGACCACATGTCACCCATGCACTGGCTAGATAATCATCTACCTTTGTGATTGACACATGTGGGTATGAGGCCAGCAGCTGGCTGGTAGGCTACGGGCATTCTAGGCCTGTCGCACCATGGAATTAGTATTATTATTCTTAGATTATTAGGGCACGCCGTAGCGTAGTGGTTAAGGCACTGAGCTACAAGCCGGAGGGTCGAGGGTTCAAGTCCTGTTGGGGTCAGGATTTTTAAACTGACCCAAACCCACTGGCGGCACTATGGCCCTGGGGTCGACTCAGCCTCTAACGGAAATGAGTACCAGATGCTTGTTCTGGGGGTAAAGGCGGCCGTCACGCAGGTCTGACAACCCGGCTGACATAAAGTGCCGATTGTCTAGTAAAAGTGGAGCCTTAACCTCCTACTACCCCAAGGGCCTCCGGGTCTGTTGTGGGATCACTTTACTTTACTTTACTTTATTCTTAGATTATTAGGCATCCCTTTTCTCTTAGGTCATATTCCATTAGAATAATTAGGCCAAGAAAAAGGTACATTTCTGATTCTGTCACGTCAGGAGGAAGAGTACAGTTTTCTTCACTGTCAATTCTAGTTTCACGAACTCAAGACCCTACCCATACGTCAGGTGTCTCGCAAGTATAAGTGTCAGTTGATTGTAGCTCGTGACTGTCATTGTTATCATCTTCGTCCGAGAATTGCTTGTATTTCAGTAGAACTTAGAGATTTTGTACCAGACATATCGTAAACTTCACAAAACTGTGAATGAATATGGACTGTATTTTTTTTCAAAGCTTTTCTGCTTTGGGGGGAAAACTGACCGGATGCAACATAACACAAATTCTAAACAAAAGAATGCAAGAGGGTTGGAATATACCTAAATATATATAGTTTTTCACTTCTAACCTGATTCACAACACTCTAAAATCCCTAAAGTTATTTGGTAACTATTGTGAATTAAAAAATTCTCTCCATGGTATAAAATATGACTACGGGTTTTTGCCATTAATACCACCGATTTTACAATAATATTTAACACTTCAAACGTTGTTTGATGTTTGTGACCCCCACAGATTTTAAAATATGAGTTAATAAAATTAGCAAAGTTATAGTCAAAAGTCAAGGAGTTTAAAAGCTAGGTTAACATTTAAACCCAGGCAGCCTGCTGCTACCTGGCCATTTAAACTTGGGCGCTTAAAGGTTAATTGAATTCCCGTTATGTAAAATAACAATAACAATTCCTGCCACCATGTGCAGTAGAGTTTCTACCTGTATCTGAAATTTCTTTTGGCCTCACTGCACACCCGTTATGCGAAATACAGATTCGTTTAACAGATATGTAGCGTTTGACATCTATCTTACAAATAACCAGTGCACTGTAAAATCTTAAATTAGTTTAAGATCCGAGACCAATTGTGTACGTATCTTTCACAGGTATAGTTCTGAATTTCCAGAATTCATCCATAGTAATTCTGCCTGATGGCAGATCTTTCACTGCAATCATAGCATTTTCATGCTATGCTTTGCAGCTTTACCAGGGAATTATAGGTGTGGTAGCTTCCCGTTGCTTTCAACACCGGTGAAGAATGATGATGATAATGATAAGGATGATGATGATGGCTAGATGATTTTCGGGGACCATTGGGCCCTAAACTTCCTGACATTTGTCTTACAGGTGTGGAAAATCCCCCAAAAAAAAACCTCACCAGGGAACCTGGAATTGAACCTGGGCCCGCTGCATGACAAGGCAGCATGCTACTTCGAGACCACAGTGATGGACTTGTTTATGTATGTTCAAAACTTATAGATGGGAAATTAAAAAAATAAAGACACAATGAAAAATATGAAAATTTTGAAGGGTATCAAAGATAATGTTATTATTGCAAAAGCTGATAAAGGAAACAAAATTATCATTTTAGATTAAAGTTGATTATTTAGAGAGAATGGACCATCTTTTAGACTCCAAAGAATATGAAGAATAAAATCTAATCCTCTCACAAAAACAATTAGGACTGTGGAAAACACATTAAAACATGTAAAGCATACAATTAAGGAACAATGCTCAAAGCACTTTGATCCAAATAGCTGCATGGTTCAAATAGCCCCACCATACCATATGGATTGTTTTATTTCTTTATGACAAAGAGAAATGGTCTGGCACATTGTTTTGGATACATTTATTGTCACAAATTTTCCATGCATCATTTATGCAGTTCTTTAAGTACAGTGTTGAGAGGAACTTCAATTTTTTATTTAATTTTGGTTTTGGGGGCTGCAGTCCACATTACAAGATCATCAGCAAAAAGCAGGGCATTTATCTTTGGTTAGAGCTGGTATCAGGCCATTAATGTAAAGAGCATCTTGATACTACCCCTTTTAGTAGACCAGTTTGAAGTTGTTTAAATTATGAGGTGGCATCTCCAAAATGGACTTGACAGTCAGTACCTTTGACTAAGAAAGATTTTGAACCACTGGAACATTTTCCCATGCACTCCACAGTTGGAGAGTTTTAGGAGTAGATTTGATCTCCACATTGAGTCATATGCCATTCTGAAGTCAACATATATTACAGTTGTAATAAGGCCTTTATCTAAGTTATCTTTGATAAAGGTTCTGGATTCAAGTCTCAGTCTGGGCAAAAATTTTTCTCTTCAAATATAATTTCTCCTTCGGTGAGAAGTGTTAAATTAATAATAAAAACTTCAATAGAAGCCCTACTGGCTTTATAAAGTAATGTTTAAATTCCCAAAAATGTCTTCTTAAAACAAATTTAAAACTATGGGAATTCCAATAGATGAGGAATCAACAATGTATTCCCTCCAGTTTCTGGATGATCAACTTATTATGGCACAAGAGTATGAAGACATTGAATATATTGCCCGAAAATTGATTCAAGAATATAATAAATGGGGACTAAAGGTGAATATTGAAAAACCAAGTATATGGCCATTGGAGACATTCATCAAGATTTGATACTGGAAGATGAAATGAGGGTAATAAAACACAAAGAAGAATACAAATATTTGGGAGTAAAAATTACAGAAGATGGGAAGCAGGAAAAGGAAATAAGATCAAAGATAAACTCAGGGAAATATGTAATATTGCCCTGAATGGAATATTATGGGATAAACATATAAAAAAAGAAACGAGTCAAAATTTTTAAAACAATAATTAGAACTATTATGACTTATGGTTCAGAGGTTTGGACTAAAAATTTTCAGACGAAAAGAAAATTAATGAAAAGAAAACTATTGGAGAAGATCTGCTAGGATATCAAGGAGAGAGAAAATTAGAAATGAAATTATAAAAGAGAACATGTATGTACAAAACTCAATTTTAGAATTTATTCAAGAAAAGCAATTGAAATGGTAGGGACATATTAGGCGAATGGAAGATGAAAGATTACCGAAGAAAATAATGGAATGGACACTATCAGGAACGAGAAGGAAAAGACGACCAAATCTCACATGGATCCAAGGGATTAGAGTGAAAGACTGGGAAATAGAGGAAGAAATGTGTTATAATAGAGATGAATAGAGGAAAATTATAAAGTGAAATTGAAGAGAAATCATTGGTGCTGGAAAAATGTATCAACATTGTTAAAACCGGAAATATATATATATATATATATATATATATATATATATATATATATATAACTAAGAAGCCACCATTTGCAAAGATAGAAGCAAAGGTTTCATAGCATTTGGTGCATGGGAATCACATCATATATAGGAGAAAAATTTGCATCTAGATTGGAACTCACCCTGGTAGCTCAGTTAGTAGAGCATTGGCTCGGAAAGCCAAAGATCCTGGATTTGAGTCTCAGACTGGGCGAAAATTTTTCTCTTCGAATATATCTTTGATATTAAAAATCATCGGAGAACATATTGTTTAAATAACTCACCTCATAGGATTCATATCTTTGATATGTTGGCTGAACAACACAACTTCTTGTTCTGTTGAGTGATTGTGTCTAAAGCCAGTTTCGGCAGGATGAATGATGTTGTGGTTTTCCATATACCAATTTAATCTGTTGACTATCATTCTTTCCATGGTCTTTGAGATGTGGCTTTGTTAATGAAATTGGTCTATCATTTTCCATATCTTCAGGTGATTTATTTGTCTTCAGGATGGGTGGTATTACAGTTATTTTCCACAGTGATGGGACTGTAGAATTCCAATTTGTATTGAATAGGCACAGTATTGTAGCACGTACATTATGTCTCATATGACAGAGGAACTCAGTGAATATATCATCAGGTCCTGGTGATTTTCGAGTTTTGAGGTTGTTTATTGCAATATTTAGTGCTTAAGGGGTAATATCGTTAAAAATGTAATTTTCCTTATAATCTGTAATATGTGGTTCCTCAGAACTGTCAGCTAAAAGTTGTCGAAGTACTTTATCTTGTTGTTTGATATATTGTGTTTTCTTTTGCGATGAGGAATAATGCATAGCAAAATTATTAGCGATCATTTCGTCTTGATGTTAGAATGTTGTCTGTAGATTTAATAGGCTCTTTCTTCGGGACAGTAGTTCTGTTCTGGATTCTATTTATGAATGCATATGGCTTTTTGCTATCTGTTCTATAATTGAGTTTGAAAATTAAATTATGAAAACTGGATCGTTCAGCTTCTGTTACTTTGCATCTAAATATTGCAGCTGATTGTCTCCACATCCTTACATGAGCTGGGTCTCTTGATGTGTTTCCTTGTCTATGTAGTTTGTCACTCTCTTTCTTTAGATTATCTAGATCTTCATTCCAAAAAACATTTATATTGTTTCTGTTTTCCGAATGGTATGGACATTTTTGCTGTATTAAAGATCATGTTGTTGATTTGGTTACAGATCTTGTCTGGATGTTGGGCAAAATTTATTTTATTTCTGTCTAATTCAGATTCTAGAATGTTTGTGTTCTTTTGCCAGTTGGCCTTTTGAAGTTCTACGATGATTTTGATGTGCACTTCTTATTGTCATTATGTTGTAGTTGTATGTGGGCTATAACTATATGATGTCCACTTCCTGGATCTTCTATAATTTCTCGTTTTATATGATGAGAAATATCTGATGAAACTAAGAGGAGATCTGGGTTAGTTCCAGTGCCATTATAGTGGAGGAAAGTGGGGGTATCTATTGGTGTATAGATTAGTTCCATATGCATGCTGTTTAGGAAATCTTCAAGTATCTCTCCTGGGGGGGGGATGTATTTGAGTATCTGCACTTTCTAGAGGGGGAATTGAAGTCGCCAATGACAATAGTTTTCTGATGGATATTGAGAATGTCAAGGTTTGGTTTATTGGTTGGTGGATTATACAGGCCATAAATATTAAAGCACTGGTTAGCTTTCCAAGTGTGGATGTTGACTACCTGCAGTTTATCGTTAGTGTCTCCCATGATATTTGTGATTTTGAAATGAGCTACTAATTTTTGCTGATACCAACAATGATTCCACTAGCGACTTGCCTATTTTTTTTTCCAATATATACAGGGCATATCCTGGGAAGCTGTATTTGTTGATGTCCTCTTTTGTTTTGTTAGTCTCTTGTAGAATGAATAGAAGTCCAGAAGTTTCTTCATTACTTCTAGTTTCTTCTGTTAGGAAAGGCCTCCACAATTCCATTGTAATATTCTTAATGATAATGCATCGTGAGAAGGTTGTTTTGAAGTGCATCCAGTCATCATTTTTATCTGCGTTGTGGTAAACTACTTAGCCATTAGATAACGTTGCCAGGGTAAACCACGAGGAGGTGAGTTTACCATTGTACCCCGTTCATTATAGTGCAAAATATTAAGTCTGTACCTCAAATTTGGAAGGAAAAAGGCAATGTTTCCCGCTCTCTTCCTGTAGTCTATAATTATATTTTTACATATTACCTTATTAGGTGAATGTATCTTTCTTTCTTAAGCCCTTTCCTTCCCTCTGCTGGGATTAGGACACTCCTGAAAATCTTCAGACTCAGGACCCGTGGCTTAAAGTCCCTCCTGGAGGACTTGTTTCTTGGATTTTTCGATCGTAAAAATCCATATATATATATGCAGGATGTTGCTAATAATTAGGATCAAAATTGTACAGATAACAGATTTATTTACTCATACCATAAGTGTGTACGTACAAACATTTTAAATATACCCAAATTAGGAATTACTTGTATACTTGGACATAGTCCAAAGACAAAAAAAAATTATAATATGAGATAAAAAATTCACATAGTTAATTATTATAATATAACATTTAGTGTAACAGAAACAATCCTGAATTTTAAAAAGATTGGTGTGTGTATATATATATATATATATATATATATACATGAATATGAAGGTTTTCTTGGGTTTTCCACGTCTTGGATTCATACTTATATCCGCGAAAATCTGCAATATAACATATATATATATAGTATAGCTTGGCAGGCAATCGGAACCTCATAACTTCATAATTTTTAAAAAAATTCAGGAGAAAGAGTAAACCTTATAACTGGTATATTTTAAAGATTTTTTATTAAAAATCTATTCTATTTTTAAATTAGTTTGTAAGAAGTGTTATGCTGTTGATGTGAGTTCTTGGGTCTTAGATTAGAGCAGATGAAACCTCGTTGTTCCTCACCGCCGAAGATGCAAGTTTTTGAGCCTCAGATTAATAGCTGAGGAAACACATGATTTTTGTAATTGTTAATAGGTGGCAGTAAAATCATCTTGGAGTTACAAGACTTTAACAGCATGCATACAATGCCTTTGCTTATGGAATACCAGATTTTACTCTTGAATAGAATTACGAGGTTTTGATCACTGGCCAACGATAGGTGAAAACTAAAGGTAAATTTAAACAATATTGGGAGCAAAAACAGAATTGTTGTTTTCACAGCTACTACAATAATATTTGATTATGTTCGTGGGTTCAAACCTGGCTGGGGATGACTAATTTTTAAGATGGGAAAATCAAAGTGACAAGTCCTCCACGAGGGACTTTAAGCCATGGGTCCCAAGTCTGAACATTTTGAGTTCGTAAAAGAACTTGTAGCCTAAATTGGTGCCTCTGAACAAGATTTAACCAGCTTCTCCATCAAAGTAATACCTTAGTTGCCTATTAGAGGTCTCATTGCATGCTGTACTGATCTCATGCTATTCATTGACATCTGTAGGAAAATAAGCACAACAAAATTAGCTTGGTCAAAAAACTCCGGTTCTCCTGCAGGACATACAGGGTATATTTTAACCTAAAGTACATATTTTATAGCTTAATTAGCATTCACCTATTTTACATATCATTTGATGAATTCATAAATATTTGTGTTCTGTCCTTTGGATATCTATTTTGTAGTTTCAATTCTGAAATTACCAATATTCAGGCTTAATTTTCATAATAGAATTATATAACTTTGGGCTAAGATTACTACTGTGTCTTAAGCATTGAATTGTGCGACATTGTCTTGTTAGAATTTTGTCTAGTGTTGTGATTATGTGAAGCAAATTTGTAATGATTTTTATTTTTGTGGTAATAGATAAGTAAAGTTCCCATGCTGTAACCAAGCGATTTAAAGCATCAAGCCTCGGTGCAAAGCTAGGGGACTAGTATTGCTTGAGTCCCCATGGTGAAAATAAATTTTCTCATATAATTTGGCAAGTTTGGGACCAATGCCAATCCAGCATCGTGATGAATTTGGGTAGGTGCAATGAATAGTGACTCCATATTGAGAAAACTGGTTATAATAGCTCGGGGACTTGACATGTTGACCACATGTCACTGCTGGGTATATGATTGTCCACCTCTGTAAATGACACAAATGAATGTTAGAGCAGCAGTTGGGTGATAACTAGACCTAGGATTTTTAGGTCCTTAAAAATAAAGTTTTAGGCGCCTAAAATAGGTTTTAAAAATTATGAAATAAGCACTAAAAATATAGTTTTAGGCATAATTAGGCAGCTAAAAATATCATTTCTATTCGAACATAAATTTAATACTAAACATTGTTCATATTACATGATATCAATTCGCCTATTAATCAAAGTACACTTTATTATAATTGGCATTGCAATACATAACAACAATTTTCTCCAGATTTTCTGTGGTCAGACTTTGCCTTTTGTCCGACAGAACCATTTTATAAGCAGAGAAAGACCTTTCCACTGATACTGAGGTAACTGGTGCATATTTATATTTAGCAACATTTGCCAAGCTAATTTCTTTAGGGAGAAGTACATCCTCTCCATTGATGGAATCACATACAGTACTCAGAATGTGAAATCCAGGATTTCGCTTTAACACATTTATCCACTTTTCCCTAACTTTTTCCCCAAATTTTCCTGTAGCACTTTTAATTTTATGTTCTGCTTCTCTAACTATTGACAATTGATCACAAAGGGATTTCCCTTTTGCTTCTAATTTAGTTATGCTAGAAGACAAAAACGAAAAATTTGATCGAATGTAAACAATGTCCCGTTTTAACACTACTATCTCCCAACAATTCTTTCACAGCTGCCACACATGCTGCACTATCTGCTGGTATTTCATTAAAAACAGGAGCTATCTCTTCTAAATGTTCCGCATAATATAAAACAGCCTCAATCCACGTTCCCCATCTTGTAATCACTGGTTCCGGTGGAAGAGGGACTCCAGGAAGTGTTTGTCGGAATAGTGCTATCCGCGATGGGGCTTTGGAGAATACCTTTTCATGTTCGAAATAAGGCTGTTGACTTTCGAGAATTCATTTCTTACTGTTTCAGCAATCCTGTGTAAAGCGTGGGCTAAACAGGTAACATGAATTAAGTTTGGATAAAATGTTTGCAGTAGAGGAGAAGCAGCAATCATATATGAAGCGGCATCGCTACACAAAAGAAGAACTTTTGAATCATCTACTCCTCCAGGATATAGCAATTGTAGACATTTATTGACGAAATATGCAATTTCTTTATGGTTTACTTTATCAATCGATTTGGAGCACAAGAGATGAGATAAACTAGGCACATCGGGATCCATTTTACCAACTACCAGATTTGCTATGTATCTTCCCATTGCATCAGTGGTTTCATCCACACACAACCATATGGAGGATTCACAAATGTCGTCTTGAATTGATCTCAAAGTTTGGTTGTAAACGGAATCTAGACAGTTCTTTCTTAAAGTAGATTCTGAAGGTACGGTCTGGTTACAGTATTTTTGTAAAAAAGATTTAAATACGGTATTCTGCACAGCATTCCACGGGATATTTGCCGCTACTAGGGCTCTGCACAGCTCCACGTTGAAATCTCTCCTACCATTTGAAGACGAGGGTTCCGTCAATAATGCCTGCTTTTAAGGTGTTGTTCTGGGTGGCCTTCGCTTTATGAGCAACTCCACTAACATGCTGATTTATATGAGATTTTTTCTCTTGTGAAACCTGAACAACGGAAACAATATTTAAATATTATAATCTGTAATCTACGTTGTTACAAATATCGCAGTTCATAGGTTCCTCTTATTTTAATATTTACTTACCTCTTTGCAGCAATAACGGCAGAATATAATTGTCCCATCATATGTCAATCCTGGAACATCCTTTATCCATTGTTCAATTAGCACACTTTTGTTGCCTTTGTATTTCGGCATTACACTGAATTAATATGTAAATATGACACTAGAAAACTGCACCTCAGGGATATCCTACACACGGCTGTCTTGGTGTATTAATTGCAACACTTGGGATAATTTTATATAGAAACTCCAATTTTATTCTGTTAACATAGGAGCAACAGGCTCCTGCACCCACACTGCTCCAGAGACTCCTCCTAACTAACATACAAAATCAGTTGAACAGTTTCCTTGTTGACAACAATGAGCAGCTATACATTTCAAATCTGTCTACTTCCTGTTTTACTAGCAGATGCTGCAACCTACTCTATTACCCATTGTTGTTTTTATCAAAATATTATTATTTAAATCTACAAACATAAATTTTAACTAAATTAAATATAATATAATATAATAAGAAATTTAGCATTTAAAATTATATATATATATATATATATATATATATTTTGAAATATACAATAAATGTTTTGCTACAAGCCGAAATGTTGAAAGGTCTTTGAACTAAATTCATCCCAGTACAGAATTTTTCTATTTCATTGATGTACGGAAATATTTTAAAAAAAATGACTAAATACGTAGAAATAGGCATTTTAGGCTCTAAAACTTTAAAATAGGTCACAGTGGGCAAAATAGGCATTTTAGGCACAATAAAATGCCTATCAAATGCTCTAATTTGATATAAAATATAAAGATATTTAATTAGTTACAAATTTACCCCTATAGAAAAAAATAGGCTTTTAGCCTAAAATCCGAGGTCTAGTGATAACCAAGGGCCTTCTATACCTTTTGTGCCATGGAGTTAGATGAATAAAGTATGTTTATAAATTCTTTCAATGTTAGTGCATTAAATTCTGAATAAATTAGCTTTGTTTAATGATCCATGGGCTTTCTTAAACAAATCTTAATAATATGTTTCCGTAACAATATGTGTTACTTATTTTAGGAATTCACACTATGAGGTATATTCATTTAGGTAAAAATTTAATCACTCACCTCATATTTTTTCTTCTTATTTTAATTTAAACTAGTTTCAGAACTTTACATTTCAGTTCCATTGTCAGTATCTCTGCGCCTTTGTTCTGTTGTTATGACAGAACAACAGTTGTGGAGGTACTGGCAATGGAACTGAAATATAAAGTTCCGAAACTAGTTTAAATTAAAATAAGAAGAAAAAATAAGAGGTGAGTGATTAAATTTTACCTAAATATAAGTGTTAATAGATTTATTTTTGAATTCCACGCTAACCCATAAAGCTGTAATGAATTACTCACTGAATCAGGTCTAAATATATCATTCATAATACCTGGATTAGGACAATTGATTATTTGATGCACTATGTTATATAAATAGTTAATATATTTTTTTTATATGTGTGCATTCATAAATAAAAGGACTATTACACTGAGCATACTGAGCTAAATCACAATTATTATATATAATTACTTTGGTGTTACACATATTAGGAGGTTTTAAAATGGGAATATTAAGGAATTAAATTTGTTTTTAAGATATTTAAGGATAGTAAATTTTCATCTAGCCACTTCTTAATTATGTTTATTCCTAAGTTATTATTGTTGTAAGTATCCTTCCAGGTTGTGCTGTTAAATATGACAGCTGCATCATCTGCATAGGAGCAGACACTATATTCATTTAGATTAATATTAAGGAGATCATTTACATATATTAAGAATAGGATGGGCCCCAAAATTGTTCCTTGTGGTACTCCAATATCAATATTTTTAATTTCAGTATATGTATTCTTAATTTTAATAATTTGTGATCTATTGGTTAGGTATAATTTGAATAAATTCAAAACTACTCCCTTAATTCCTATACATCAACCTTAATCAAAAGTTTGCTGTGATCTACAGCATCAAAACCTTCCGATTGTCTAGAAAGATACTATGTATTTATTGCCTGCATCTAAATCAGTAATTATATTTGTGGTTACATTCACATTAGCATTCTCTGAACCTAGATTACTGGGAATCCAAATTGGTTATTAGGTTATCACTTAACAACTAGATAGTGAGTCGTTAAATCTCACTTCATAAATTCTGTGATCTTCAAACACCGTACTGCAGTTTCAAGAGGCTTCTGTAGATGAAAGGGATGACCTCTTGAAACTGCAATTGCTTGAAGACCATGGAATTTATGAGGTAAGATTTCACGACTCACTATCTAGTTGTTAACTTGAAAATCTCATTATGTTATTTCCCATAATTAATTTATGTAATATCATTTAACAATTTACATTTTTTCTAAAAATGTCATTAACCTAATTTTAATGCATCAGAGTAGTCAAATAGGTCTATAATTGTGTTCCCAGATTTATATATTGGGACAACAATAGCACTTTTTGGATTTGAAGAGAATATATCTTGAGTAAAGCATAAGTAATTTATTTTTGTATATTTCACAATCATTTTAATAGGGTTTCATAGCTGTACCCTGCTGCCATACGCCATATTATTTTTTAGACTTTTAATAATTTCAACAATTTAATTTTCTATTACTGTGTATACAAACATTGAAGATTCATTGGAGAAAATTTTTTGAAAACTCACCTCATAAATTTTGTGCTTTTCACAAAACCATGTTTCAGATGAAATCTCATTCATCTTCAGTCAAAACTTCGACTGATTAAATACTTCTGCCGCCAAATCTTCTGTGCCGCCATCTATGGTTAAATTTCCATCCATCCATAGTAATTCTGCCCGAAGGCAGGTCCTTCACTATAATCGTATCATTTTCATGCTATGCTTGCAGCTTTACTAGGTATGGTAGCTTCCCATAGCTTTCCACACCGGTGAAGGATGATGATGATGATGATGATGATGATGATAAGGATAATGATGATGATGATGATAACCATATGATTTTGGGGACCGTTTGGGCCTTAAAGTTTTCCTGACATTTGTCTTACAGGTGAGGAAAACCCCCAATAAAAACCTCACCCAGAAAAAATGCCCCGACCGGGGATCGAACCCAGGCCCGCTGCATGACAAGGCAGCACACTACCTCGAGATCACAGTGGTGGACATGGTTGAATTTATAAACTTCAAAATCAAATTTTGTTTGTTAGGAATATCAAAATTCATTGATCTATATTTATTTTTCTGAATGTATATCTTCTCCCAAACTGTTAATTCTAAAGGTTTATCCAATTGTTTTAAAAGTTTTGCTTCTCTTCCAATTTTGTGATGTTCTAATAAACTATGTGCAGCAATTGCAGATTTTTCAATTTCACAATTTCTATTATTTCTAAAATGTTCTTTTGTACGAGTTTCCAAATTCCTTTTCGTTTTTCCTATATAAACCTTACTACAATCAATATACAAGGGCGGATTGGAAAGTAACGCACAATAATTTTTTTTTAAAAAGTTTAATAGTAAAAAAAGGAAAAAAATCACAAATGAACTTACATCTTTTACCTACTTTTCGACATAGTCACCAACTTTCTCAACACATTTTTCCCATCGTGTTACCAGTTTCAATATGCCCTGTTCGTAGAAGTCCGTTTGGTTGGAGTATAGCCATCTGCGCACTGCTGATTTCACTTCCACATCTGTCTCAAAGCGATTGCCGGCCAGGAATTTCTTCATGGGACCAAACAGATGAAAGTCCGATGGTGCAAGATCCGGACTGTATGGTGGATGCTGGAGCACCTCCCAACCAAATTCGGCGATTTTCTGACGAACGACAGCAGCAACATGGGGGCGAGCATTGTCATGAAGAAGTTTAACGTTAATGTTGTGACGTTTGTCACGAATGGCACGACGCAACTTCACCAAAGTTTTAATTTAGGCCGCAGCATTCACAGTGGTCCCGTGTTCAGCAAAGTTCACCAATAAACACCATGCATATCCCAGAACACTGTCACAAGCACTTTCCTGGCAGATTGAGTCACTTTGAATTTTTTCTTTACTGGGGAACCAGCATGTTTCCACTCCATTGATGCCTGCTTTGTTTCGGGCGTGTAGTGGTACGCCCACGACTCATCACCTGTGACGATTCCTTCCAGAAAGTCATATCCTTGTGCGGTGTACCGCGTTAAGTGGTCCAAGCTTGCCATCATTCGCTGGCCCTTGTGGTCGTCTGTCAGGTTCTTAGGCACCCAGCGAGCACTAACTTTACGGAATTTCAAATTTTCATGAACAATATCGTACACCGCACCATAGGAAATGTTGAACTTCTGCGATAAGGCTCGCAGTTGCACACGCCGGTCGTTCAGAATTGCCGCCTCAATGCCTCTGACATTCTGCGGGATTGCTGCTGTTGTCGGCCGGCCGGAGCGTGGCGAATCACTAAGGTTCATGCGTCCCTCTTGGAAGAATGTGCACCACCTGGAGACATTGCTACGGTCCATACAATCATCCCCATACACGCCATGCATGTCCCTGAGAATTTCACTGGGTTTATGCCCTTTGGCCTACAAAAATCGAACAACACTTCTCTGTTCCTCACAGGTGGACGACTGTAGCATGCGCGCCATCTTTGTTGCATAGTTCAAGCTTCTCTCGCAAGAGGTGCACCTGAGAAAAAATACCATCTGTAGTGAAAACTTCAAACTACATCTCTGTGAAATTTCAACATTCTAGCTGCAATACCAAGGCAGAAAAAAATTATTGTGCGTTACTTTCCGATCCGCCCTCGTAACTTATTTGATAAATTCCAGATTTCTTACTGTCTGGGACATTGACTTTTTTATTAGTACTTTGAATATTCCCCAGACTGAATTTATCTATTGGAACCGAAGTAATATTGTATTTGTCAAACATTTTTTTGAAATTTCTTATGTATTTCAGGATGGTAAGTAACTTTCTTGTACTTTTTCTTTGCATTGCAATTTTGTAAATTAATATATACTTTTTTTCTGTTTGAATTTCTTTAACTTATATGTAATTAACTTCTTATCAAAACCATTTAATCTAGCTGTGTTTAAGGTATGATTATGTTATTTCTGGAAATTTTCTTCCTTTAATGGGATATTCAACAATCTATGTATTAAGCTATTGAATATTGCTTGCTTATGTGCAGTGTGATTAAATCCTGATGATTTTATATAATTATCAGTATGAGTATCTTTCTATATATATCAAATTCAATTTTTTGTCTATCATTCCTAATTAAATATAGATCCAAGAATGGGATTTTATTTTCTTTTTCTAATTCTATAGTAAATTTCACTGATTCATCCTGAAGGTTTAGTAATTTTAAAGCATCTTCAATATATTTAGAATTTATTATTGAAAAGTGAAAGCTGAATAACAGCAAATGAGATGTGATTTATGTGTCATACAGCAGGCTATACAAAGTGGGACCATAAAAGAAATGAGGAAATTATGGAAGAGTTGGATGTAGAACACATTCTCCACCATATACAAAACTATCAGAACAACTGGAAAGCCCATTTCAACAAATGTCGTCTCATAGAATTCCAAAAGCCATGCTTCATTACTGCCCCAAGGCAAAATATCGCCGGGATGTCAAAAAAAGCACTGGATGGAAAATTCCTGTTTGAGACCGTAACAGGCCACATGGCCTAATACTTGAATGGATGTTGATGGTTATTGAAAAGATATCATCGACATATCTATACCAAATCTTAAACATCCATGGATATGTGTTAGAGATTTTACACTCCATGTAACTCAAAGAAATTAGCCAAAAATGGTGAAAGTGGATTGCTCATTGACAAACCCGAAACCTGTTTATAAAATTTTCCATTGAAAGTAAAATAAGAATTACTGACACACAGTTTTGTAAGGCTTATATATTCTTCTATTATTTCATTTTTTATTTTTAGAGAGCTCAACCATCTTTTAAAAAAAATAAACCTTTTTTCTATTGCAATGCTAGAAAACAAGGAAATCATATGAAAAGAGTTTTTTAGACTTATATTGTTCAATTTTTCAACTAATTCTGAAGAATTCTTTTTGTTGAATTTAGGAAGACATTACATTTTTGTACTAGCCATTTAGATAAATAATAATATGGTGAACCAATATTATTGAATGAGTCTCATATTATTCTCAATTTGATGAATTTTTTTAAACACCATACATTCTTGGATTTGATGGATTAGACACTTTCAACTGTATTCTTCTTCTTCTTCTTCCTTCCAAGTATTAGGCCAAGGCCTGTTACGATCCTATAGAAAATTTTCCCTCCAGAGTTCCATAGGACGGCCCAGTGATCTTCGTCCTCTTGGTATATAATTATAAACAGCTTTTGGGGATCCAATTTGAACTCATTCTTTCAAGATGGTGTTTCCAATTTAGTTGGTACTGTTTAATATATTCCAAAATTGGCGTAGTCTTCAATTCTTTTAAGATATCATTGTTCTTTTTCCGATCCTATCTGGTGTAACCCGCTGTTCTGCACATGAATCTCATTTCACAAGCCGTTATTCTGCTTTTATGTTGTCTTTTTAGTGTCCATGCTTCACTACCATAGGTCAACACTGGTCTAGCCAAAGTGTTATATAAACATAATCTAGTGTTTTTTTGTACAAGGGATGGTTTCATAACTTGATTAATAATTCCTAAACTTTTATTATAACTAGTAATTTTTCAGGGATATCCTTTTCATCCCATATTGAGAGATAATATCCAAGATATTTAAATTGATTAGATCTCTCTAAAATTTTATTCTGGAGACAGATTTTACTTTGTATGGGGTCCTTCCCATGAAATGCCATAATTTTAGTTTTGTTAATTGATATTTCCATGTTAAATTTGGCACCTATTTTTTGTAAATTATAAATTGTTCGTTGCAAATCATTTTCGGAAAGTGCCAGAAGAGTTAAATCGTCTGCAAAAAGAATAGCATCGAGTTTGAGGTTCCTATTGATGGGTATATATCCTTGTTGTGTTTTCCTCCATTCGTTTATTAATTTATTCATATATATAATGAAAAGCAAAAGCACCGGTGAAAGTCCACCATCCCTGTCTTACTCCAGTGTTGATCTTTTCCCAAGAAGATAATTTGCCATCTTGTTTAACAGAGATTTCATTATGTTTATAGATGTTGAAGATATTAGTAATATATTGTTGTGGAACGTTATCATCAGCTAAAATTTGTAGTAATATATTTCTGTCTACTTTGTCAAAAGCCTTTATGAAGCCAACGAAGGCGATATGAGTTTCTATATTGAATTCCTTGTGCTTTTCTAATAGTTTTAGAGTGAAGAATCCATCTATACAAGATCTACCCTTTCTGAATCCATTCTGCTCTTCTCCAATTATATTTTCATAAATTTTTCTCAATTTATTCTTAACTATATTAGCATAAATTTTATATCCAGAGTTCAACAAGCTAATTCCACGATAGTTATCTTTGATTTGGCAACTTCCTTTTTTGAAGATTGGTATTACAATGGATTTGTTCCAGCTTTGTGGTATTTATCTTGTTTAATAATAGTATGCCCAGAAATATTCAATGGAAATAATGACCTTTTGTGGAAAATCCCCAATACCAAACAAAATTTGTCTAAATGACAAAATTTTAGAGAGAGTTAATGAGTTTACTTATTTGGGATATAAACTCTCTTTTGTTGAAAATTTGGATTTATCAGAGAAAATTGTGAAATTCAACAAATCAATGGGAATCATTAATAGAGTTTTAAAACCTTCATTAGTGCAAAAATCAACTCGTACTCGTCTTCATCAAATAATGGCTCGACCAGTCCTATGTTATGGGAGTGAAGCGTGGACTATAAGGACGAGAGATGAAAGCAGACTAACAGCTTGTGAGATGAGATTTATGCGCTGAACAGCTGGCTACACCAAATGGGATCGAAAGAAAAATGTAGAAATCCTTCAAGAACTTAATGTGTCACCAATACTGGACTACATCTCCAGATATCAGCTTAACTGGAAGGAACATGTCTCAAGAATGGCTAGATCCAGTATCCCCAAGACAATAATGGGAAACAGTCACTTGGTCGACCTATGAAAAGATGGCACGAAAACCGCTTTCTCAGGCCGTAACAGTTCTTCTAGGACTAATACCTGGCAGGATGATGATGATGATGATGAATAATAGTATGTCTTATTTGTTTTAAAGTATTATCGAATACTTTAAAACAATATTCTGTTGAATATTTTCATGAAAAGCACAAAATGTATGAGGTGAGTTTTAAAAAAAATGTCTCCAATGAATTTTAAATGATTATTATTACCTCATAATGCTTACATCCCAACATTAATTTTGATATAAAGATTGAAGAACTGGGTGGGACTGCTATGGCTATTATTAAAGATTGTGCCATTTGTTTTTATTTTTGATCTATGCTAGTAAAATGAGAGTTGAAAGTGTTACATATCTCCTTTTCATTCTTGATGCTTAAATTTTTAGATACTATTTTAGTTATAGGGTGTTTTCATGTATTTCATTCTCTATTGCCTCATCAATGGTTTGCAAGAATTTTCTAGGGTCATTATGGTTATTGTATATTTTTTTCAGAGTAATATCTGATTTTTACATATTTTACTATTCAAGTATAGAACAAGTGAGCAATTTTAATTACCTGGGATACAATGTATCATATAGAAAAAGTGAAGACATTGAAAACAAAATAAATAAATTTAATTATATGTGTGGCACCATAAAACGAAGTCTCAAAGAAACTAGAAAGGAGACACTTTTAAAATTTTATAAAACAATGGCGGTTCCAACACTACTATATGGATCGGAACACTGGGTCTTAACCAAAAAACCAGGAATGAAGAATAGAAACGTCAGATTCTGAGGAGTGTGGATCAAAGGCGAAGTGAGGATATACAAAGAGAACTGAATATTCATATTATTCGTTTTTAAACATCATAATGATGGACAAATTATATTTGAAAAGAAAAATATACGCCTAGACTGAGGTTTGAACCCAGGACCTTTGACTCTCTATGTCAATGCTCTATCCAAGTCAGCTACCTAGGCCTCCAATCTAAATGCGTATTTTTCTCTTCTAATTAACTATGTAGTCTAGGTGTATATTTTTCTTTTCAAATATAATTAGAACTGAATATATTCAAACTATCAGATAGAATTACACAATACAGAGATGAATAGATGGACCACATCAATAGAATGGATAACAATAGAATTCCGAAACAGATTCTTCATTACAAATCACTAGGACGAAGAAATGTTGGAAGACCCAGTAAAAGATGGATAGATGAATTCTAACAGATCTAATCCTTGATGCTGATGATGATGACTATTCAAGTTAAGATATCTCTGTATTTCTTATATCAATTTAGCAATTCAATATTTTCGGGTTCTGCTTCATTTTTTTTGGCTAATTTATCTCTAGTTTGAATAGATTCTACAATACCAAAAGTAATCCATCTTATAATTTTTTTCATTGTGCTTGTTACATTATCTGCAATATAGGTTGTGTGTTTATTAATGTTTTCTCATTGTGAAAATATTTGCTTTTCCTGACTATAGCTATTTTTGCCTACAAAGCAATGATCTTATGTTTTCTTTGTATTTCAGTTGAAGACGGATTACTCGAGTACCAGTTTTCCCATAAATGAATTGTTACATCATAATTTTAAAATGTTTTATCAGTCCAAAAGAAAAAAGTACTCAGATATGTGGAATAGCAGGAATTGCACTGATTTTATTCCTTAATTCAATTTTAATTTTTTTTTATAATGCAAGATATCTCTATATGTATCAGTTTAATTTGTTTTAGTCAAATATTTATATATATATATACATGGCAGTTTCTGTGTAAGTGATTCGATTTGATTTATTTTTAATAAGTTTTTTCCTTTAAATTTCATGGTTCCTTCCACAAATTAGATCAAATGTGATGTATATTAATCACAATTGTATTGGCCTGAGTAGCTCACTTGTAAGTTTTTAGCAATGGTTATTGAAGGGTACAGCTGCACTCTTCAACAGTGAATATATTTTAAGTTCCAGTTCAGATCAGGGTGTTGTTACCCAATCCATCATTTGAAGTAGTTTCTCAATTATGGTTTTAATGAAGGAGTCACATAATGTCTACAGCGATAAAGTGTTTGGTTAATGATTCAAAGGTTGTGAGTTAGAACCTTGTTCAAGTTTTCATTTTTATAATGTTATTATTCTATATATATATATATATATATATATAAAATATATAAAATGTTAGTTTTGGAACAATACAGCTGCATAATAAGTGTTGGGTTTTAACAAAATTAAATGGGAAATTGTGATTAATGCAATTCAAAGCATTTATGAAAACACTACAACCTGACAATATTAATTATAATATGATTTTTCTCTTTCTATAAAAATTTAAAAAAATACATTAAATATTTTAATAGAAAACTGTTAGTACCAATTAACATGAATAAGGGAATCAGACAAGGATATGATTGTCAACAGTCTGTTTAACATTTACTTCAATACAATTGTCAAGGAATGGAAACAAAACAATAATGAAATCCAAATGAACAGCGAGATGATCTATGAACCACATTCCATGCGGGTGACCAACAAATAATAATTTCGAAATCTGAGGATGAATTTGAAGTTGCATGAATAATTGCCCCTGCTATCGTTTTAATCTTTATTGCAATTCCTTTGCAAAAAAAACTGTTTGAGTTAAACAAAATCCATGAAGAATATTATATGGAAATATCAACTTCAAAAAAAAAAAAGATAAAATAATAAATGAGAATGTCCAACAAAAATATAGGAAGAGTCAAAATAGCCATATGTGGGGAGATAATAGAACATTAATCCAATTTCACTTATCAAGGAAATTGGATATCAAATAAAGGAAAAGATAGAATAAAAATACTTTTGTATTGAGGATATAATTAAAACTTAAATTAAAGAGAAAATCTAGCTAAACTTAAATGGAATTCTCTTCATTTTCTCAACAGTGTAAATAGAACTAAACAATAACAACCTGTATTGGCTTCTATGATTGCACAACATCCTGCCCACCCTGGTGTATCTCTAGGGGATTGACCAGCTGATGGGCCTGTTTAATTTTGTTCCATCCAGCTGGTGAAGGATGTCTGTTCTCATCCTTCCATGTCTTCCCGGAAGCCCTTTTCCAAACGTACTGCATTTGCTGACCTTTGGTGAGGTCCTTTGGTTATGGGGCCTTTTCACTTTATGGTACTCCTCAGCTGAAGCAGATATTCTTTCTTCTAAAGTTTCGGAAATTCCTGAAGAGCTCTCTTGTCTTTTTTGGAATTCTGAAGACAGATTTTAGCTGTAGTTGATTCTCCTGCAAATGTAATGGCTGTCAACTTCTTACGCACAAGGAAATGGGATGAGGTTAGGATGTCAGCAGCATCTGTCTCTTTATCAATTGGACTGCTATTTAGGGTGGCTTCAATGCCAATAAGGATTATATGAAGACCTACTTTCATTGAATGAATGTGTTATTTCTTATCTTACCTCATAGTTTATGTCTTCTTAAACATGGGAACTGCAGTTTTCAAGAGGAACAACCCTCCTATTTTCAACCAATATTATGACTCTATTATTTCCCATATTTAACTATGAAGACCTACTTTGTCTGTCTGTGAACACCTGAGTACCTTTCATAAACATTCTTTGGTGAAACATGTTTTCGAGAGGCCTCCTACAAAATTTATATTGCTGATAAATTAAGGATGACTGAATATCAGGTACTAATTTTATGAATTAAATTAATGTTTTTATTACCTCACCTCATATCCTTTTTCTTCTATACTGCAGTTTCAGAGCTTATCTCCATCGTCAGTAGCCTCTGGTCGACCGGTGTTATGTCGTTTTTTGGCGGTTTTCTTCTTACTTCTATCGGTGGACCGATGAACCTCTCTCTGGATCAGGTCAAAATTTGCAGGAGTTTCAAAATTCATGAGTTTATCTTTCTTGTTTTTTTGGATGTGGATTTTTTCCCAGACTGTGAGTTCTTTTAGTTTATATGAGTGTTTGATTAGGCTAGCTTCTATATCGATTAAATGTTTTTCAGACCAAGCATGGGCTGCTACAGCTGACTTGTCCACTTCACCCTTTTTTACATTTCTAAGGTGTTCTTTCAATCTGGTTTTTAAATTTCTTTTTGTTTTTCCTATATTTAAAAACCAGATTGAAAGAACACCTTAGAAATGTAAAAAAGGGTGAAGTGGACAAGTCAGCTGTAGCAGCCCATGCTTGGTCTGAAAAACATTTAATCAATACAGAAGCTAGCCTAATCAAACACTCATATAAACTAAAAGAACTCACAGTCTGGGAAAAAAATCCACATCCAAAAAAACAAGAAAGATAAACTCATGAATTTCGAAACTCCCACAAATTTTGACCTGATGCAGAGGTTCATCGGTCCACCAATAGAAGTAAGAAGAAAACCGCCTAAAAACGACATAACACCAGTTGACCAGAGGCTAATGACGATGGAGATAAGCTCTGAAACTGCAGTATAGAAGAAAAAGGATATGAGGTGAGGTAATAAAAACATTAATTTAATTCTTAAATTAAACCTCATAGTGTTCTTTCCCTGTGAAAGTTAAATAACTAATTTTATATTACAATTTTATACAGTGACCTCAATTGAGTATCATAATGTATTTTAAAATCATTAGGAAGTTACATTATAAGGTTTAATTTACAAACTCAAATATCATAATGTATTTTAAAAATCTTGGAACCAACCTCCTCTTCCACAATTCTCACCACCAAGTTGCCCATGGAGCAATGAAGATCCGCTATATTCAGTTATGATACATTCTGGAGTTTCTTAGTAACTGTTTCAAGTTCTAAGATCTCCTTAATGGGTGCAGAGAACATACAGGGATTGTTTGAAAAATATGGTGTGGGGTATATCACGTCGATTGGCAAATCTCTACAAATGCATCAGAAATTTGTTTGTACATATATATCTGTAGATAATTTCAGATGAAAAATATAAGTGGCAACACATGTGAACAAAAAAATGCAAGTTTACTTGATTTCACTGCCATTTTTAACATATAGGAGACCTGCAAAATCCACATCTATCACGGAAAATGGCAACATAGGTTGTTTACAGTTAAGTGTAAAAAGGGTCTCCATCTCAATGAATTTAAAGTTGTGAGCTATCTTACAAGGCAGACATGAGTGCAATACCATCTTAATAAACTGCCTGGTGCATAATATCCAAAATTCTTTATATACAGCCTTTGAAAAAAAATGATGGTGAAAAGTTAGAAGTTTTCAAGAGCGATTCACATGAGTAAGTTGTTACATGTGCTGTCTCCTTTGAGGTCAAATCCGGCGGCATAAGGGGCCAATCATAGATTTATACCAATCGTTATTGAAAGAATTCCAACAAATAAATATATTAATTAAATTTATAAGTTAAGAAAGTTATCAGATGACTGAAAGAGAGTAATGGTCACTTAAACCAATCAATAGTATATTAGTGCTTACTTCTGAGGCAGTATCTGTTTCGTTCACTTCAATAGAGCAGTCAGTAAAATGCTTTCTTGCTATTATGCAGGCTCAGGTTCGATCCTGGTCAGGAATTTTTTTAATAACGTCGTTATTTTTTATAATGCCTACACGTTATATAAATAAATTTGTATATATAGGGAAATTAAGTAATTAAAAGAAACAGCTTATATATATATATATATATACACAATGAATAATGATTGTAAAATCTCATTACTTTGTTTAAAAAACACAAGGCCTAACATGATTGTTTATTTCCACTATTAATGTAAAATGCGTCTGATTAATTTATATTAAGACAAGTTAATATATAATTTCATTATACAAGTAAGTCCTGCAGTATTGCATAGCTTCATACAGACAGTTTCTAGCAGGGAACGGTTGTGGTCTAGTGGAGGGAGCTTATATTTCCCATGCAAGAGGTCACGTGTTCGATCCCGCTGTCATGCCTTTTTCTCTCTAGTCCGTATCTCAATTAATTTTCCTTTTTTTTTCTTTGCTTTGTTTTATTTACAGCATTTACCACACTACTTATATATGCGAAATTATTTTCCATTGCATGTCACACAACGAAATGGAATGGATTTTAATTTCTCAAATAGTCGTATACTTGTGAACCAAACAACTGACCTCTGGTCATGCGCAGTGGCTTCATTCTGGGACTTGAAAATTACCTGTGCGCCAACAATTATTTCAAAGGCTGGACCTATTCTAAAATAATGCAAACTCCTAGATGATGCAGTCGTATTTGAGTGTGTCTGATCTACAATTTTGTGAAATTAAGTCTACCATCTAGTTATATTATTTTTAGTCTGATCATCTTACCTCAATATTAATGTTCAAGAACAAATCAACATTAATATTGAGGTAAGATGATCAGACTAAAAATAATATAATTAAAATAACCTCAAAACTTACTTACTTACTCACTGGCACTATCGAACCCACAGGTCCATGGCCGCGCAGACATAAGCTCTCCATACATCCCTATCCTGAGCTAATGCTTTCCAATCATTCCCTGTATAATCTACTTCCCTCAAATCATAGTTAATGTTATTCTCCTACCTCATTCTTGGTCTACCAACTGGGCGTTTTCCCTCTGGCTTTCCTACAAGAAGCTTCCATGCAAGTCTTTCATTCCCCATACGTGCAACATGTCCTGCCCATCGCAGTCTACGAGACTTAACTGTTCTTATTATATCTGGCTTCCTATAAAGACCATGTAGTTCATTGTTATGTAGTCTTCTCCATTCACCTGTCTGTTCATCTCTCTTTGGTCCAAAAATTTTCCTAAGTACTTTATTCTCAAATACTTGTAATCTCCTTTCCTCCCTTAAAGTAAGAGTCCATGTTTCGCACCCATATAATATAACTGGTAGAATAATAGTTTTATATATTTTCAGTTTAACGTTTTTTGAAAGGAGTTGGGACATCAAGAGTCTCTGCAATGCATAATAGCACGCATTTCCAGAATTGAGCCTATGTTTAATTTCTTTGTGCATCTCATTCCTACTTGTGATTATTGTTCCTAGGTATTTGAATTCAGCCACTTCCTCAAAATTTCCCTCATTTGTCATTAGCTGTCCATTTCCATTATATAATGTATTTCTACGTGTGACCATATATTTAGTTTTATTGATATTTACTTCCAGTCCTAATTTCTTAGTGTTACTCAATAGTGTGTGCGTGTTGGACTTTAGTATCTCCTCGCTATCGGCCAGTAGTACTACATCATCAGCATAAACTAACAGCTTATTAATACCATTCAGTTGTAAGCCTTCCTCATTCTCTAAAGATTTAATGGCATGCTCTAGTACAAAATTAAATAGTAGAGGAGATAGTGCATCTCCTTGCTTCAACCCATTCTGGATTTCAAAAGTGTCCGAAAACTGTTTGCCTACACGCACCCTACTCTTTGTGCCATTTAGACACATTCGTATAAGTCTAACTAACTTTTTGGGAATTCCGAACTCCAGCAGGATACTATATAACTTATCCCTCTTAATTGAATCATATGCTTTTTTGAAGTCTACATATAGTTGATGTACAGTACCATTATATTCCCATTTCTTTTCTAAAATCTGTCTTATACTAAAATCTGATCTGTTGTAGACCTGTTTCTTCTAAATGCACATTGATGATCTCCTAGAATGTCATCAATATAGGGAGTAAGTCTGCTTACTAATATATTTGTTAGAATTTTGTACGAAGTTGAAAGTAATGAGATGCCCCTGTAGTTGTTGCAATCAGTTTTATCTCCTTTCTTATAAATTGGTACGATAATTGATTCCTTCCATTCATCTGGAAGAGCTTCTTTTTCCCAAATCATACTAAGCAACCAGCGTATCTTGTCCATCAATTTTTCTCCCCCTGATTTTATCAGTTCTGCTGGGATCTCATCTGAACCTGATGCTTTATACATCTTCAATTTTTCAATCGCCATTTCAACCTCTAATGCACTTGGTTCTGCAACTAGCATCTCTGCTGTCTGTAAATTATCCTCCTCAATGTCCTGTTCTGTATGTACATTTAATAGCTGATTAAAGTAATTTTTCCATCTATTTAATATACTTCTGGAATCTGCAATCATATCCCCATTTTCATTCCGAATTATGTTTGTTCTAGCCTGAAACCCTTTCTTCTCTATACTAATTCCCTGATATAATTCTCTAATGTTCCTATTTTTTGCATTCATTTCAAGATCATTAATCTTCTCTTTCAAATATTCCCTCTTTTTACTCTTTAGTAACTTGGTGGTTTCCCGTCTAATACTACCCAATTGCTCTAAATTTACCTCATTTGGCTCATGTAACCATTTTATTTTTGCTAGCTTCCTTTTCTTTACAATGTCGGTACATTCCTCATCAAACCATTTCTTGTTTTGCCTCTTTTTTAAACAGCCAATGCTTTCTGATGCTGACATTTAATAGTATCTCTTATAGCCTCCCATTCTTTATTTATATCAGTTTCTTCTTTGTTTGCCACATTGTCATCTGAAGATTCCAGCACTTCAAATCTATTAGCAATTTTGATTTGGTATTCTTGCTGCATTTCATCATTTTTCAAGTTTTTTAATTCAAATTTTACAGAATCATCTTTAGCGTTTGTTCCTCTCATAGGCGATAGCCGTTGTCTGATTTTCACTCTGACCAGATGATGATCCGAATTGCAGTCTGTCCCTCTAAATGATCTAACATCGATGATGCTACTGTGCCAGCATTTATCCACTAATACATGATCTATCTGGTTCCGAGTTTCTCCATCTGGGGACGTCCAGATGTATTCATGAATATCCTTATGCTGAAATGTTGTGCTCTTAACAATGAGATTCTTTGATGTGGAAAATGTGACTAATCTAACCCCGTTGTTACTATCTTCATGGAGACTGAATTTGCCTATTGTTGGTTTGAATATATCTTCCCGCCCCACTTTTGCATTAAAATCTCCTAAGATAATTTTCAAAATTTAATATGGAAATATCAATTAACAAAACTAAAATTATGGCATTTCATGGGAAGGACCCCATACAAAGTAAAATCTGTCTCCAGAATAAAATTTTAGAGAGATCTAATCAATTTAAATATCTTGGATATTATCTCTCTATCTGGGATGAAAAGGATATCCCTGAAAAAGTTACTAGTTATAATAAAAGTTTAGGAATTATTAATCAAGTTATGAAACCATCCCTTGTACAAAAAAAACACCAGATTACGTTTATATAACACTTTGGCTAGACCAGTGTTGACCTATGGTAGTGAAGCATGGACACTAAAAAAACAACATGAAAGCAGAATAACGGCTTGTGAAATGAGATTCATGCGCAGAACAGCGGGTTACACCAGATGGGATCTGAAAAGGAACACCGATATCTTAAAAGAATTGAAGACTACGCCAATTTTGGAATATATTAAACAGTACCAACTAAATTGGAAACACCATCTTGAAAGAATGAGTTCAAATCGGATCCCCAAAGCTGTTTATAATTATATACCAAGAGGACGAAGATCACTGGGCCGTCCTATGAAACGCTGGAGGGAAAATTTTCTATAGGATCGTAACAGGCCTTGGCCTAATACTAGGAAGGAAGAAGAAGAAGAAGATAATTTTCATATGATATCGTGAAAGGCTATCAAATAAGCATTCTAATTCTTCATAGAACTCATCCTTGATCTTGTCATCTTTATCTTCTTTGGGGGCATGTACATTTACAATTATAAAATCATGTTGTTTACCCTTTAGAATTATGTATGATATCCTATCACTAACAAACTTAATATCTTGGATAGCGGATAGGATCCTCCTTATGACTAAAAAACCCGTTCCAAATGCAGGACATTCTGCACCCCCGTAGTATAATGCAAAGCTTCCTGATTCCTGACAACCTTCTCCTGGCCACCTAACTTCCTGTAAAGCGACTATATCCAAGGGCGATTTATCTAGTTCTTGCGTTAATAACTCTAGTGCCCTGCTATTGTATAAAGTCCTAACATTCCATGTTCCTAGGAACATGTCCCTGTATTTGAGCCTTTGGCATATGTTCCCTGAAGTAGTCCCCACCCGGAGAACTGAATGGGGGACTATTTGACCTCAGAATTGAGTTTAATTTCTTTGTGCATCTCATTCCTATTTGTGATTATTGTTCCTAGGTATTTGAATTCAGCAACTTCCTCAAAATTTCCCTCATTTGTCATTAGCTGTCCATTTCCATTATATAATGAATTTCTACGTGTGACCATATATTTAATTTTATTGATATTTACTTCCAGTCCTAATTTCTTAGTGTTACTCAATAGTGTGTGCGTATTGTCCTTTAGTATCTCCTCGCTATCGGCCACAATACTACATCATCAGCATAAACCAACAGCTTATTAATACCATTCGTTTCAAGCCATCCTCATTCTCTAAAGATTTAATGGCATGCTCTAGTACAAAATTAAAGAGTAGAGGAGATAGTGCATCTCCTTGCTTCAACCCATTCTGGATTTCAAATATCAGTTCCTAAAATTAAATATTAATTACAATCTACCATCTAGTATTGCTGTGTTCTTCTGTGTTGTGAATAAAATCTATAGATTGAAGTCTTCCACCTAATCTGAAGACATCTTGATTTATAAAAGGATTGTAGCGTGCAAGTTTATAGATATTCTGAGCAACTGTTCACTCTGCTGCAGCATGTCTAACTCCACAATAAAATTTTGATTCTGGACATTTTTGATACAATACATACAAGTGTTTTGGAGTTCAGTGCCTGGTTATAAATAGTCTTCTCCCTTAAAAACTTAATAAATCAAAATACTCAGGCCATGATGTGCAGTAGCCTCTTGAGCATCCAGGATGGGTTCAGTTGTAGTATTTCTGGCATTGATCAATTATGTGGTTGTTATATCAACTGACCATGTGACATCTTGTGCAAGTTCTGTATGGAACATATTACCATGTGCCTAAGGATAATAGTTGATCCCTCACGTGAGGTAATCTGCAGGATTTTGATCTCCAGGGCAGTGTCACCATTGACTAGGGGTTGTTTTGCTGATTATTTCTGCAACATGGTTGGTAACAAAGGTCTTCCATTTGTTTGGGTTGTTTCTAATCCATCCCAGTGCTGCCATAGAGTCACTCCATAGTATAGCTCTGCTGATATTTAAGGATATCTCTTGACAAACTTAACAAAGCAAACACATGCCTATGAGTGCAGCAAGCAGCTCTAGTATTGGTAGAGTAATTTTCTCTACTGGTGCTAGTCTCTTCTTGCTGCATACTATTTGAATGTAGCTGTACTTTTGTGGATTAATTTCATGTATATATCAACTCCAGAAGCATCAGGAAATGCATGCATGTATGTCACATTCTAGCATATTTTTCCTATCCCTATCCATCTGGGGATGCATATAGATGACAAATGATGGAGCCTGTTGCCCCAAGAGTGCCATTTTCTCACCATATCCTGTGGCAATAACTCCTCCAATGCTAAACTTCTCAGCCAAATATCTTGAAAAATCATTTTAAAATTGGTGAGAAAAGTCCAAACCGATCATAAAATTGTTGCGTTGCACAAAAAAAGTTTCTCTTAATTCATGATTTATCCATGAAATCTCTCTAAATGTTCTCCTTATTGGTTAAGAGGCAGTTTTTGACAGTTATTCTAATTTATGCCCATAAACATATCACTGGCCTTTCCTCAAGACCAGAGTTTTTCAAACTTTTCTATCCATAGAGTCCTTTTAAACCCAAATAAAACTGTGAAACCCAGTGGAATATTAGTGATGTGTATTTTACAGACAAATATTAAATTACCAAATGTAGTCCTGACTTATTTTTACAACTAACATTGAACATATTTTTATGCATTATACATATTTATTTATCTAATGGCTAGTTACATGATACAGGCATCATTAACAAAGCAAACAAGACAACTGAAACAACTAAAAAGGGATATCTTCAATCTGGCTTCTATGTGGGATTGAAGAGCTGAGCACTGTTGAAGATGCTGCTGATTTATAATTTCTTCAGTCTTACATAATGGACAAGCTGAAGATTGCCTAATTCCCAGACAATGATGTTTTGCTAGTATATCATTCCCAGTGTTGAGATGAAAAAAGAGCCACTGTAGTTTTCCTCTGTTCAAAAGGTGTATTTTGAATCAGGTTTACAATTATATTAAAATTGTGTTTAGAATACTGTAAATCTGTTTCTGATGTTGTAGCTATTAATACCGAATCATCTGCAAAAAAGCAGGGAGTTTATATTTAGGTTTCTATTAACTTGAATAGAACCTTGTGTCATCTGTCACTAATCTTGAAGTATTCTATTCTTGTATATGATGAAGAGCAAGGGCAAGAGGCCACATCCTTGTCTTACACCCTTATTAATTTCGGTCCATTCTGTTTGTGGACCTGATTGGAACTGATACTTTCATCTGATATTTGGTTTTGGACAGATTGACTTGCATGTTGTTATCATTACACCAAGTCTCAAGTTTCTCAAGAGCCTTGTTCAGAGCGCATTAAGTTCTCATTTTAGTGTTTCTGCCCAGAAGACAAAGTTATCTGCATAAAGGAGGCATTTTATGTCTGATATAGAGTTAAGTTCAGAAATCAGATCATTTATATTAGAGGTTAAAGAGTGTACAACTGGAGACAGCACCTTGAGTTACACCTGTTTTTGGCATTTCACATAGAGAAGCTGTTGCCATATTTCATTCTGCAGAGTCTTTCATGGAGAAACGATATTCTCCATTATAGCACATTGGATCTTACACCAGCTTTAATAAGCTTTAGCTCCAGGTTTTCTTTCCATACTTTGTCATAGGCACAGCTGAAGTCAACAAAGACAGCAGTTAGGATTTTACTCTTTTTCATCAGAAAATAATAAATCCCCAGGTGAGGACAAAATTCGTAATGAATTCATAAAACATTTAGGAGTAAAGGCCAAACAAACAATTATTTTATGCTCCAATAAAATATGAAATATGGGCACCTTCTCAATGGATAAAATCTCTCATCATACTACTACTAAGAAGGGTAAAGACCTGTCATACATCCAGAACTTTAGACTTATTTCCCTCATAAGTAATTTATCCAAGGCTATGGAAAGAATAGTTATGAGAAGACTAAACTGGTATTTAGAATCTTCTGACATTGTAGTAAATGAACAAGCTGGTTTTTATGAAAATGGATCAAGTTTCAAAGCCTGTTCAACACAAAGGAAACTAATCTATATTTGGGTCTAAATATATTTTTTTCTAATCTTTCTACCAATTGATAGATATAGTCTAAGATCCGGCTGCAAGATTACTACATTCATCGAGTGTATGAACAAAATTTGTTTCGTAAAATTGTGAATGACTGAATACACTTTTGCCGAGTTGCCTATTAAAATTTGGCTGCCAGTATGTTTAATTGAAGTATAATTAATTAATTTATTCAAAATCATTTGATTAATTTATTAAAATAAATTATAATCCAGTTCACAGAAATCGATATATAGAGCTTGAAAAGTTTTGGTTGCCATTGCACACTTGGCCATAACCTTCTCATAGCCAGGTGTAAATAGGTATTACTTTGTTACATTTATACATTCATGACGTACATACTCGACTGTTATATTAAATTAAAGCTTTTTTTTTGTGCATGATAGAATGCCTCTGCCTCTGTAAAAGTGGCCGCAAATAAGGGTTGCTAGCTGTTAAAGATAGGTTAGAGTGAAAGAGAGTTAGCGCTTTACATCACTCATCAGACAAAGACGGTGATAGCCAGCTGTGTGAGTTTTTAGCACTATTGCACATGTGCCGGTAGCTAGTGTTCTCAACCAATGGCACTAACAGTAGTAGAAATGACTTAATGCTACTCCTAAAGACAATTATAGGCTGATAAATTAATAAAACTTTTTATTTATTTATAAATTAGTACATTTAATTAAATTTATTAAATTTTAATAAATGAATTTTGAAATAGCTAGAGTTCCCAATCAATAACGCAAACAGTAATATGAACAACTTAATGCTGCTCCAAAAGAAAATTATCATCATCATCATCATCATCATCTGCCTTTCAAGTATTAGGCCCATTGGCCTGTTACGGTCTCCCGCCATCTCCGAAAAGGTCGACCCACAGATCTTCTGCCTCGAGGAATGTAGTGAAGAATTTGTTTTGGTATTCTGTGACGATCCATGCGCTGAATATTGGCTAGCCAATTGTTTCTATATTCTTGGAGGTATTCAGATATAGGTACGATGTTTAACCCTCTGGCTATTGTTGAATTTCTTTGGTGGTCTAGAAGGCTATAACCTGCAGTTCGTCGCAGAAATTTCATCTCCGTGGCTGTAATATGATGGTCATCCTGAGTTCTGATGGTCAAAGCTTCACTGCCATAACAGATTATGGGTCTAGCGAGAACTTTATAGATTTTCATTCTTGTGTGTCTCTGCACTTTTGATGGTTTAAAAACTTGGTTGATAATTCTTAAAGCTTTATTATAGTTTTGTATTTTAAAGGATATATCACATTCCTCATTATAAGTTAGATTATATCCTATGTATTTAAATGAATTTACTTGCTCTAATATTGATAATAGATTAAAAAAAAACAATTAATTGATAAATATGATTTAATATAAAATTAATTTAATGCAAGTTTTGCAAAAATCTTAAATTCTTGCTTATCCTTTTGTTTTAAAACTGTGTTTTTTAGGCTGTCCATGTGATAACCACAATCCTCTGATAATAAAATATCATGGTACTTATACTCTTTTTGCGGTGAAACATAACATTGATACACACTTATGAAATTATATCCGATTGAAATTAAGCACATTAGACTTTTTACCACATAGAAAACACTTCTTCATTTTTTAAATGTTCAGCTTAACTTTAACAAATGTAATAATATGTGGAGTTAAATAAAACAACAATGTTTATTACGAGCTCCAAAACACGTGATTATTATATGATTAGAAAACCAGTATTACCATTTAGTTGAGATTGAGAACACTAGCTACCGGTGCATGTGCAATAGCACTAAAACTCACACAACTGGCTATCACCGTTTTTGTATGATGAGTGATGTAAAGCACTAACTCTCTTTCACTCTAATCTATCTTTAACAGCTAGCAACCCTTATTTGCGGCCACTTTTACAGAGGCAGAGGCATTCTATCATGCACAAAAAAAAAGCTTTAATTTAATATAACAGTCGAGTATGTACGTCATGAACATATAAATGTAACAAAGTAATACCTGTTTACACCTGGCTGCGAGAAGGTTATGGCCAAGTGTGCAATGGCAATCAAAACTTTTCAAGCTCTATACATCAATTTCTGCAAACAGGATTATAATTTATTTTAATACCAAGTGAATCAAATTATTTCGAATAAATTAATCAGTTATATTTTAATTAAACACACTGGCGGCCAAATTTTAATAGGCAACTTGGCAAAAGTGTATTCAGTCATTCACAATTTTATGATACAAATAAATTTTGTTCATACACATGGTGAACGTAGTAATCTTGCAGCCGGATCTCGTACTAATAATGTTGTTCATTATTTTCCAGAATCTCTAGAGAAAACGCTATGGAAATTTGGGAAAAATGGCTGAACAAAAATAAAATAAACATGGAAAGCATAAAGGAATATATAATTTTAACTTGGGATTGTGTATTTGCCAACAGTCTTAGATACAGTGACCTTTGGTCTTGCAAAAAATGCACAAAATGACTATGTCATGTAGGAACTCCATTAACTGTATTAAGTTTCCTTTTTCTGTATTTTTCCTCTTTATATGAATGAGTAGGCGACAACAGATATCTTCCAGAAAGGCATGCAGTAATTTAGGGGCAAGTATTCTCCTGTATGAGTCCTCATCTCCTCCAACTGATCATAGACTAACTAACTCACTCACTCACTGGCACTATCGAATCTGTAGGTTCATGGCTGCGCGGCCATAAGCTCCCCATACATCCCTATCCTGAGCTAATGTTTTTAATCATTCCCTGTATAATCTACTTCCCTCAAATCATAATTAATGTTATTCTCCCACCTCATTCTTGGTCTACCGACTGGGCTTTTTCCCTCTGATTTTCCTACAAGAAGCTTCTATGCACGTCTTTCATTTCCCATTCATGCCACATGTCCTGCCCAATGCAGTCGAGATTTAACTGTTCTTATTATATCTGACTTCCTATAAAGACCATGTAGTTCACTGTTAGTAGTCTTCTCCATTCACCTGTCTGTTCATCTCTCTTTGGTCCAAAAATTTTCCAAAGAACTTTATTCTCAAATACTTGTAATCTCCTTTCCTCCCTTAAAGTAAGAGTCCATGTTTTGCATCCATATAATATAACTGGTAGAAAATAGTTTTATATATTTTCAGTTTAATGTTTTTTGAAAGGAGTTGAGACGTTAAGAGTCTCTGTAATGCATAATAGCATGCATTTCAAGAATTGAGCCTATGTTTAATTTCTTTTTGCATCTCATTCCTATTTATGATTATTGTTCCTAGATATTTGAATTCTGCCAATTCCTCAAAATTTCCCTCATTTGTCATTAGCTGTCCATTTCCATTATATAATGCATTTCTACGTGTGACTATATATTTATTTTTATTGATATTTATTTCCAGTCCCAATTTCTTAGTGTTACTCAATAGTGTGTGCATGTTGGCCTTTAGTATCTCCTCGCTATTGCCCAATAGTATTAATCATCAGCATAAACTAATGGCTTATTAATACCATTGAGTTGAAGGCCTTCTTCATCCTCTGAAGATTTGATGGCATGCTCTAGTATAAAATTAAATAGTAGCAGGATGCTATATAACTTATCCCTCTTAATTGAATCATGTGTCTTTTTGAAGTCTACATATAGTTGATATACAGTACCATTATTTTCCTACTTATTTTCTAAAATCTGTCTTATATTAAAAGTCTGATCTGTTGTAGATCTGTTTCTTCTAAATCCACATTGATGATCTCCTAGAATGTGATCAATGTAAGGAGTAAGTCTGCTTACTAATATATTTTTTAGAATTTTGTACGAAGTTGAAAGTAATAAGATGTCCCTGTAGTTATATTTAAATTAATATTGGGAAGTAAACATTATGAGGTTATATCATCAACAGTGAGTGGAGAACATATTTTTAACGACTCACCTCATATATTTTAAAATTTCTTTGATACGGCAGTTTCAGACAATATCTTGTCCCTCTTCATGACTGAAACCACCGGTATCAAAGAAATTTGAAAATATATGAGGTGAGTCGTTAAAAATATGTTCTCCACTCACTATTAATGTCCCTGTAGTTGTTACAATCAGTTTTATCACCTTTCTTATAAATTGGTATGATAATCGATTCTTTCCATTCATCTGAAAGAGCTTCTTTTTCCCAAATCATATTAAGCAACCGGTGTATCTTGTCCATCAATTTTTTACCCCCTGATTTTATCAGTTCTGCTGGGATCTCATCTGAACATTATGCTTTATACATCTTCAATTTTTCTATTGCTATTTCAATTCTAATGTACTTGGTTCTGCGACTAATGTTTCTGCTATATGTAAATTATCCTCTTCAATATTTTGTTCTGTATGTACATGTAATAGCTGATTAAAGTAACTTTTCCATCTATTTAATATACTCTTGGATCTGTCTACTGGGTTCTTGGAAGCTGCAATCATATCCTCATTTTCATTCCTGATATAATTCTCTATTGTTCCTATTTTTAGCATTATTTCAAGATCATTAATTAGTGATTAATTCCTATAAGAGTTAAATCATTAATCTTATCTCTCAAATATTCCCTCTTTTTACTCTTTAGTAATCAGGTGTTTTCCTGTCTAAAACTACCCAATTGCTCTATATTTACCTCATTTGGCTCATGTAACCATTTCATTTTTGCTAACTTTCTTTTCTTTACAATGCCATCACTTTCGTCATCACCATTTCATGTTTTGCCTCTTTTTTAAGTAACCAATACTTTCTGATGCTGACAATTTAACACATTCAGTACCAGGCACTCAGCAGGGCATTTAAACCCACAGGCCAGCCATTTAAATACCCAGCTACCCTTTTCGTGGCACTTCAGGAAATGGACATTATTCACAAACTATTAGTCCTAGAAAATTCAAATTTTGTACATACCTAAAGGAGATATCCTAGTAGGATTTGATGGTGTGATATCTCGTAAAACAGGCTCCAGGGTGCAGAGGAATACAGACCAATACATTTTTATATCTGGTTTTTGCACTATGCCTGTGATGAACATCAGTCCTAAAAACTTTTTTCTTTTCTGGGATGTCAACAGGTCTCCATGCCTGCATTATTGAGCTTTTTTTGTGAATGGACGTGGTGCAGCACTAATCACTTGATTTGTTTGATCACATACGTATTCGAAAAACTCTTCATTGAAAAATATATTGACATATGACATAATATCCATTTCATTTTTTATTTCAGTGTTCACCCCTGGGTTCCCTGTGAATGGTAAAACAAGCAGACAATAACTTGGGTGATTGACATCACTCACGACACATGGTATTGACGTATCAATTTCAGGAAGTGGAAGTTCATCTTCACTTTCACTTTGTGGTGAATCTTCTAATTCAGGAATCAGTTCATCACCTGAATCATCATTATACAAAATATTCACTAATTCTTCTTCAGTGAGATATTTTTCTTTTGCCACGGTTTCACTCATGCACAAACAACAGCGCGATAATGAGAAAGATATATGACTGCATTGGAGCCTGGAGGCAAGTTTGGGTGAACGAATTCCATGTGTTGTTTGTTTTAAAAATAAAAGGGGATTCACCAAGGTTAAACGTGTCAAATGGGAATAGAAAATGTACATTTACATGTCATCTATGATCTCCAAGACATACTAAGCCAATACAAAATTTAGGTGCCGAATATAAACGCGGTTTGTTTGTGCCCACTCTAAAATGAGTTAACTGACCGACGACCACATACACGATAGTCTCTTTAAACGCCTTAACTGGTTTATGGTACTGAATGTGACACATAGTATCTCTTATAGCCTCCCATTCTTTAATTATATAAGAGTTTCTTCTTTGTTTGTCACATTGTCATCTGAAGATTCCAGTACTATTAGCAATTTTGATTTAGTTTTCTTGCTGCATTTAATCATTTTTCAAATTTTTTAATTAAAATTTTTTAGAATCATCTTTAGCGTTTATTTCTCTCATAAGCGATAGCTGTTATATGATTTTCACCCTGACCAGGTAATGATCTGAATTGCAGTCTGTCCCTCTAACTGATCTAACATCAATGTTGCTACTGTGACAGCATTTTTCCACTAATACAAGATCTATCTGGTTCCGAGTTTCTCCATCTGGAGATGTCCAGGTGTATTTATGAATATCCTTATGCTGAAATGTTGTGCTCTTAAACAATGAGATTCTTTGATGTGGCAAAGGTACTAATCTAATGTCATTGTCGTTACTATCTTCATGAAGACTGAATTTGCCTATTGTTGGTTTGAATATATCTTCCCGCCCCACTTTTGCATTAAAATCTCCTAAGACAATTTTCACATGATATCGTGAAAGGCTATCAAATACGCATTCCAATTCTTCATAGAACTCATCCTTGATTTTGTCATCTTTATCTTCTGTGGAGACATGTACATTTACAATTACAAAATCGTGTCATTTACCCTTTAGAATAATGTATGATGTCCTATCACTGACAAACTTAATATTTTGGATAGCGGACAGGATCCTCCTTCGGACTAAAAAACCTGTTCCAAATTCAGGTCTTTCTGCACCCACATAGTATAATGCAAAGCTACCTGATTTCTGACTACCTTCTTCTGGCCACCTAACTTCATGTAAAGCGACTCTTTCCAAGGATGATTTATCTAATTCCCGCATTAATACCTTTAGCACCCCGCTATTGTATAAAGTCCAAACATTCCATGTTCCTAGGAACATCTTCCTGTGTTTGAGCCTTTGGCATGTGTTCCCTGAAGTAGTCCCAGCGTGGAGAACAGAATGGGGGACTATTTGACCTCCAGAAAATTTTACCCCAGTGGAACCCATGTCCGCATTTCTTGACGGTTGTATTTTTACGGTCTTTCGACCAAGGTATTTTTTTCATCTGGCTTATCATCTTTGACCAGTCCGGCATGGGTAACCCTATCGGCAGCAATGCTACAACCGGCATAGCTCTAGGGATCATTTAAGCACACAAGCTATGCCACTGCGACAAGGTAAAGATACCATGGAGGCTACTGATCATAGAGCTTGTATTAATGTATTACATTCAATATTTATGTAGTTTAATGCCTCCAGATTGTCTGAAACCACAGCATCAAGATTCTCCAGAAATTCTAGGTGTGATTGAATAATCCTGTTTTTAATATCATAGCGTGATTTTAGGATCTGTTTTGTTTGCTTGTATGTGTGACCTGTAATGGCTAGCCCAACTATCAATTGTTTAAGCTCTCCTTCCAGATGTCTCTGGAAAAATGCATGCTTGTTTATATTAGAAACTTGTGGGTCCTTATCCACAGAGGTCTCCATTGCTCCCAGAACCATTGCCATGCTTCGATACCTCCTATGAATGATTATAACCTTACAGTTGGTAGTTTAACGTCTGACATGGTGAAGAGAGCCATTAGAGTCAAGTGGGGGTGGTGACTCCATCACTAATCCTGAGTTTAATGAGATTTCTGGCTTTCCAAAAGGCTTGTTTACTATTGTCTATATATTGTTTACATTGGTGAAACATTGTCATATTCTCTGTCTTCAAGTAAAACTTGTACAGTTATCAAGGGCAAGAAGATTATCTAGCATCTCCCATCACTGTTCACTGGGATATTGTACTCCTCAACAATTGAATTATGGAAGGTAGATTGATAAAAAATATCTATTTTATTAATAAAATGCGTAGCACTAGTGCATTGAGTCACTTGTTTGTGTGGAATAGCAAGCTACTAGGGCTTAAGACTTAAAGAAGCTTCTCTATTTATAACTTTGAAGGTTATTAGTTTAATTTAACTTCAAATCTTCCGAGTTCGATTTAAGTTAAATTAACTTGTAGTAAATGTTAATAATGAGCGTTGTGAACTTGGAAACCCGGTCTACACAGTTGGTCATTTTGAAGTTACTACAGATTTGATTTCTTTATCACCCTATAAATTTTGCACTTCTCTTTATTCTATGTGAGATTTTTTTTTAATTGCTTTATTTTACATATGTGATAGATTCTCTTCCTTATGTGTTTGCTGTAATTTCTTATCTTCGGTGTTCCCATGTCATGTAGGCACTAAAATTTGATTATCTTAAGTATTCCTGGGTGGTTGCAGCACCAAAAATTGTTGAGGATATAATTAATTTTTAAAGAGAAAACTAGCTTAACTTGAATGGATTCTCTTTATTTTTCTCAACAAGTCAACTGAACTAAAACAAAACAACCATGCATTGCCTTCTATGATTGCACAACAACACAATGCATGACATAATCAAATGTTACTTTGGCAAACAGATATTAGCAGCAACCAAATTAGGTTTATGTAACATTATTTCAAAACCTATACTCCTCTATGGCTGCAAAACCTGGCTAGTAGACAATATGGTTACACAGGTAATAGAAATAGCACAAATGAAGTTCCTAAAATCATTATTAGGCTTTACAAGTTGGACTACCAAGGAAATTCAGATATCAGGGAGAAACTTAAACATCTAAAAAGTAGACAATGTAGTAGGTGACATAAAACTGTATCAAGAAAAATGGCTCCAACATGTACAAAGAATGACACATCTCAAAATATACACTACAAGTAAGAGAGACTTGGGCTGAAAAAAAAAAAAGAAAGAAAGAAAACACCTATGAGAGCCACACAGAACAGGTAGTGTAGAAGACTAGGGTCGTATGCAAATACATTAGTCTCTACTCAAATTACTTCCAATCACTGGTGAGCTGAGATCGAGTTAACGGCCGCCTTAACCGGTCATGCATGAATGTTGACTTTTCGTAATATTGGCAACGAATTACCCAGAATTCTATGCGATAAAACCACTTCCGTTATTTTCGTCTGCTATAGAGGAATGCATTTATGCTTGCATCCCGCAAATAATACCGTATACAAACACGTCTGTGACGTGCAATATTACGCCGATTCTCCTGTTCTTCCAGTTGAATTCTTTGGTAGACTCTATCAAATTCCTCTTCTCTGCGTATACCGAAAACATGATCGAAGTCTTCAAGGTCCGACATCTTGGATAAGTTTCAAACTACATCGGTTACCATCGGTTTCCTTCGGGATTTTCACATAAGTTTATATCTTGAGCTACGATCTTAAGGTACCTTGTCAGGTAGCTTACAATTATTACCACGTGAATAGATTTCAGAGTAAGAAAAATGTGTTTGAATAAAACTTTATCAGCAGAGAACGCCTTTTACTGTCTAATGCGTTCAAACATTCGACCCTAAAACCTATATCTAATATGTATTGAATTAATCAAGGGATTTGGGAACACTATATTCATGGACTGGAACTTGGGTTATTTTCTATCATTTCAATGTTGGAACTACAAACAATAAGAACAATGTCAATGAATAGTCAAATATTTTTGTTATACTTAGGAGTACAATCTGAACTGTGTGAGAGATTAGAAAAATCCATTGATTGTAAAATGTAAATATAATTTTTTTTACATGTGAAGTTTATAGTTTATCTTTTCTGGGCTTTTGATCTACTTGGAAGGAAACATGTAAACATAAACTGATATTTATATTATTATTGTGTACATCAATGAATTAAATTATGTTGGGAATATTGAAGAAAATAATGAAATTTGAGTCATAATTGTAGACTACTTCAACAATAATTATTTACTGAATAAATGTCCCGAACTGTAACAGAAAGCAAAGATTTGATTTCAGTAAGCATATCCATTGTTTTAAATCAATTTTTTTTATAAGAGTGATGATTTAGCAGAAAATGAAGGTATAAGTTTGATAGGATTTTTAATTTACTTTGTTTTGTCATTTTATGCAATGCACACACATTTATTTATTTCCATTAGAACAAGTTGAAGAAAATTATAATCTCCTGCTACAATTAAATTATACATAATTATATTATATCTACATTGCAGTTTCAGCAGATCCTGTAAGCGGACATTTTTTAAATGCATTTCATTTTGTGAGATTTTTAATACTGCATTCAAATTATAAAATTAAAATTAATGAATTTACAAAATTTTAGTCTTTTGCAATGTATAAATAAGTGATTTATAAATTTTGTGATAATGACTTCTGTGTAAAATTGGAATATCAGAGAATTATATCAGAGAATTAGGATAGAAGGGAAAAAGGCTTCAGGCTGAATGAAAATTAAAATATGATTGCAGATTCTAATAGATGGAAAAATTACTTTAATTAGTTATTAAATGTACATGGAAAATAGGATTTTGAAGATTATTTACTGACAGGAAGTATTAATCACAGAGCTGAGGGCATTAAATGGGAATAGAAATATTAAAGATGTATAAAGCATCTGGTCCAGATTGAATGGTAGCAGAACTCATAAATGGGGGAGGGATTGATGGAAACAAGATATACCAGTTGCTTAGTTAGGAATTCCTAAAAATTTAGACTTATTCAAATGTGTTTAAATGGCACAAGTAGGATGGGGGTAGCAAACAGTTTTCAGATTCTTTTGAAATTAACAATGGGTTAAAGCAAGGAATTGCACTATTTCCTTTCCTATTCAATTTTGTACTAGAGCATATAATCAAATCTTCGGATGAAAGGGAAGGGTACAACTCATTGGTATTAATAAGTTGTTGGTATATGCTGATGATACTTATATTATTAAGCAATGGGAATACCAAAAGCCAACACACACATTCTATTAAATAACATTAAGAAACTGAAGCTAGAAGTAAATATCAATAAAATTAAATGTATGATCACATGAAGAAATATGTAATGTAGCAAAAAAAAAAAAGAATGAGTGGACTCTTGATCTCGAACATTTCAAGTTTTAACGCGCTATTCACATGAGTAAACTAATTGCACATTAGAACTACAATAAGTTACCTTTCCTCCAACTAAGAGCATTCTTTTAAGCACAATAAGCCAGCGAATATACTTAGCTCAGTGCGTTATAACTTGCTTCATATGCAAGAAATCACAGGGTTGATTCCTGTTGATGTTAATTTTTTTTATTAATTAAATAATAAAACAGTTTTATTTGATTTTCATATTTATTATATAATTCAGTGACAGCTGTTTCAGTACACTGTACCTTCTTCAGATATGTTAAATTATGAATTGTGTTCCAACTGATCTAAGCAACAATACAACAATATTTATTTAAATTTTTTAATTTAACAAAGGGGATTCATTCAAATAAGTTGAGAATTTAACAGTTTGTTACTACTTTTAAATTTCTTAATTTCTACAGCCTCCAAAAGATCTAACTTCTTACCCTTATCACAAACATGTAAAATTTCAAAATTTGGATCAAAACAATGATTAAATTGGAATAGGTGGTTAGCATATTTTGAATATTCTAAATTTCTGTTATATGCTCTCATGTGTTCCTTTATCCGAGAGATAAAAGGTCTTCCTGTTTGTCCTATATAGACATTGTCACATGTGCCACACTTCAATTTATATACACCTGATTAATTTTTATTTTTTTTATTTTGGTTTTATTGTTTTTTATTACATTTTGTAAAGTTTTATTGGTTTTAAATGCCACATTAATGTTCAACTTTTTTTTTAATTGTTACAATGCTTTCTATTTTATTTTGTCTATTCACTCTTAAAGGGGGGAAAAAAAACTATTTGGAAGTATTACTATTTTGTACTATTATTATTAATATTATTATTATTATTATTATTATTATTATTATTATTATTATTATTATTATTATTGTTCTTGTCCATCATCTATGGGCTTTTATTAGGCTGAACTTGACCTATACAAATTAAATATTTTAATTGAAGGGTGAAACTTTTTCCTCACTAATAAGTAATAAATAAATAAATTATATTTAAATTAATATTGGGAAGTAAACATTATGAGGTTATATCATTAATAGTGAGTGGAGTACATATTTTGAATGACTCACCTCATATAATTTCAAATTTCTTTTCAGTCATGGCTGAAGAGGGACAAGATATTGTCTGAAACCGTCGGTATCAAAGAAATTTGAAATTATATGAGGTGAGTCATTAAAAATATGTTCTCCACTCACTATTAAAAATAAATAAATACCCATACATAAATATATGGAGCCATATTATCTTTTATTACATAAATTTATAACATTATTATTATTAAAGCGTGGTACTGCATACACAATTAAATGTATACTGGTAGCTAAATAGTGTTACAGAGTTTAAAAGGCAGGAATAGTATTTAAAATAGTATAAAATGGACGTAGATTATGTGGCTGGAATTAAATGTTATAGAATGTATTTTGTAGAAATACAAATGATAACAAAAAAATCATTGTCGAAGGATTGGAAGCCAAACTCTCATATATATTTCATTTTTTCGTAATTGGTTTAACGATCTTCGCTACTCGAATGTCGGATGCCAGGCATCTAACTCCCGGTTGTCTTGTTTACTTTTACACTATGCACGAGAATTGAACTTTATTCGAAATGTTGCAATTTGAGTCGAACACTCAAAAATATCTAGAATCATGTCTCCTTCACTGCTCTTTAACTACCGTATTTAAGACCATTAAAACCAAATACAGCATATTTAAAACATTTAACAGTGCGTTACCTTGTGAACCACAGCTTTAGCTCTTCAAGCGTGTGCAGTGGATCATAACAGCGACTTTGCATTTTGAAGTTGCTCATTCTTTTTTTTTTGCTAAGTGCCCATTATTAAATGGGAATCGACATTTACCTATAAATGAGGGAAATTTTGAAGAAATGACAAAATAATTACAAACAGAATTGAGTTGCAGAAAGAAATTAAATATAGGCTCAACTCTAGAAATACCTGCTATTATGCAATATAGAGGGACTCTTGTCATTCCAACTTCTCTTAAAAATGTGAAATTAAAAAGATATATAATATGGTTATATTATTTAGATATGAAACAAGATCTCTTATTTTAAGAGAGGAGAAATTATTAAGTTTATTTGGGGATAAAGTACTGCACTTAGAAAAATTTTTGATCAAAGATGAGAAAATATTATCTTTATTTGAGAATAAAATGCTTAAGAAATTTTTTGGATAAAAGAGAGTTGAACTGATAGATGAATGGAGAAAAGTACATAACAGTGAGCTACATGATCTTTATGAGAAACCAGATGTAATAAGAACAATTAGGTCTCATAGATTGTGATGAACATGACAACTGACATGAATGAAGAATGAAAGAGGGGCATGGAAGATTGTTATAGGAAAACTGGAGGTAAAGAGCCCAGTAGATAGATCAATAATGAGGTGGGAGATCAATATTAACTATGATTTGAGGGAGGTGGTAAATATTAGCTCAGAATTCGGATGCATGTCTGCACACCTATGAACCGTTGAGTTCAGTAGTGCCAGTGTGTTAGTTCATGAGTTTTGAATTCAATAAATTTTCTGTTTTTTGGAGAAAATCATTATTGAATATGGCTCCTCATACACAGTTGTCAGTAAGTGAAAATGTTTAATATAATACATTTGGGAATTTTAACATTATGAGGTTTTATTGATAAGAATTAAATGAATCATGAATTCTTCTTACCTCATACTTCTTTGTTTTTTTTTTAAATACAGCACTGCAGTATCGGAGAACAATCTTCCCCATCATCAGCTGTTTTCACAACTGTCAATTTTTTCTTTTGCCGGTAATTATTCAAACTGCCATCTGGTGTACTTTTGAAGGAGTAATTTTCTAAACTGCCATCTGGTGTATTTTTGAAGAACTTTGCAATCAAGCTTGGTTTGTCCACAATCTCTAAGTTCATGGTTCTAGTATGTTTTTTTTAAATACATATATTTTCCCAAACTGTTAATTCCAAAGGTTTAGATAGATGTTTCAAAAGTTTTGCTTCTTTTTCAGTTCTATGATCCTCTAATAAACTATGTGCTGCTATAGCTGATTTTTCAATTTCTCCATTTTTTTTTAAGTTTCTAAAGTGTTCTTTTTTACAAGTTTCTAAGTACCTTTTTGTGTATATCCTATTGCAATCTTTGCAATCACTTTAATAAATTCTAGATTTTTTGTTGTCTGGGGTGTTAACTGTATTATTAGTTAACAGTAGATTACCCAGGTTGAATTTGTTAATCGGAGCCAATGTTATATTAAATTTTCTGAAATTTTTTTGAAATTTATTATGAACTTCAGGATGGTAAGTAAATTTGTTGAACACTTTAGAAACATAAAAAATGGAGAAATTGAAAAATCAGCTATAGCAGCACATAGTTTATTTGAGAATCATAGAATTGAAAAAGAAGCAAAACTTTCGAAACATCTATCTAAACCTTTGGAATTAACAGTTTGGGAAAAGATATATATTAAAAAAACCCTACTAGAACCATAAACTTCGAGATTCCGGACGAACCAAGCTTGATTACAAAGTTCTTCAAAAATACACCAGAAGGCAGTTTAGAAAATTTCTCCTTCAAAAGTACACCAGATGGCAGTTTGGATAATTACTGGCAAAAGAAAAAATTGACGGTCGTGAAAACAGCTGATGTGGGGAAGATTGTTCTCCGATACTGCGGTGCTGTGTTTAAAAAAAACATAGAAGGATGAGGTAAGAAGAATTCACGATTCATTTAATTCTTAAGTGAAAATGTTTTTAACAACATCATAAATTATGAAATTCTTAATTTTATAAAGCCTGTAATGTGTTTAAATGCAGTGCCTTTGAAAAATATGTGTGCAAAAGAAGGTGACTCATATATTATATGTCTGGGAGCAGGGTTGGTTATATTATATAGCATGTTAAGTGCATAGATTTCTCAGTAATCTTTCTTGTACTGCCACAAAATGTTAGTTCTTGTTCTATAATTTGTAATTTCTCTTTTTTCATTCTTACAAATCAGCTTTCTTCTATCACCACACAATATTAGTTCTTGTTGTATAATTTGCAATTTCTCTTCTTTAATTCATATGAATCGTCTTTCTTGTATCACCACACAATATTAGTTCTTGTTGTATAATTTGCAATTTCTCTTTACGAATCATCTTTCTTGTATCACCACACAATATTAGTTCTTGTATAATTTGCAATTTCTCTTCTTTAATTCTTATGAATTGTCTTTTTTTGTATCACCACACAATATTAGTTCTTGTTGTATAATTTGCAATTTCTCTTTACGAATCATCTTTCTTGTATCACCACACAATATTAGTTCTTGTTGTATAATTTGCAATTTCTCTTCTTTAATTCATATGAATCGTCTTTCTTGTATCACCACACAATATTAGTTCTTGTTGTATAATTTGCAATTTCTCTTTACGAATCATCTTTCTTGTATCACCACACAATATTAGTTCTTGTATAATTTGCAATTTCTCTTCTTTAATTCTCACAAGGGCAGTGAACAGTGAAAGATATTAAAAAAATTGTGAAAAATTAATTAATATTTTAAGGGAAGTAACATTATGAGGTTCATTCTAATAGAATTAAAATTAAATTTTAAAAATTAAAATCAAATTTTATTATGTGAAAAAATTAGTTATCTTGTTAGAAAAGTAAACAATTTTTTTCTTTGACATTGTATACATCTCATATCCTCTTTGGTGATGACTGATGAGTATATTTTTTTAGTGTCCTGGTATTTCATTATAAACTTACAATTTTGAGATTCTTGATGTGTAAAGAGATATATGGTGACTCAGGTAGAGATATATCTTTTTCTTCACATGTCCATTTGAGCTTTTTTTTTTCAGTTTTTCCGGTATCTTCATTAAGTCTTGTGGCCTGTTATGTCTCATTCTCTCAGTTCGTTAGACAACTCATGTATATTTTTTCCAGAGGATGTTCATTTATTATCTTATGTGGTTTTCAAAGTACATTAAAATTCCATTTCTATTTGAAACTCTGTATTTAGTCCAAAATAAAAGTTTGCATTTTATTTTCTTAATCTGCAGTTACTTATAAAAATTTAATTTTTTTTGGGAAATGATATGGTATATATCACTTCTATAATTTTTTTTATAATAAATACAGATTATTCTGAAGCATTTTATTTTTTATATTGCCCCATAATACAGTAGAAATTGCATAGTATGGTAAAACCTAAGAATTTTACTGGTTACAATCTGATTCTAATCTCTTTATGTTAACATTTTTTATTTTATTTTAATGAGAAATCAGTTGTATATGCTGTTATAAAGTTGTTAAAATATTCATATTCACTTTAATATCCAACCTGTTTAAATAAAAAAAAATTGACTTTAATTACACTAGACTTATAAAGTTTAAGAAGTTATCAAAATAATTTACTTTCCTAGAGAATAGCATCTACTAATTTAAATAACTTCAAATTGAAAACATGGCTAATAGATCAGTTTATGATATTAATAAGTTTTATTAGGTAAGTTTGATTTGATATTGTAATTTTTGTTTATATCTTTTACATTTATATATCTAATATCAACTTCAATATACCAGTAATATATATTTATACCAATCTAACAAAAAACAAAACAAGATTTTTGTGCAGAGTCAAAGATCAGGAAAATTAAATAATTTTTTATTAAGTTTAATAATTATAACGAGTCTTCAATGCTTACCAATTGTCTAATTGTTAGATTTATGCAGAATTGTTGACTATTTATTTGTGATATACAGTGATATATTTATTTACTGGAATAATTCACATTGCCATGTACATTATAAAGACCTACGAAAAGTCTTTTCTAGTATTCTATAATTTTCTATTGATATATGTAAGATTTTGTTGCTTGATAGGTACTGAAGCTAGTTCCATATATTTTGAAGAAAGGAAGTCTGTGTGCTAAAGCAAACTGTTCTCATACATTTAATACGGTACTGTATTGTAAAAGTGAGTTGTTTTCATAATGTGCATTCTCTAAAGTATTTATAACTATTATAATTTTTCAAATACCAGAACATAATAATGTGTGATACAATGCCAAATCTTTAGGTGAACAGCTATCTGTTTTAGCTGTGTTGTGTATACTTGAGAATTTGTATAATATTTGAGAATGATTTGTAAATTGAAGATGCCATCAAAATGTGGCTTGAATACATACAGGGACAAGCAATGTTGATGTTTCAATGCATATGAAAAAAAAGATACTCATTTTCATATATGAAATAAAGTACATTGATGTACTAATTTTGTTATTTTTACAAAGATGAATTAGGATGTACAGCACATGTGGCCTACCTGCATGCCTTGAGTCCTTATTATAGTTCCCTCACTCTAATTATGTTCCTTGAATACCAACATTGACATTTTTCTACCATTACCTATTTGTCTACGTTATAAATTGTAACTGCTTGAGCAGGGTTTTAAAATAGGTTATGCGACTTGCTTCAGCGGGTAATGTATGCATCTGGTTTGGCCTTCACGGTATGTGAATACAGTTGTCAGCTTTAAGTTATCAAGATGGTAAGATGATTTCACTGGTGCATCGTATTTTATTGTGTAAAAATTATTTTATGTATGAGTCTCTGATGAATTGTTAACTTTTTTTATTAGGAATATTCCACAATACAGTGATTCTCCTTCAATCCAAAGTGATTTGTCACCAGAAGTTCCCGTCTAAAGCATCTTCTTCACTCAAATCTCTAGCTTCCATAATTCTCCTCACTCCATCTATCCAAAGATCTTTAGGTCTGCCTCTTCCCCTTCTTCCATTAGCTTTCTAATCAAGGATCTTCTTTGGTATTCTATCTTCTTCCATTCTTATGAGGTGTCCATACCGTTTCAAACATTTTTCTTCTATTTTTTTCTAATATGTTTTTTTTCAACTTGCATAATTTCCCTAACTTGCATAATTTCCCTTATTATGCTGTTTCTGACTTTATCCCTTCTTGAAAGTCTTGTCGATCACCTCCAAAAATCCTTTGTACTGCTAACAGCTTGTTGGCTTGTTTTCTACTTACTGTCCAGGTTTTAGACCTATATAATAAAATGTTTTGTAACAGAACTTGAAATATAGTTTTCTTTATTCTGTATATTATATTTCTATTCCAAAGCACTGAGTTCAATGAACCTGATCCAGAGGTTCATCGGTCCACCAACAGAGGGAAGAAGAAGAGTTTCTTCCGATCGACATAACATCAGTCGCCAAGAAAGTGCTGAAGATGAGACCTTTGTGGTCTCGAAATCGCGATTTACTTAGAAAATGTATATGAGGAGAGGTAAGAAACATTTAATTTCACAATAAATTAAACCTCATAGTGATTAATTCCTATAAAAGTTAAATACCAATGATTCTTCCATCAGTTATCTTCTTCCAATTTCTGTAGTTGAATTCTCTTTTTTATCTAACATATATCCAAAATATTTAAAATTATTAACATTACGTATTCTTCCTGAATTACATTTTAGCTCATCTGTTGTATCCAATGAAAGATATTATGTTTTATTATAATTTATCTGTAACCCCATTTTTTGTATTCTATCTCTCATTTCCTTAATATGTAAGATGCATCATCTGGATCCTGAGCAATCACCACCTGATCATCTGTGAATAGTAAATGGTAGAGGTAATAATTATCTTCTATTTGAATTCCCATATATTTGCAATGTCTTGACCAATTCTTTGTACAATTATTATCAATATAAATTTTGAACAACGTTGGTAATAAGCAACATCGTAGTAGACCTTTTGATGTTTGGAATTTTTCTGAAAGTGGGACATTCCATATCAAATCGGACAGCAAAAAATCTTGCAATTATTTTTTTTAATTTTATGTATCCCTAAATATAGTGAATACATTTATAAACGTATTAATACAGAAATTTAATTTTTATCATTTATAGGTTCGTAGTTATGATGATCTAAAATTATCGTAAATATGATAAACTAAAACGTTTACTAACTAATATTTCTGAAACAGTAAACAGCAAAAATTTGTTTCAAACATATTTATATAGGTGATATCATGTAGTTTAAGGGTGTTATTTTTATAATTAGGATATTTTTATTTTCGGTGTCAATTTTCTGTTTTATGGCGGTTTACTGCAGTACATATCAAAAAATGAAAACGGAAAAAATACAGGATACTATTCACGTAATAAGGATTAATTTTCAGCAATTACCCTTTTGGAGAGTTGAATAGTTCAGACAATATAAATGTTTTTTATTCTATTTTCGTAAAAAAACTCGCGGGTCCACGGCGCATCAGATTCATTTCACGACCAAGGTCGCGCGCGTACTTTATTAAAAGAGCTTCATCAGTGACTTTTTCAACTGCCATTAAATCGAATAAATTATTATATGTTGTGCTTAATGGAACAGTACCGTAAATTTATAAAAGTGGCGATATTTTAATTCTTACGCAGTAGATATTTATTTATCAAATTTTATTGCTGAAGTGAGAAGTAAAGAGCTCTGTTACTTACGTTTACTGTGAATTATTAAACAAATTATTTATAACTAACTCACTCACTGGCTCTGTGTAACCTGTAGGTTTCATGGCAGCGCGGACATAAGCTCTCCATACATCCCTCCCGAGCTAACGTTTTCCAATTATCCTCTGTATAATCTACTTCCCTCAAATCATGTATAATGTTATTCTCCCACTTCATTCTAGTCTTCCAACTGGGCGTTTTCCCTCCGGTTTTCCTACCAGAATTTTCCAAGCACCTCTTTCATCCTCCATACGTACCACATGACCTGCCCATCGAAGCCTACGAGACTTAACTGTTCTTATTATATCTGGCTTTCTATACATATCATGTAGCTCACTATTATGTAGTTTCCTCCGTTCACCTGTCTGTTCATCTCTTTTTGATCAAAATATTTGCCTAAGAACTTTATTCTCAAATACTCGTAATCTTCTTTCCTCCCTTAAAACAAATTATTTATTTTGTTACAAATTTTTCATTGCAATTAAATGAAATATAATAAAAACTCTTACACCATTAATTGAATAAACTGGTATAGATTTTTATTATGTTATAATTACTAATTTCAATCTTAAAATAATTTTTATTGAGTGTACTGTATTGTACCCTGGAAACTATGACGAAATAGCGTTGTTACAAGATATCACTTCCAAATAAAACCGAATGTTTTAATACTAGTACCACTTCCTAACAAACGAATGAAATGCTGAATCAGCGCGTCTTCTTAAAACATCTGTTCCTCTATCAACAATTCTCAAGTTCAGATTATTTACTAGACAGTAGATTTAAATCAGTGCGTGTGTTTAGTGTGTCACCTCATTATTTTAAGTATTACAATCAAATTTAAAATAATCTTTTATCGTTTTTAACTAACAAGTTTGCAGATTGAAGTGTTTTATTTTATTACTGTACATATAATTACACTGTCTATTATGAATAAGCTTAACTGGTGTTATGTGAATGGAAAGTGTTTCAATCCACTCGGACGACGACATAAGAGTAGTTTAAAAAAATTCAGATCTGTCCCTCCATGGAACTGTGAGGAACTCGGGGTACCCCAAGAACACTGGCTCTCGGCAAAAATATGTAGTAATTGCAGGCTAATTTTAGAGGGTAAGAGAAATGTTGAGGATGTACAGCCCAACATATTAACTAATACTGAAAATGAGGAATCCGATGTAACACAACCTAGTAATAATAACGATAGTAGTTCCGACGTCGTTAAAGAATCGGCTATACCAACATTAAATGAATCATTTAAATTGATAGGGGAAAGTCCCATTAAGAGAGCAAAAATGTCTCACAATAAATATGTGAAAAATAAATATAAAAGTGTAACTGAGGCAATTAAAAATAAAATTTTCCACCAATTTGACTCTTCAAGTGAAGAAGAGGATAAATATGAAATTGAGGTTTTGGAAAATCTTAAGAAGGCGTTTGCTGCTAGCAGTGATAAAAAAGATAAAATCAAAATTCTAACGTTGCTTCCACTCTCCTGGCCAGTAAGAAGAGTACAACAGCATTTTTATGCATCAAAACATAGCATTAAAATAGCAAAATAGCATTCAGAATTGTTACGCCTTTAAAATTCCATTGATTCCTATCGAGTTTGAACCCGCGAACCTCGGAATCGGAGGCGTGCAGAGTAACCACTAGTCCACGATGATGATGTTAATAATGTTATAATGATAATAAAAATAATGTAATGATGATAATAACAATAAAATATTGTTAGTGCGCAAAGGACTATTACCAAGTAGTTCCGTCATTGTTTGTACGAGCGAGCGATCTCCACTCACGCGAAAGGTATTGCGGGCAGTCTACACATGGGAGATTTTAGGAAAAATAATTATTTTTGGTAGTTTCCTTTCAAGACTCCACTTTAATACTAATTACAAAAAATTAACTGGTGTTCAGGTAATAATGTGGCACTTTTTGATTTTATAATTTTTTTGGTGAGGAAGGTCAATTGCATATTAATAGCATTTACGCCCTTCAGGAAAACGTAAATATTAACATACTAATTTTCACGCGATAGAGCATAAAATCATCTATAATGTGACTATCTTTTCAAGTTGAGGGAATAGCCATACTTCGAGAAATGTATTTTATAAAAGAGACTATTTAAAACAATACGATAAATTGACAGCTCTATTACTATTTAATTACACCAAGCGAAGACTTGAAATTCGGTACAGATATTCAGTATATCATAAAGTTTCACTGTAAAAAAAATGGTAAACTTTTAAAGATGTGAGTTCATTTTTCACAATTTTTTTGCCGATTTCGTATGGAATGTCCCAAGTCTGTTTCCCATCTTAATTTGGTATTTGTTCTCTGGGTATAATGATCTTATAATACTAAATGTTTTGTCACTTGTATTCGCCTCTTCTAGGGCTTTCCAGAGCAAGATTCTGGGTCCACTATCAAATGCATTTAACAAATCAATAAAGATGAAATCTACTGGTTGTGATTTCTCTCGGCATTTCTCTAACAGCTGTCTCAGTATGAATATATTATCAGTGCATGATTTGCCTCTAGTGAACCCACTTTGTTCTTCCATATATATGTATTATATATCTAATCTATGTTTTATGATGCGAGTGAATATTTTTCTAATTGAGTTATTCACACATATCCATCTATAATTACTGCAGTTTCTTCTCTCTCCCTTCTTATATATTGAGCTTATAAACCCCAATTTCATTTCTGAGGGTATTGTTCCTCCTGTAAGAATATTTGTTAATAATGAATTTTTATAAGATTCATGATGTGTTCCGTTGAGGTTTATTCAAAACTAATATAAAATTATAGAATATTCACCTGAAAGGTCCGTCTCCTCAACTTAATTATCATTTAGCTGTAGCGCTTTCGGGACTTGTCCCATCATCGGCAGGATTCAAAACTGGTGTTTCACTGAAGATCTGGTAGAGGGGGTTGCATGTATTGGGTTCGTTTTCGTTTATCAGGCTGTCGTTTTGAGCTGCTTTCTAGATTTCCATCTCTTCGAGTACGTTTATCTTCACTGGATTATTTTCTCTGTGCATCACTGTTAGGGTGTTTTCAATATTTAACATGCGATGTCCTTCATGGATAACGTGTTTTGCATAGCTTGATTTACCTTCTGCGTGAACGAAGTCTCGAAAATGTTCTTTGAATCTGATGTTAAAACTCCTGTTTGTCCTTCCTATATAAAATTTTTGTTGCAGTCCTTACATGTCAGTTTATAAACTCCATTGCTGTTGAAAATGTTATTTTCTTCAATGTTATTGTTTATTATGTTGTTTAATTTGTTATTGGTTCTGTATGCTATTTTTACGTTTTTATCGGCTTTCTTTAGTGCATTGGCTAATTTTGTCGTTTCTTTTCCTGTGTATGTAAGTGTTATCCATGTTTTCTTGTTGTTGTCAGATTCTTTTTCTAGTTTAGTAATGTTGGTTATGTTGTTCTTCCTTTTTTGTTTTTTTACGAGCTTATCTATGAATTCTTCATTATAGCCATTGGTTTTTGCCATATACTTAATGTAGTTGAGTTCTTGGATATAATTGTCTTTGCTTAATGGGAGTTTCAACATTCTACTGACTAAGCTATTAAATGTACTAATTTTCTGTTGAAAAGATTTGTCTATAACCAAAAATCTACACAACAATAAACTAGAAATCGGTATCTACCGGAAACCCACAAACAATGCTCTGGCCATAAACAAAAATTCTACACACCCTTTTCAACAGAAAATTAGTACATTTAATAGCTTAGTCAGTAGAATGTTGAAACTCCCATTAAGCAAAGACAATTATATCCAAGAACTCAACTACATTAAGTATATGGCAAAAACCAATGGCTATAATGAAGAATTCATAGAAAAGCTCGTAAAAAAACAAAAAAAGGAAGAACAACATAACCAACATTACTAAACTAGAAAAAGAATCTGACAACAACAAGAAAACATGGATAACACTTACATACACAGGAAAAGAAACGACAAAATTAGCCAATGCACTAAAGAAAGCCGATAAAAACGTAAAAATAGCATACAGAACCAATAACAAATTAAACAACATAATAAACAATAACATTGAAGAAAATAACATTTTCAACAGCAATGGAGTTTATAAACTGACATGTAAGGACTGCAACAAAAATTTTATATAGGAAGGACAAACAGGAGTTTTAACATCAGATTCAAAGAACATTTTCGAGACTTCGTTCACGCAGAAGGTAAATCAAGCTATGCAAAACACATTATCCATGAAGGACATCACATGTTAAATATTGAAAACACCCTAACAGTGATGCACAGAGAAAATAATCCAGCGAAGATAAACGTACTCGAAGAGATGGAAATCATGAAAGCAGCTCACAACGACAGCCTGATAAACGAAAACGAACCAAATACATGCAACCCCCTCTACCAGATCTTCAGTGAAACACCAGTTTTGAATCCTGCCGATGATGGGACAAGTCCCGAAAGCGCTACAGTTAAATGATAATTAAGTTGAGGAGACGGACCTTTCAGGTGAATATTCTATAATTTTATATTAATTTTTAATAATGAATTGTTAATAAATTTGAAAATACTGGTTCAGTGCAAAAGATTACAATGGAAGAACTCACTTGCATCAGCCAGAATTTGGTTCTCTGATACAATGCCTGTATAATCAGGAAGGGTGACACTTTCAACATATGTTATAAGGTAAGATTATATGTAATACTTTTATACAGTTAAATCAGGGAAGCCGGGTGCTTGTCAAATATGGGCTTTGTAGCAGAGAATGAAAACATCTCTCACACAGTTATATAATGTAGACTCTGTTTTAGCTGTTAGATTAAATTAATTGCTGATAACATACACATGTTACATATGACACTGGTAGTATTGTTTTGTAGATTATGTTAGTGACATTAGCTACTCTTCACACATGATTACAATTTCACAAATTATGACTACATATATTTTTAAAATAGTTATAACTTATTGATATTATATATATATATTGTGGAAAGCAACGGGAAGCTACCACACCTACAATTCCCTAGTAAAGCTGCAAGCATAGCATGAAAATGCTATGATTGCAGTGAAGGACCTGCCTTCAGGCAGAATTACTATGGATGGATATATATATATATATATATATATAATATTTTGTTAATTTTATTATTTACATGTAAGTAATGTAGATTTTATATACCATATATATCTTCAAATTGTGTCCAACTCAGGATCGGGTTGAGGATAATGTAGATTATTAAAATATTTTGCATGTTTAATAGGCCATATTTAATTTTAAATGTTATGATAGCTGTGCTTTTGTAAACCATCAATATTAAAACAATATAAAAAACTTTTTTTCTATTCTATTAGGAAAGAAAGCTAGGCTAAGGGGACTATGTTGTCTCCAAACTATATTCTCATTAGCATATACCACAATCTTCTAAAAGTACTTCTACATGATCAATGGTAAAGAGAAGAAAAGGTTCAGGCAGAAATTTTTCTCTTTACCATTGATTACAATAGTTTAGTTGTGTACATTAATTTACTTATTTCATTCATAGTTAAATATGGGAAATAACATTATGAGGTTCTTAATTTGTAAATGAATGAGTCATTTTTTAACATCTTACCTCATATTTTATGTTTCTTCAAACACGGGAACTAGTTTTATCAAATTAATTGTAAGGACTGCAATAAAGTATACATAGGAAAAACAAAAAGAAATTTGGAACTCGCACTAAGGAACACTTCAGAAATATTAAAAATGGTGAAATTTAAAAATCAGCCATTGCAGCACATAGTTTATTGGAGAATCATAAAATTGAAAAAGAAGCCCTACTTTTAAAACATTTGGAAAAACCTTTAGAATTGACAATTTGGGAGAAGATATATATTCAGAAGAACAAATTTAGATCCATGAATTTTGAGATTCCTGATGAACGTGACCTCATCTCAAAGTTCATCAAATCAACACCAGATGTCAACGTTATTGATGGAGATTCCAATGAAAATCCAGTAGTCATATTGTCGGTTGAAAATGAGAGAGATCCTTCTCTCGAAAACTAGTTCCCGTGTTTGAAGAAACATAAAATATGAGGTAAGATGTTAAAAATGACTCATTAATTTACTTATTTCATTCATAGTAATAGCTTTATCTGTGTGGAGTCCCTTCATGTCTTCTTAATGTAGAAGCCATTCAATGTGTATTTGTGAATGATGATTCATTGCATTGAATGTGGAACCAAGAGAGTAGGGCAAAGGGAGGATTTATGCTTGGATGGGAATGTAGCCTGAATTAGCTCAGTGGTTAGAGCATCAGTACATACCGCTGAAGGTTCAGGAAAAAATTTTTCTCTTTACCATTGATTACAATTGTTTAGTTGTGTACACCCTTAGACAAAAAAAAAATGAGTCATCTCTTGATTCTATCAACCGATTGGGGCACTTCGTGAGCACTCGCAGAAGCCTTATTCACATTAACACATTTTCAATAATTGTACTGTGTTGTTTGCTAGTTAACGCAGTGCACACTCAAGTAACATAAAAGAGAGAGCTTGCCTTTGTGTGTTTCCGTGGTTGAGAGGTTTAACACACAACATCTGCGTTCGTAATCTCATGGGTTCGATTCCCGTTTTACTTTTTTTACTGAATGTTAGGATAGCATTTCGCTTGTAATATAGTTTCATATTTAATTTTATATTTGAGTTTTATGGCTTTAATGTACACACAAAACATATAAATGAAAACCTAATGATTAAATGAAGAAAGAAAATAATATCTTGTAAAATGAAAACTTTAACAAAATTAATATTGGGTGTATGAACCCTCAGCATCTATTACTGCTCTCAATCTGCAGGACATTAATGCAATCAAATTTCTACAGTCACGTGGACTTTTGGCTAGAGCAACCCAGACGTCCTGAATTTGTGCCCATAAGCCGTTTTTCGTGCATCTGCAAGACAATTAGAGTTCATTATAAACAAACTTGTTAGAGGCTGTTGCTTTTGTGCAGAACGTGTGCTCATCAGTGTATTAAAATCAATACATTGACATCACCTAGAATAAACCCTGAATGTGGTAAAATAATTGTTACAATAACGACTTTAACATTGATTTAGTTTCAATTGTCAAAATAAAATGTATTTAATTCATGAAACATTTTAATACAAATATCACGAAAAAAAACTACATAATTGAGATGCGAACCTGCGACCTTCATTAACAGAAACAGTGACTGCATGCTTTACCACTGACCTAACAGGGCACGTAGGAGTATCTTCACTCGGATCATGCCACATAACGCAGTAGCTCAGGGCCTGCACAATTATGACTAGTTTACTAGTGTGAACCCAGCGCTGTGTCGAGTAGGACTTAGAGGAAATATGCATTCAAGAGATGACTCTTTTTTTTTGTCTAAGGGTGTACATTAATTTACTTACTTCAATCCTAGTAATAGCTTTAGCTTCTTAATATTAATTTAATAAACTTATACATGAATTCTACATCATGACTCAACTTTTCCTAACTTTATGATTGTGTAGAATGATGCTCACTTAAACATTATATCTTGCATTATAATCTATTTAACCAGAGAAAAGTAGAAAGATTCTGATTATTTGAGATTATGATGTTTCAGCAGTTAGTAATGTAACAGTGAGAAGAGATGTTGTATTTGACCTAATTAATATATTTATTACTGGAAATAAGTCACCGAATACTGTCACTTTGTTAAATTTTATTTGGATGAAGGATAGATACTGGAATTTTTATATTGTTAACCATCAAAGTGAAAGACATTGTTTATTTTAACAATTTATTTTTAAAATAAAAAATACATTGATTTACATAAAATAGCAAACACAATATGCCATATAATACGATAATGAACAATATTCTGATTTATAACTAATTAATGTGATATGCTAGCAAAGATATACATAAACAGTATACATAATGCTTCAATGATTAACATACATATTATCATATATTATAAAATATTGTTTCAGTGAGTGAACACTATACAAAACAAGTATAATAATACAAGTCTTACATTTATTTGGAAAATGCTGGCCAGACTGCAGAATAGCAAGTATTTATCTTAAAGTAATGTTTGTATAATGCATTAAGAAGTATATTCCCCATTCAAGAATTTTCTAGATACATTTTTCATTCTAGGGAAAAGTATCAACAGTAATATCTTTGGTTACTATTTACATTGAACACACATCTTTGATATGCAAATTATCACAAATTAAAGGTACAGTACTTAACGATCACAGATTAAAAGAAAATTAAATGGTCCTATATGTATATATATATATATATATATATATAACACTTTTGATACATTTAAAGAACAAACTGAAATCTAATGATTGCTTGGCCAAGAGTCACCCAGCCATGTTTCTTCACAATAACATACATTCTTTTAAATCACAACATACATAGACTTGGCAGACATACACAAATATTTGCTATAAATAATAAAAGGTTTAAAATAAAGAATTTAAGGATCTTTATACCCAGTGGAAGTTTTATTTGAACAGTGAATGGTTTCATGCTACTCTCTATCAAGAACTTGAAGATAATTGTTCCTTTTAAGACACATTCACATTGAATATTGAAAGTAATTACAACATAAAACCTTGAGCTTCAAATTCTGTGGTGCAACAGATCTAGAAGGCCCTTGGTTTACAAGTCAACTGCTGGCCTCTCATTTGCTTGTGTCAGTCATAAAGGTTGGCAAATCATCTAGCCAGTAGAGGGCTGTCATGTGGTCAACATGTGAGTTCCCTTAAACTGTTGTAGCAGGTGTTCTCAACCTGTAGCTGCTACTTATCATACCTCCAAAATTCCTCATGATTCTGTTTGTCACAATATATAGTCATTACTTATTGGCCTAATGGCCCTTTGAGTCTAGCCATAACCTCTCCTTTGTTAGAAGTTTCTAGACCAACCTAATTTAGTTACACTTATTTCCATACAGATGTCATGAATGGCATGTGGTCAGCATACCAATCATGAGACATCTAGTAGGCGAACTAAGGTATTATTTGGATGATGAAAATCAATAAATTTTGCTTAGAGGCCTCTTTTTCAGGCTCTAAGTTCTTCTATGAACCTGAAAAATCTTGATACTTAGAACCCACAGCTTAAAGTCCCTCCCGGAAAACTTGTTCCTTGGATTTTTCCATTCTAAAAAATCCACTGACCCTGGTCAGATTTGAACCCACGACCCACAGGACTAGAGGCAAAGAATATAACCGCTAGACCATTGCAGCCAATATATATAATAATTATACAAAAGATTAACAAAAGTTTGGAGACTCCAAACATTTTTAACCACTTATTTTTTAAGGAACACATGCACAATTATTAATTTGCTAAGTTAACAATAGTTAGTTAATTACGCTCTTTGGTTAAGAACATACTTTTAAAGCATTTGTACACAACATATGAATTCTTTCTGAAGACAAAAAGTGACCAGTATGTGTTCAAGTTGGGAGAAAGCTATAAGGTGTACATAAAAAAGTTACACATACTTCTCATTGTCTTTGGCAAAACTAACTTAACCCTCTGCATGCCACTGGTAAAATCTCTGGTGTCAGAGATTTAAATCGTGCCCGCCGATGCGATCGGCTTTTGCAAGTAGTTTATGTATATTGTCTGGCAGGCAATGGACAGGAGCACCAGAGCCGATCTAATCGGTTCATGACACCTAAAGGGTTAAGCTATATAATGTTAGATTTATAATAATCAGATTTTTTAATCCTACCTGTTTAATTTACATCTTATCCTATCATAATTGAAAAGTTGACACATTACTTGAAGGTTAATGCTTTTATAATATTTAAATTCACAATTTATTTTTATCTTTTCTTTATCATTGAATATAGTTTTATGAAGAATTTAGTTTTGTCATTAACCATTAATCATTTATTATGATGATTTAATCAAATTTTAAATTTTGAAATTTCCCTTCTAATAAGGTCAGCTCTTCAGTTTGTTTCTTTATTTATTTATATTTTTTTTATTACTTATTTTTTAATTTAGATAAAAATTGTCAGAGTCAAATCATTACTAATCACCTCTATATAAAATTTACTATTTCTCTTGTAGATGACACTGTAAGACTAATGAAATATAAAGTGATCCAAATGAAAGTGTGTAGGTATATGGAAGACTGAATTAACTTACTGATTTGCTTAAAAGTAATATTGATACTGTGTAATGAAGACAATGCAAATTGTTTTATGGTGAATGAATGTTGATATATATATCACTGAAATTATGTAAAATAACTGTGTCACTGGTATTGATGTAATTATATTTTAACTAAAAAATCTTAACATAGAGGCTGTTATTAAATCCAAATCTAAATTCTGTGGTGATATGGTGCAGAAATCTGATATTTACTTGCTCTTACAAACATTTTTGAGTTAATACTGGTTAAACAGCTTATGACTGTACACTGTAATGCGTGCCCATCCTAACTGACAATAAAGTTCTACTTCTCTGCATAATCAGTGTACTATGCCCATCTTCTGTTAGGCTTAATGTGTGGAAGCTTGTTTTTCTCTTTGTGTTGGTTTGCAGTTTACTTAAAATAAAATTCCACGCTATACAATGTTCTGAGTAATAAATCTCTCCTATAAACAAAAGAAAACTCTTTACTTTGTTGATATTTGCAGATAAAATACTTTGTTTATGTGGAATGGTTATAACAAATATTACTTTTATATGTCTCTTACTTTGATTTAATGTAGAATTAATAAAACCTTATTTTCCCTGAAACACAGTTCAATTAGTATTGAACTCTATTTTCACTGAACTCTTCAGTTGGTTATAACATTTAGCTGTATTCATTTCTTTCCTACAGAGGAAAAACTGTTAGAATGTTGTAACAATGTGTTAATAATTTGTCTTTCATTCAGTATTTCTAAAGTAACCCTGTTTAGGTTATTAAACTCATACATAATTTACTTTATCTTTTACAGCTCTATTATTAAAGGGAAAATTTGTCTCCCAAATTAGATCAGACTTTAGATAACTACTCAGAATTGTCAAGGACCATATTAATCTTAGGAGTCAACTTTGGCATCATTCTTTCCCAGGAATATTGTAAAAATGTTCTTCATACTTTGAATGTTGGATTCATCGCTTCTGGAAGTTAAATTTGAAAGTATCACTGGGCAGTGCCAGGTTTCCAATAGGCACATTGTAACTATGTCCTTGGACTGGTAAGATATTATAATTTTGTAGGAGAGTTGCTAGTGTAATGAAAGTCAAGAGTTGTACCATCTTATAACCCATGCAAGAGCGACGTCCACCTCCAAATGGCAGGAAATGTTCAGGCTTTACTATCCTTCCATCTACAAGGAAGCGCTCTGGTGAGAAAGACTCAGGATCATTCCATAGCTTAGGGCTCATATTAAGTTCATAGTTGTTAAGGAAGATGAGAGTATCCTTCTCAACACCATAACCTGCAACAAATAAATAATAAACATGTTGATATGTGGCAGAGAAACTTTCTAAAAGAGCATGTGCACTTAAACCACAAAAACTAAATTCCAAGAAAACTTGACTTTTCATGAGATTCAATTGCCATAAATCTAAAACTTTACTTCCCTTCTAAAGCAAGGCATACTCAGAATTTTTATTTCTTGAAAATATCCATTGACCGTAAGTGGATCTGAACCTGTGAAACAGATCTGCTAAACTTTTGTGAAATGTAAGTTTTCATACTCCTCCCACTTCTTCATTACAGTATTTGTAAATTTAATGTAGTAATGAAGTATATTTTACTTTAAGTATAAATCAAATTGCATAATTTTTGTTTCAGTTTGTATAGCAAGATAATCTTTTAGCTACAAGTAGGAAAATTTATTTTTGATTTTGATCCACATCAGTTGAATATATATTTTCATAGAATTTATACATTTTTCATGCATCTATTTTGGACAAACATCCAGATATAGGTGATTTGCTGTTATTGACTGTATGCATCAGAAACAGACATAAATACAAGTATCTCAAAATGGATGAAGATTATTTTTAGTCATTGTCTGGGAAATTTCAACAATTTAATTATTTTTTTATGGAAATATCAAGAACTTCTTTTGAAATAAAATCTAGGAACATCTGAAACTTAGTGTTTAAATTTTTGATGAATTTGAAGTTTATAATGTGAAACACCAGTACTAATGATAGTCACTTTTATGAAGGGAATTGGTTAATAAATTGAAAGTTTATTTTGCATTTGATAGAATTGTATTCATGACATGGTAATAATATTAAGTTTTTATTTTCTTCTGACTTTTTTTGTTTTTATTATGTTTTTTAATGATCAGTTTGCAAAGAATAGTAAATTTAACCAGATTCTACAGTACATTTTTCAAAATATTGCCATAATAGATAAATATGATTATTAAATCTTAAAATCAAAATTACATTAAAATGCAGTGAAATAGTATATTGCGATATGAGTGTAAGTAAGTGAGTTTTATGAAATTGAAGAAGAGTTTGAAAAGACTAGACCTCGTCTTTTCAGTTTCAAAGTTTTTATAAAAACAGTTAATACAATAGTATTGTACACTTTTTTTTGCACAACAAATATTGATAGAAATTGTATTATTTTTAGGATAAGTATTGTTGCCTATGTCGCCATTTTAAAAAGTGTAGATTTGGGAATAGCAATCTAATTTGCAGAATTATGGAAATTTCAGATGATATGTCTAGTGATGTTGAAATCCAAGAGGCTTGGATGAGTGGATGATGCCAAAAGAAGTCCAGACAAAGATACAATTTGGTTTGTGGTGTACTCAGTAAATGGTTGAAAGAATAAGGCATGAATATAAATAAGAAGAATGCATTGACATATTTTGTTATAAGAACCAGTAAATTAAAATCTCCAGAAAGTTTGTAGTCCAAATTGTCGATGCATAAAACTCTGATAAAGAACTCAAACTGGCATTGTGCTGTGGTAGTGAAACAGAAATAGAAAATATTCATGCATAAGTAATGATATCAATTTGATTATGATCTTTCCCAACTAATAAGAATTTCCATAAGCAAAATAGCACTGGAATTAAGCCTCGCAATTTGTAATGCATTGTTATGATCCATGCCAAAAAACATTCATATAAATTGTTTATGTCATACCAAAAAAAAAAAACTTTAATTTGAATTGGTTAATAAAAATGATAAAATCATTGGATTTTAAAGTGAATCTAAATTATAAAGAAAATTATCTATCTTTTAACTGTTATTTAATTATTATTTTTAACTTTTAATTTCTTATTAAAGCACTTTTATAACACATCAGTAATAAAAATAATGATAATTTAAGATCTCTCGAAAAAATGGAAATAAGGGTTATTTTTTTTGCATTTGGGGATTGTTTTATAAAATGGACATATGATATTTTCAGACAACTAATCATATTGTACTGAGGAATCTAAACAATGCTAATTAAAATAATAAACAGTTTACTGCTGATTTTATAATATTGTTTGTAATTTAGGAATTAATCATACTTTATTTTACCGTTAGTGCTTCTTCAAACTTTCTTCAGTGGCATCCACTGCATTTTTCATGCTTTTGGGTTCTGCGCTAGGCAGATAGATGGTATTAATATAGTCGAGTTTAAATTTATGTATGACTTCAATAGACCACCTTACATATATGAGTGTACATATATTGTGTACAGAGAGGAATGTAAGATGAATGTAAGTGTTTGTATGAGAGATGACGATGAAAAGCACCAATGGGGCTGTCAGGCTTAACATCTCCATTTGACAGACGAATTCCTATCTACAGCATCAGCTTCTTCTCAATATATGTACTGGGGAGGGGTTTGGAATTTAGTTGAGGCATCTGATGCACAATCTAGCAACATTGTATATTGTCCTGAGATTGAAAATTTTATAATTAAAATTTCCAATCCTGCTGGGTATTGAATCCTGCTTGTTAGGAAGCAATTTTGCTACCAACTGACCGAGCATGAAGACTTATTTTTTTATTGTATATATTTGTATTCTGAATGCTTATGGTCACTCTCAATAGAGGGGAAAGAATTTGAATTGACAGTGAGTCTTTCTCAACTTACCAGCAATGGAACTATCCTGATTAGCAACATGTGGAACTATGGGTGAAGAAATAAGACGTATAGATTCCAGAATTACAGCTTCTGTATATGGCATAGCAGTTCTATCTGGTAGTCCTACAGGACGCCCACATGCACCTCCAGCTCCCGTAGCAGCATCCACTTCCATTTGTATCTGTCTCTGAACTTCGGGCTTAGTGACAATGTATGCCAATATCTGCAATTCAGATAAAAAAATCATTAAGACAATGATATTCAACGTGCACTGTCTGTGGTAAGTAGAGTTTAAAATGGCGAATGGTTAATTTGGGAGAAAAATGTTGATGTTATATACTGAAAGTTTATTTCAACCTCATGAGGATAATTACTCCATAGTTGATGTGAAGGTTAATTAAATTTTGTTATAAAAACTGGAATTAAAGTTTGTGGGAGTGCTTTGAGCTAATAATATGCAGCCACATCAATCAGTCTTGGTTCATTAGATCAGTTGTACCGCAGGTATGGATTACTTGGTGTCTACTTCAATATGAGGTATTGGTTAAGATTTAAATTAAATGTTTTATACTTCATCTAATATCCAGTCTTCTAATTATACTGGTTTCAAAGCTTAGGGAGCTTCATCTTCAGTAATTACTTGTCAACTGATGTTATAATTAGAAGACTGGATATCAGATGAGGCATAAAACATTTTAATTTAAATCTTGAATTAAACCTCATAGAGATTTTTTCCTATAAAAGTTCAATATGAGGTATTCGTATTCATCTATCCATACTTTCTTTCTATAAAAATCTATAATTGATGCTTAGACTATTGTAACCCTTTTGATAGAAATTATATGAAGTAATAAACAGAAAGTTACAAGAAAGAGAGTTTGTTTAATCAAAATTGTATTTATGTATTTTTTTAAAATGGCATTTTTCATAGTCTTTCTTTGTTGAGATCTTGATAATATATTTAGGCCCTATTTACTTTAATAAATTGTGAAGATTAAAAGGAAAATAAACATATACAAAAAATAGATGCATGCAAAAAAGATCATATTATACACAAGAGATATTAATTTGACTTTTATATAGAAAACCAAATAAATCCCCTTATGACATCACATTATGAATAATCCCACTGTAAGTTCATAGGGAATGAAAAAGACAATTAATGAATATCTAGTGACTGAGGGGATGCAATCCTAAATGTTGGAAGGTGAGATGAAGGAGCCTCTATCATACTCCTGGAGTATCAAATATCGGGAATTATAGAGAAAATTACATTTTAATATTAAAGAAATTTGATAAATGTTCAAAAACCTTGAGCATGTATGTGGAAATTAATGCAAAATAAAATCCTGGATCAGAAATTTAGGGAAAGCATAAGGCGTAAATTAAGATTGCAAAATTGGAAGAAATGACAAGAGCAAAAGGTGTTCTAGAATAATCTAAACTTTAGATCAGATGTAAAGTAAGATCTGTGAAGGATGAAACATTTTAAAATAATGTATTTAATTGATAATTTGATCTCTACTCACTTTGATCAGAAAGTTAGCAACAGCTGAGTGTCCTCCTACGATGTCCTCCAGAGCAAACATTGCAGTATCCCAGTTCATGATTGGTTGCTTTGCCTCTCGCACATGACTGATGAGAGCATCAACGTAATCTTCTTCTTCCTGCTCGGGTGTCCAGTCATCGAAGCGAGAAGAGACGATTTCTTTCATCATGAATTCCCTTATCTCGTGCCCCCATTCTCCAATTTGTGCTAGATGGCGGCCGTGAAGCGGTAACAGCCACGGCATGAAATCTGCAGCGTATCCCTGGTTCACTTCATAGAATATTTTATCGAAGTTATCTATCATTTTGGTGAAACCAGCATCGTCAGATTCGAAACGTCGGCTGCAGAAATAAGTCGTGAATACGTTTCCAATGGCGTAGAGGACGATGGGCTTGATGGCAACAGGGTGATGATTTGATTGATTAATTTGTGATATCATGAAATCCATCTCTTGAGATGCCAAGGAATCCAGCTGATGGAATCTGTTTGAAAAAGCACGTGGAAAAGTATGGGCTCGCAACATTTCACGTCGCACCTTCTGCATGTCTGACCAGTCACAGAACGCAAGTGCTGAAACAAAGTATAAAAATAACCTTATTTATCTGGAAAGACAATTTATTGGTGACTTATGATATTATTTGATATTAGCAAATTAATCAAATTCTATGTGAATTGTATTTATTGACGTTGTTATGATTAAATAATTAGATTTATCAGATTCTACTTAATTTTATATTAAATTCATTAAATAATTCGTTAGATTATTTATCTAAAAAATCTGGTAAATATATTAGTAATATCGCTTTTTTAAAGTTTTATTCTTTAAAAAAATATAAGATCAGTCTATAAATCGAAGTGACTGAAATAACAAAGTTCTTTTTTGGGAAAATTTTAAAGTATTATTAATATAATACATCAGGACCCATAAACACTTGGAATCAAATACGTAAGTATGAATTATTATCGAAACATAAAAAAAAATAATTAAGCTTATTTAGTATGGTGACCAGTACAGTGAACGTAGGCTTACCTATTATTAGACTTTAAGCTCTAAATATATGTAGGCCTACAGGGTTAAGATGAGAATCTTACACTTTAACAAAGAAATATTCAGATAGACATGAAAATATAATATGAACTCCAAATGAAATTTATATCCAAATAGAATACAACATTTAAGCAAGTAATATTTTGAAACAAATATTTTTAACAAGAATAATTTAAGCTGGTCACTAATATTTATTTAGATTTATTTTATAGGGTGTATGTGACATATTGAAGAAGCATAGAATAATTAGCGATTGAAGAAAAATATTAATGTTAAATGGATGCACACACACATATAAATTTAAACTTTGGTTTTACATTTTCTTTAGGTTAATTTATAAACTATATTTTTGTTAAATGACTACTCACAGTTCTCCTTATCGCCGCTGAAGAGCTGATGGTAGCGCCTGAAGTTAGGTCTGCCGTCAAAGTGCGGACCTTTAGTCATGAGTACCTCCCGGATATTTTCTAGGCCGTTCACCACTAGACATCGCACGGAGCCCAAGTCAAGACTCACAATATCGCCGTATTTACTTCCGAGATCGTTGAAAGCCTGATATGGCACTTCATATCCTCCCAAGAGATGAAGAGACCCAATGACTGGCCAGGATTTAGGTCCCGGCGCCTCAGGCAACGAAGATTTGTTTGTTTTCTTTGAACGTTTGTCATTTTGCAGAAGTAGAATGACGAATAATGCTACTATTGACATGAGAATATACGATAAACTGCTGAAGACGAGAATAGGCTCCATTTTGATACGCTGAATTGATATTTTATATTTCAGTAGGAGCTGAACTTTTTTTTAGAGCAAGGTGATCTAAATTAGGTAAATTATATTGAAATTGCGATGATAGAATTTTGCTAGAGAGACGTGAGCTGATTAACGTCAGAGAAAGAGTTGTCGATACTCTTTCTAAAACGAGCCTTCAGTCTCGTCTGATGCAGAAATGACAGTCAAAGCCTTATATAGTGTATGTCAGTATGGCATTGATACAGGTTTCCGAGTCACGCTGCCCTAATCCATAATTTATCAATGTATAACATGTTTTGTAGGACTTTAGTGCTCCTTACTGGACCAATCAGAAAACGCGCGTGTTCTAGCAGCATAGATGGTACTAAGTTTAAACATTAATTTTAATTAGGGACAACTAATTTTTACTTTCTTCAGCAAATTATTTTGGAACGTGTGATCGTATATTTGCTGTACGCGTGTAGGATAAAAAGTTAATGTTTGAATTTTTGTATTTATAATAAATCTTGTTGGTAGTCGAGAGCGTTTTTCAAGGGCAGGAAAGACAAAACAAGTATTGCGATTTAGCATATACGTCATTGAGAATATTTTATAGAAAGAAAAGGGTGTCATCTTAAAGGACATCACCAATATGTTCACTATTAAGCATTCCATAGCCACTCTTTTATGGCTATGTTACACTAGTTTAGGGTTGATCTTCTTAGACTTCCTACTGAATAATGTGTTAATGTGTTAAATAAATGCAGTATGCTGTTACCATTATTTTTGTCCAAGACCGTGATAACTTGGGTTTTGATAGTTCTACTTTTTACAGTCCCTACTTCAGGTGATTTATCAGAACCATCTTATCACAATCCGAAGGTCATGCTAAATGTCTAACACATCAAAAAACACATTATTCTATATTTGGTCACCGGAGGCAATGGATTACTTATATCAAACTATACAGCCAACATTCTTCAACAACCTGTTCAAGTTTGTCGGTAGAGTTTTGTTTCATACTGTATTATTATTATTGTAGTCTAATCAATATTAACATTTTAATTATTTAAATGATGCGAACATCTGATACCTTCTAATTTCTTTCTTGCACGAATTGGGAATGAAAGAGGGGCATTTTTAGGAAAACCAGATGGAAAACGCCCAGTTGATAAGTCAAGAATGAGTGGAAAAATAACAATAACCATAATTTGAGGGAAGTAGGTTATACGGGATATGATTGGAAAACATTAGATCAGAATAGGGATTGTATGGAGAATGTTCGCGCGGCCATGAACCTATGAGTTTGATAGTGTTAGTTAGAAAAAGGGACAAGAAAACCAAATGATTAATGAACTACTCCTGGAAATATAATTTGAACAGTTTAATAAAATCCGCGGAAAGATATTCTATCTCAGAGTACAGCATGAGAAATGTATTTATCTTTTGTACACAGTTTCAACATCTGATGGAGAGTTTATTAAAGAAAATATAACATTTGATGTAACGCGTTTGCTATACATAGACATTGTGTTTTATATTTCGCATGTGAGACAATAATCTAAAATATTTTTATGAAAGATATATTTAAACACTATTTAACAATAATGAAAACTTTTAACATGGGGACATGTTCCATCATTCAATTCATGTAGACCAATTTAACTTTTTTTCTCTCACCACAACATGGACTTCTTGCCTACTCTAGTTGGCTCTTATGATAATGTAAGTCAACAAATTCCTGCTGACATAGTATCGGTTGCTTAGATTGGATCTCCCATTATTATTTTAAAGTTTATCTGCCCTTACATCTTCCATTTTCTTGCCATAAACATTTTAGAACATTTAATTCCGAATATGTAATATTAAACGGTAATTACTCCGTAAAACCAATAAATATTATGACATGACAAATTGGCGATGGAATCTTTAAGACGAATTAATACGTTTATTACATTTTTACAAAGAGATGTTCGATTTTCAAAATTTGTACAAAAGTGTTAACCCTCCTGAATTAAATTAGCGTGTTCTAAGCATTATAAACCGTGTCAAACTCTCCACCAGATGTTGAAACTGTGTACGAAAGAGAAATATGTCTAAACATTAGTTTAGATTTCTTGTGCTGTACGTACTATTTGGGCCGCGGTGGTCTAGTGGTCATGTTTCTTGCCTCTAGTTTCGAGAGTCGCAGGTTCAAACCAGGCCGGGGTCGATAGATTTTTAGGGTGGAAAAATCCAAGGAACAAGTCATCCGGGAGGGACTTTATAAACTATGGCTCCCGAGTTTGAGGGTTGGCGGCTTCTGTGGTGGTGACGGTCTTCCTGTTGGCAGCTCAGTGAATCAGCTAGAACATCAATAGGGCCATTGTCGGCAGTCAGCGCCAACAAGACTTGTTAACGTCCGACCACTGGGCCTTTGCTACTGGACTACGGCTGGTTATCGTGGGCAGAGGATAAATAATCAAATATCAACAACGAAATAAACTATATCACAAGGGCTAAAGAGGGTTGGAAATTCCTAAAAATAGCCGGAAGTTGGTGATCATGATCTGAAGATCTTCAGGCTCGTAAAAGAACCGCAAGTCTGAATAAAAAAGGCCTCTGTGGAAAATTCAACCGACCTTCATCCATGCAAGTAACACCTTAGTTGTCTCATTGAGGCGTTATGCTAACCACATGTCTCTCGTTGATATCTATAGGCAAATAAGCGTAACTAAATTAGCTTGGTTAATAAATTCCCTCTAGGAAGCACCTGTGTCCCCACTTGGGGCGTATGGAGCATATACATTATCCCCATTTCTTTTGGATTGATATTTTCAAGGAGTCAACAATTTTTTTTTTTTTCACGGGGTTATTTGTTGACAGTAAGTTATGTAACTTTTCCTAGTCAATATGCATGTGCATTTGTTTGTAACTTCATGTGGATGATTACGCGCTTTCCACAACAATACGTATCGCCAACCTTAGTATATATTCGCATAAATAACATTGATATGCAAATTATGTTACCGTTTCTTGTTATCGGTGTAAACATTTTACTTATTATTTTTTAAATGTTAATTATACGAAAAGTTATGCAACATTTTCGTGCTAGTATGCATTTCATGCCTTGGGTGACATCATATGCACTTTTTTTTTCGCGAATTCACAACATAAGTTTTTGCGCGATAGTGCGTTCTGTCATACTTACAGCAATGACGACCATGATTGAAAGTTTCAATTTCCTAAATTTCGGGGTTGCCAACCTAAATAACTATACTGTAATGTTACATATTACCTACCTCGTGCGGAAGTAAAACCACTGCCCTTTATGTGTACTACGTACAATATTAATACAAAAATATATCCAAAAGGTAGTGTTAATATACATTATACGAAACAAATCACAGCATTTTAAATGAACTAAACTTTATTTGAAATATTATAAAACAATAAATTCGTACTTGCCGCCATTTTATGACTGATTGGTGTCACGGCCTGCTGTAGTCTCAACTAATAAACGTTGACCACACTGTTAACGTTAGTCAGTTTTTTGTAACGAACGCAAATATTTCCAACATAATTTTATTATTTTACTATTATTTAGGTCAATTTTTTAAAAAACACCATCGCGCGAAATATAATGTACAACGCACGTTTGTGAAGTGTTTTACAAAATCTCGGAAATTAAAAACTGAGCGATAGCGAGGTTCTGATATGCACCTTCAATTCCGGGATTGTTTTAGGTAGTGGAGGGACAAAAACGTGATCCTTCACGTAGCGCCACAGGAAAAAATCACATGGGGTTAGATCTGGCGATTCAATCATCGTCTGTCCCACGTCCCATCCATCGCTGCGGTAAGTACTGGTTTAAAAAAACCCTGACGTCCCGATGGAAATGGGGTGGCGCTCCATCTTGTTGCAGTACGAAATCAGCACTGTCCTCTTGCAGTTGAGGTAGCAGCAATTCAGTAACCATATCCAGATATTCTATCCCTCTTATGGCCTTTTCAATGAAAAAGAAATCTTCCTTTTGGAAACTGCACAGATCACATTCACTTCGGTAGAGTCACGTACGTGTTCAATGTAACAATGGGGATTTTCCTTCCCCCAAACGCGAATATCGTGCCTATTCACTTTTCCACTCAAATGGAAGGTTGCTACATCACTAAAAACCAGTCTATCGCAAAATCCATCTTTTTTCCATTAGGTCTTGCAGAACAATGCAGAATGTCTTCCGTCGATCGGATTCATCTGGTGTTAAAGTTTGCAGCAGCATTAGGCAATATGGCTTCGTTCTCAGTCGCTTCCGCAACACACGCCAAACCATCGGTTATGGTATGCCGAGTTCCCTGCTGCTTCTCGCTGTAGACTCTGTAGGAAGGGTTCTCTAATCTGCTCCACATTCTCTTCTAGCACGGAAGGCCGGTCACTGCTTTTTCCCTTACATATGCACCATATCCTCTGAAATTGAACATACCATCTGCGAATGGACTTATCAGAAGGCGGAGTTTTCCTAAATTTCATTCGGAAGTGTCGCTGGATACCTGTAACGAATGAAAATCGAGAACACAAAACGCCTTCTGCTCACCGTCCGCCAAATTGCAAACGCTGTCACCTGACAGCCAAACGCAAAAGCTGCTGGATGGCGGACAGTACGAGGAAAAACGTTGTGCGTGTCTATCCATCAGTGCGGCTGAAATAGATGTATGTTTAATCTACTGCCTCCGCAAACATCGTGAAACCCCGACATTCAATGTGAATAGCCCTGTAAATGTACTTGTAAACGACATTGAAGAGTGGGATTTATCTCCAGTAGGAAGGATCTAAGTCTACTAAGGAACATTTTTCAAAACGTTTAGAAATAATAAGCAATATAATGGGTGTCCCAATAAGAACGCCGGATTTAATAATGCACAAAATAAACTATATTTGAAAGAAATGACATATATTTATACATGAACACAAAGGGTATACGTTCCGATTTAAGTATGGAAAATTACATCTGACATATGTCCATTACGAGACGCTCTACAGCTAGTGACTCTGTCTATGAAATTTGTGATTACTTTTGCACAGTCTTGCGCTGACACGTCAAATTTCCTGCTTAAGGTCTTGTATGGTTCGGGGATTGTGTTCATAAACCTGTGATTTGATAAACCCCCAAAGAAAGAAGTCACATGACCTTGGTGGCCAGTTTTGGTCACCTCTGCGCGATTCCGGCCTAAGAGCACGAAGCCTTCGAACAGTTTGAGCATAACACACACCATTCTGGTAATGAGTTTTCACAATTAAAACTCATTGTTCAGCAGTATAACACTCCATATCCAGTAATTGCAACAAATATAGAAAACAAAAAGTGTAGGTAGAGTGCTGCCAACCTCGTAGTAAAAAAATGGCTGCCAATTGAAATCCGGCGTTCTTATTGGGACACCCTATACTTATTAGTTAATACATTTGGATTTATTATTTGATGAGTATAATTTATGCAATTTTCCAAGCTATTGGATACTAGCCAAATTCGAGTGTTGTATTAAGTATAATAGTGATAAGAATTATAAGTTCATATGACAAATCTTTGAGCACATGCCGAGTTATGAGAATGATAGCCGGGAGACCTTCAGAATTTACTGATTTAAAATAGTATTTACTATTTTCTTAGCCGACAATAGCTTGATCAGAGGTGATATTTGGAAATGAATGTGAATGTATTGATAAGTTTAATTTTCATTTATTTTCTCCATGGCTCGATAGAATTGGCTGAAATACTCATAAATTATATAAAACCTTTTATTCGTTATTTCATTCCAGATATAATTTTCCTTTTTAAATGGTGGAATCACTTTTGAATGTCGTTTCAATTCCTTAATGCAATTCCACAATGAATTGTCACTTCCTTCAAAATGGTTAGATTTAACAAGTATCTTGAATATCGTAATGTTAACTTTTGCCTCTGTTTTTTGAATTCTTGTGAGGCTGTATTGAATCAGTATTTGTCTCAAGGATATTCTATTATTTTGCCAGATTTTTCGAAACTTTCGACGCAATTCTATTTTCTCTCGAATAGCTAACATAAGTACATGGTTTTGAATTTAATACTGGAACGACCTCCAAGGCTGCAGACTGAATCGGATTTTTATTAGATATACTAGGACTGTAGCATATTCTATTTCTTCACATGTTTTGAGACTGAGTACATTGTAACGATTTTTGTATTACACTTATTCTAACTCAAATTCCTTCTACACATTATAAATTGACATATAGTGTTCTGCACAAAAGCAGGTCTTTCACTGCAAACTCAGCATTTTCCACTCTTTGCTTAACTCAGTTTTCCTTTTTGTATCTGCATACAAACCATTTATTTTAATATTGTCTATCATCTGATGTATTTTTTCTGCCTCTAACTTTCTTTCTAGGTATCTGTCAGCAGACAGTTTCTTCTTAGCCAGTGGCCAATCCAATTTCTTTTTCTCTTTTTTATGAGTTCCTTCAAAATTGACATATTTCTAAGCAAAATAATAATTTACCAAATATGTAGATACATTTAAAATTAATGCATTAAATCCATTTATTCGCTGAATGCGGAACCTAAAAACGAAAAATGCAGTGAGTTTCCAGTACGAACACATTTTTGATCTCTAAAAGTTAATTTATGGGAGGGAGAGTCGAATTGTTATATACTTTTTTAAATATAGTTTTATAATGCATATCCCGGCCATATTTGTAGCACCTGAAAATGCTTTCGCTTGTGAGTATCTGCAAAAGTAACTAGAATTAGAATTAGGTGATGCCAGTTTGAATAAGTCGAACATATCATGCGTAAATGTCATGTTGACCCAATATACATGTATTTTTAATTTATGAAAGAAAACAAACAGAACTTTTTTTTTCATATTAGCATGTCATATTTTATGTAGCAGTTCAGATAAAATAACAATTTAAAAGCAGAAAACATTCTAAACAAGAAAGTAGCTTGGAGAGAAAATGAGAGTAGTTTTGCGTATTTAACATAAATGCCAGAACTATCACATTTTTCAAAACAGGTTAACGATGTTATAAATTAAATGCTATTAATAATTAGTTTCATAATTTTATTTTCAATATTTGCAAAGTAATGGCATCCAAAAGTGCATTAGACATTAAATTGCAGGTCTACGGAAATATTTAATTCAGTTAGACTAATTGTTATAAATTTATCTAACCTGGTTATGTAGTATGGAGGGTTGTTTCCGATCTCTGATAACGATTTGCCAAGTAGATTGTGACGTTGGAGTGTGAGTCATCAGGACAGGAGTGTGCGAGGTGATCAAACCAGTCAGTGTGCTGCTTCTGTTACACTCGCACGCGTGTTGCACTCATAATGCCTAAGCCGATAGACCCGTTTTGAGAAGGGTACATTACTGCCCTTTCCGACTCTAATTATAGTTATTCCGCTATTGTTGAGGCTTGCAAAAAACGTAATTTTGTGGTGTCAAAGTGTGGAATTAGCTCAGTGCTTAATACAAAGGGAAAGAGTCGCTTGGGATTAATTCCAAAAGGAAAAAAAAAAACAAAGAGTCATTGCAAACAGATTGGGAATATTCCTTAAAACTATAAACACCATAATAAACAAAGATTTAAACATGGAGAAGCGCCACAAAAGCAGGGTTCATAAATTGTTGCCACGTAACATTGCCGAACGCCGCACCAACAGCAGGAAACTCTATGAAAAGCACCTGGCAGGAGAAAAATGGAAACTTTTGGTCACACTTGATGAAGCATATGTTTATCTAGGAGACTACAACAAACCCTGGGCAATTTAGTATAGAGAAAGGGGTGAAAAAAAATTCAAAAGTGGTATGCCGAATGCAGAGAAAGTTTCTCCAAGGCATTTATGGTCATCGCGGGATATTGCTACAATGGAAAACTGACCATTCGTAGAGTAGCTAAAAAGGCCAAAATCAACTCCCAGTACTACCAGGAAGAAGTTCGCGCCCCAATTTACTGGACCGAAATCCCAGCTCTCTATGGTACAGGCAAAAACCAAGTCTGGGTGCACCAAGACAAGGCCTCCAGTCACACTTTGGGTTCAACCCTGGCGTTCCTGGAGAGAATGGAGCAGGAAACTGGAATTCATGCTATTCCATTCAGCAACATCCCAGTGAAGTCTCCTGATGCATCACCGATGGACTTTTGTGCCTTTGGACTCTTCAAAAAGGGCATTGGGAAACAGGCGTCCTCGAACAATAGACGGTCTCTGGAAAGCGTGTAAAGAGGAGTGGGAACTTCTAGACATGGCTGTGCTGCGTAAGAGTCTTCTGCAGTGGAAACTCCGATGCCGAGCTATAGCTCGGGTGAAAGACTATCAAATAGAGCATGCTCGATAGTGGAGACACGGCTTTTCTTAAGGTAAAACTTAAAAATTATTTGTTATCAGAAATCAGAAACAACCCTCCGTATATTATAAAAAAAAGTGGAGTTCTGTGTTAAATATGGGAGGGACCAAGTTTCAGAAAATATAAAGACAGGTAAGGGTGTAAAACAGGGATGCGTATTGTCACCATTGTTATTTAACTTATTTATAGACGATGTAGCTTTGATGCTGGAAGTAGAGGGGATCGATGGTCCAACGGTGGGTGGGCGAAGTATTCCTGTTCTAATGTATGCAGACGACTTATGCCTCTTTTCCATGAATGTAGATGGCATGCAGAAGGGTTTAGATTTACTATCGACATACTGTACGACTTGGGAACTCACTGTTAACGTTAGCAAAACTAAAGCCATGACTTTTAAAAACGGGTCGGTATACAGCGGGAGGGAAAGGTGGACACACCGTGGTGAGAATTTAGAAAATGTTAAAAAATTTGTCTACTTGGGGATGACTTTGACAATGAATGGAGAATGGACGAGACACATCGAGAATGCAACAATGAGGGCTAGGAGCCGGACAAGCGAAATGCTTACTAATATGTCAAAATTGCGAAACATACCGATGCGTACACTAGAACAGGTTTATTCTTCGACTGTGAGAGCGACCATGCTGTATGGCTCAGAATTATGGGGTTGGGAACGAACGGGGACACTAGATAAAATTCAACCTATGTTTCTTAAGAAAGCGATGAGATTAGCAACGGGGACTTCAAATTGTGGCATACTGAAAGAATTCGGCACATTTTCGAACACAATAAGGGGCAAAATTGTGGCTATTAAGTATTGGTTGGACATAATAAACGGGAATCAGGACTCGCTTAGAGCAGAGTGTTACAATGAACAGAAAAGGCAGTGTGTTTCGGGAGATTGGGTAATCGGTGTAGAAAGGGGATTGAAGGGCATAGGGATGGGTTGGGTATGGGAGAGGAGTACGCGGAATAATATAAATATTTGGAGGAGAGTTAAGAAGAGAATAATCGATATAGACAGGTAGTATATAGAAGCCGAGTGTAGCCAGAAAATATCGCTCACCCTGCAGACGGAACTGAAACTTTCGTGGGGAAGGGAGAAATATATTGACTCTTTGGATTGGGATGATAGAAGTGCTATTGCATGGTTTCATTTGGGGGGATGGATGGCCCATAATTTAACAAATGATGAAGGCATTGAACTATGCCCGCTATGCGATGGCCATGAAAACTGGCAGCATATTATAGCATTCTGTAGAGAGACAGAACAACTTAGATTACAGATGCTGCCGGAGATATTTCTCAGGTCGGATCGAGGGAGAGTGGCGTGTTGGGATCTTTTAGGACGGATCAAGAGTGAATCAAAAACATGCAAATTTTTGGGTACAGTAAGGAAATTGAGATATAACTAAATTGTAGATTAAGGATATATGTATTAACAATAAGAAGAATCTCAATATGGTCTTTGTTTTCGATCTTTAATTATATTATATAATAAGTAGGGACGAATTACAGACAGAAATGGATTGATCACATGGATGGAATGAGTAAGGAGCGATATCCATTGTTAGCAAGAAATTATCAAGCAAGAGGAAGACGTGATGTTGGAAGACCTAGAAGAGATTGGGCTGATGCATTATGAAGTCGGAACGGGCAATTGCCTAATCCCTGGAGTGATGATGATGATGATGATAATAAGTAGGTCTGATAAGTTGAATAGTCTGGGGTGGGGGAGGGGGGTATGAGCGTGCGGTGTGGGGGTGTGTGGGTGTATGTGTGTGTTTTTTTCTAATTTGTTTTCTAGCATTTTTTTTAATATCAATGTACGGAATATGGATGAGTGTAGATATGTATTATTGTGATGTAGTGTAGACATAGATTTTACTTATATGTAGCCTGTTATAGTTTTTTGATACAGGTGTATTTGTAGGTATTTGTTTATATTATGATTAGTTTATTTTTTATTCATGGAAAAATAATGCACGTACGGCCAAGCAGGCCCGTGCGCAATGTAAATGCATATGTATTTTCTTTCTTCTGAAAAAAGGGCAATAAATTCCATTTATCTATCTATCTTATCTAGATTAGGCCGTAATGCCTTCACTGTTCTAGGTAGAATAAACAATAGTTTCATAGAAGAATAAATCACAGAGAAAACAACATTTTCAAAAATACTCCATCAAATAACAGGGAAATTTAAAAGCAGCCGAAATAACTATCACAACTGTTCACAGATTGAATGAGTGCCCGACGCTTCCATGTGTTGTATGAGGCAAGATGATGAAGAAAACGGAGAAGACAAAACCCGGTGCCGGCACGTAGCCAACTCCTGTTGAAAAACACCAAGGGGGCCGCCAGGCTTAACGTCCCCATCCAACGGACGAATAGCTAACAACAGTAACACGTACCTTCTCAACATATATATATATATATATTTATATTGCAAAGACATTTGCAATATAATGCATCACAATCTAGCGATTAAAAATTGTACACCGCCACCTCTCGTGACCCCGAGATTGAACATTTTACAATTAAATTAAATTAATTTGAGAATTAAAAATTCTAAATGCCGGGTATCGAACCCGGGGTCCACTAGTCAGGAAGCAGATATGTTAGGCCTACTACCTTTGCCAGCACGGCGGACACACTGTAATATTGTCGAAATAAAATTGTCAGACCCGATGCGCAATTGTCGAATCTGTCTCGCAAATGTTTCTGATTTGAAAGCTACAGAACACAGAAGATCATTATACCAATTTTTTTTACACGATATCTGTCTGTTTCTATCCACACTTCCCAAGGCAGCACTCTTGCGGGAGTTACTTCACCAAGGCTATTTAGTTCGGTCTACGTTTACTTCACTATAAATGTCAACGAGTTACATATGGTTAGTTAACCGCGACAAAGAGGCACCTAGTAGGCACTAAAGTACGATGGGAAAGGCCAATTAAATTTTGCTCCTTTTCTCCCTTAACACTACAGCTCAGAATGGGCTTTGTCCTCCTTCAAGATTTTCTTTCCATTCCCTTTTAAGTAACTCATTTCCAGTTCTTAAATGTTGCTCTTGCTGCATCCTCTTCCACAACCACCGTCCACCGTAGTTTTGGCCTGCGGCGCTTTCCCCCAAGTCTGATGATCAAACTTTCCTAGTTGCCTAACTGGAGGATTTTCAGCATTCAAATGACATAGGCTGGCCACCTCAATCTACTTAGTTTTATAGAGTAAACATGAACAGACTCATCATATAGCTGGTAAAGCTAAGAATTTGTCCTGTGGCACATCTTCCACCATCTAATATTGCACCATAGATTTTCCAAATTATCTTACTTTCAAAATATCCGAGCCGACTTCACCGTGTTTGGAGATTACTCAAGTCTCTGATCCATACAAACGCACTGGCCTAATGAGGGTCTTATATAAGAGGACCTCAATTTTTCTAGGCGATATTCTTGATTTTAAGTGTTTCATAAAGTCACAAGAACATCTATTGGCTAATAACAATCAGACATTAATTTACAAAGTTCTGTTATTTTTCTTTGTTGAAAATTGAACGCAGATATTTAAAACTGACAACTCTGCGAAATATGTAGGCTACTTACCAATACTAACACGGGACACCTTTGACCTCGAACGTTCGGATCCGCATAAAACATGCTTAGAATAACAACCGATCATTAAAACATAGTGGTGTGTCATTTCCATGCAAAACGTTGCATTCTACCTCAAGGGACATTTTTATAGAGACAAACAAAGTAACAAGATATCGATACCATAGGAGGGAAATTATACATAATTCAATGACGCCAGTGTATCATTACATTTTGAATCAATAGTGTCAAAAACTTTCTGCTTAAAGTACTTATAATAGCGCGAAACGCACATATACAGCAGTATTACACACCTGATGGTCCTTATATTAGTCCTCAAAGTGCAGATGCGGGTTCTCGATGAAATGGTAAAAACAAAGTGGAAGAGAACAATGTGCGTACCTCACTAAAGCCACGTTACACATTCCAAATCACTTTCGAATTTACGCAGTCCAATATTAAAAGCCACACTAATTACATTTTCAAATGATGATGGCATAAGCTGGCTTTCGCAAAGCATAATGCAATATTGGATTATACATAGGTGCAACAAATTGATTGTAAATCACAGAGTGAAGTTCATGATGAAATAACGATCACGTATCTTCACTTGTGGTTTGGCACATTGTAGTCTTACAAAATCAGTAATCCTTCTGATATAGAGGTTATATTACCGAAATAATTAAACATAAGGGGCTTGCAATATTTTGTTGTTTTCGATGGCAATATCTTCAACATAACATCTTTGTTTGGAAAAATTGCATCTAGAAGGACGATCTGTTTGACCTGAGCAGGAATCACACAACAATAGGCTCTTTTCACTTGTTACATTTTCGCCAAGGACTGAAGTTAGAAAATGTTTCAAGTGATCTTTAGTCATTTTTTCACTTTTGCTTGCCTCCACATGAATGTTTCATGGACAGGTTGTTTCAAGTTTCTTTGAAATATTTGGGCCGAAAGTGCCTTGCGTTTTTTGAAAACAGATGTACAATTTGTTAGCTAATCTCCTGTCATGGATAAAACCACATCAATTGTGTAGCCGTGGGTAGGGTTATGTACAGACTGCAACACACTAGCTCTCCTCTGAGAGACAGTGTTGATGCTGAAGACATTTCATATTGGAATTGACTCTGGTCACTGTTCCAAACATTACCTTTCTCCACACCCTCCTCTGTTATAAACTTCTTTTTCCTCCACAAACTGTTGTGCCTTCTGACGTATTCTACTATCGTCTTCTGTCCTTATGTGTGACAAATGTAGTAATGTGCCTGGATGAAATGCCATATTCAGCCTTGAGATGGCCGATAAAGGAAATGGAAGTTTTTAAATTGTCCATGTCAACAATTTTAGCCGCTTCTAGTGCCTACATATGCAGATGTCAATAGTGAACTGTAAATCCATGTCTCCTTGCACTTTTAAATTGCGATATTACATGCTCTTTTATAGTTTGTAATTTGCGTCAGTCTGTTTCCTTTGAAATGAGCTTCTGCTGCCATTTGCTAGACACGCAATTTGGAATTAATGAGCAATTTGATTTACTTTTAATTCACTTATAGCGCTTCATTAGTTTGCTATAGGAATTAATAGTCTTCACAAATGTACTCTAGTACGCTGTCATCAATATCTTCTAATAAACTGGACTTCGACTTTTTGGATGGAGAGAGTTCGTGACTTGATTGTTCCTGTTGCCCTGAAGATGAATGTCGCGTACACTGCTTGAACAGCCACCTCCCGCTTTAGGTTCCTCCTGTCCTTCAAAATCAATATATATATATCCAGCGTAACATCATTTATTTTTGTGTCATCCCCATTATATTTCTGAATTATTATGTTATATAATATATCCGCGAACTCCATATCCTCGGCCCCGATGTTATTTCCATATTCTGCACGTTGCAACTTTGTCGCTAATATTTGGACCACATTCCTAGGATTAATTCTCTTCATGATAACACTGCACTGTACACAATAACATGCGTATTGCAGCTATGGCATTCACGCAAATGAAGCAGCTACAATATGGCGACAGCAGACAAGTGCGGAGTTTTGCATCAAAGTCACACAGACCACTGTTGTTTTAATGATAACTTGTTATTCTAAGCATGTTTTTGTGCGGATCCGATCGTTCGAGGTCATAGTATATCAGGTGGGTTAAAGGTGTTTCTTCTACACATAAAGACGTTTCTTGATACAGCTAGTCACATATCTCTACTACATTTTAAAGAAATTAAAATGAATCCTTTAGGGCCATTATGGTACGGGACATTAAGTCCACATTATCAGCACAAGCTGAGCTGTGCTGTTCTATAAAATATGGTTCCTCTTGTCTGAATGCTGGAATCTCGAACCACTCTCTCCAAAGCAGTATTAAAAAAAGTAAGCTTGCAAGCCCAATGTCGTAAATTAACCCAGCCTTAGTTTCAAGAGTTTCAGGAAGTTTCACTGAACGCGAACAGAACACGTCACTTAAGCCATTGTCAATCTCACTATTTTCACTAGCTTGGTTGGAATTAAACACTCATCAATTGCTGAGTAAAAGTTTTCACGATTGATGCTAATACGGCGCCTTGAAGTCGATAAAGATATGATTCATTCCTATCTGGTAACCACACTTTTTTTTCATAATTTGGTTTAGAGTGGAAATCTGATTCACCGTAGACTACCTTCACTTCTCGCAACTGGAATTCCCTACCACAAGAAATAAGGGGCTGCCGGACATTGACATATTTTAAAAGAAATCTAAATTTATATTTGCTCTAGCCTCGACTTCATTATTACCCAGTGTAAGGTATATAATATATTAATTGATGTTTATCGTATAATTTATTATTTTTATATTATATTATTATTATCATTATTATTATTATTATTATTATTATTATTATTATTATTATATTATTATTATCGTAAGTATTATTATTGTTATAATCGTTTAAAATGTTTGTACATGAAATGTACATTTCTACATTTAATGCATCTTTAACTGTTTATAATAAGTATAGTGTATATCTATATTTGTCAAATATTTATTTGTATTTGTGCTGGTTAAGTGGAAGTCAAGGCCTTAAGGCCTTAACTCTGCCAGAATAAATAAAACATTATTATTATTATGAATTATTATTATTATTAGTATAGACTTACCAGGGCATATTGATAGTCTCAAGTAAATAACGTTACAGAGAAATTTGTAGGCCTCGTTTAATATATATATATATATGCACAGTACACCGCCACCCTCACCACAACAAGGTGTGTAATTCTGCCCGAAGGCAGGTCCTTCACTGCAATCATAACATTTTTATTCTATGCTTGCAGCTTTACTAGGGAATTGTAGGTGTGGTAGCTTCCCGTTGCTTTCCACACCGGTGAAGGATGATGATGATGAAGATGATAATGATAAGGATGATGATGACCATATGATTTCGGGGACATTTGTCTTACAGGTGAGGAACAACCCCGATAAAAACCTCACCCAGAAAACTGCCCCGACGGGGGATCGAACCCGGGCCCGCTGCGTGACAAGGCAGCACGCTACCTCGAGACCACAGCGGTGGACAAGGTGTATATATATATAGATAATACATTTCCTTCATACTAAATGAGACGTTGAATGGACCATATACACTTTTGATGTATTTACAAGTGAGAACATCTACTGATAGCTCAAGAGTATATATAAATTATAATTATATTTTTCTGGTGTTATCTAGTGTCTATTAAAATTAAGAAAATATTTGTTCTAGTACTCTACTCTATAGTGTTCTGCCCTAGGGCAGGTTCTTCACTGCAATCATAGAATTTTCATACTATGCTTTGTAGTTTTACTAGGGAATTATAGGTGTGGTAGCTTCCCGTTGCTTTCCATGCCGGGGACGATTGTGATCATTAGAGCCCGGATTTGTATGCAAAATAAAGTACTAAATATGCATACAAATGTAGAAAATATGCACCCTAAATATGCAAAAAATAGATGTAATAAAATTAAATAAATTATTTGCTTTGAGGGTAATCTTAGCTTATTCCTTGCTGTTACGGATAAGGAAGGTTTTCTTGTGTGAAGCTCCTTCATTTGTCAGTGAAGGTTTTATACAATGAAAATGTCCTTTCTACATCATACGATGTCATTGCTGCATATGGAAAACCCCACAGTTCTTCCTCAGTGAATTCCTCTTTGGTTACAGTTTTTTTCGCTATCACCAGAGAGCATTTTGCTAATTTGACAAATTCTATTGTAACCAGGATTTTTATTTCATACTTCACTAAGCGCTTATGTCTAATGGATTGCAGACTTCATTAATTAAAAAAATATAAATAAATAATTAATTAATTACTAGTAATTAGCTGAATGGAAAATTATAATTTAATACCACATTTAGGAGTAAAATATGCATTTATGCATTAAAAAAATCTAAAATCAGCATTTTCCTCCGAAATATGCATTTCTATGCATTATCAAATACCGCTCAAATTGTCTGTGAAGGGACCACTTAACATGTAAATAATTCCGCATACTTTTTAACGCGTAAAACAAAAAATGCATTTCGCATACAAATTCGGGCTGTAGTGATTAGGAATGGCTACGAAACTTTTGAAACTTCCGTCTCTCTTTAAAGTGACTATTTATCTCATGCCCCAAATGGGAATCAATGACCAATCACGTTTCAATGAATTTTCTTTCACAACCAATCACAGTCGCGTTTCACCCCGCTCTTTATCGACTTCTCTTTATCTCCTCCTGCTTTTGTGATAAAGAAAGCTCCTCCTTTTTAATATTCTGAACAGTTCTGAGCATTATTTTGCAGTGACTGACTCTTCAACAAATACGTTTAATATAGCAAATCATGAACAGATTCCTTCGACCTACACATTTGATAATTGTATGTTCAATAATATTGTGTTTCCATCCTTTGTAGTTCTGCCCGAAGGCAGGTCCTTCACTGTAATCATAGCATTTTCATGCTATGCTTGCAGCTTTACTAGGGAATTGTAGGTGTGGTAGCTTCGCGTTGCTTTCCACACCGGTGAAGGATGATGATGATGATGATAATGATAAGGATGATGATGGCCATATGATTTCGGGGACCGTTTGGGCCTTAAAGTTTTCCTGACATTTGTCTTACAGGTGATGAAAAACCCCGATAAAAACCTCACCCAGAAAAACTGCCCCGACCGGGGATCGAACCCGGGCCCGCTGCGTGACAAGGCAGCACGCTACCTCGAGACCACAGCGGTGGAGTAATTGTGTTTTTAGATACTTATTTTACTGAGTTGTTTCCTAAAAAAATGAATTAATAACCTATAATATTGGTTATAATATGCTGTTTGATGTGTTTCATTTTTCTCCACTAGGGTGCAGCATTCTTACAATATTGCGATCCTATTTGGCAATAAATAATATGATCTAGTTGCAGTGAATGAACATATGAAACATAAACAAATGTTTGTAATTTGTTTTCAAATATCGCCGTTTACATTAAATATTTAAATATTTTAAAATAACTATATTTAAATAATGATTTGTGAGTAAACTGCTTAATTTTATTCGTTAAATAGTCCTAACAAATGCCACTCTTGATTTCCAAATCCTCTAGATAAATTGGAAATACTGGCGGCATTACTTATGAAAATTAATTAGAAGTGACACAATGAGCCAAATTATTAATAGAACATATGAATTGAACATTTTATACTTCTTGTTCACTTCCTGGTTTAGGTATTAATTGCCTGTTCTGCTTCACCTTGTAAAATGAATGCTGTAGGAAAAAACAGGTAAGTCATTTATTTCTGAAGAAAAAAATCTTCCTAAACCATGATTTCAATCCATTACCTCCAGCTTTAATAATTATTTTATTTTATCTGGCAAAGTTAAGACATTATCTACCACTCACCCAGTTAAAAAAAAAGTGAAGTTTTAACAAAAATTAAATGAAGAGGAAAAATAAATATTTTCAATTGATGGATTGAAGAATACAACATTAGGGGACTTATACAGTAAGAACTATGAAAACAAAAAAAAATTATATTGGCTCAAACGACAGTATACATTTCTCCACCGTATTCCAAAATTTCAGTTTAAATTCCAATTATTGGGGATGATACAACATTTTTTGTGAGATTGTACAAGGGAACTGTCAACCATTGCAAGCCGAAACCTACCTTGAAAGGATCCGTTGTGATGTACCAAGGCCGTGTCCAAAAAAATATATACAGTTTTTAACTGCAAGACACAGAAATTGAAGCCAGAATACAGTAATGGTAACCCATTTTTTGGAGCAGACGAACTCCCTGCTTGAGTTAGAGCTCAGTGAAGTGAGCCGGGACGCGGCGCATGTGACAAGTAGTGAGTGTTATCCAATCTACCAATTCAAGTGTTGTACTACTTTTCTATATTTTAAATGAGAGATTTGGCGCTGGATTTTAGTGTCTTGCTGTTAAAAGCCACATTTTTCTTTGAGAACGGCCTTGATAAATCACAATGCTTCTCTGGAAGAAATTTTAAGTTAGGTTTTGGCGATAGTTCACTTGTAAGTATAGACATGTTGAAACTTTAGACTGGTTCTGCTTAAAATGTAATTTTTCAAAACAAAAATACTATATATCGAGAACCGTTTGTTAGATTTGGATAAAATATCGCACACAAGTTTGTTATCACAGTCTCTAGAGGATGGACCTTATGGTTAAATTTAAATGAAAAATGAGCAGTTTGCTAGGGTAGGTGTACTTTTGATATAACACGGTTTGGGACATTTCAAGTATCAAGAAATAAACCATATTACTTCGTTGATGTTGCACATTGGAGGGGTGTCCCAACCCGCCGGATGGTCATTGTCGCTAGTTTTTCTTATCTTCAGCGATATCAGCGTGAAATTTGGAAAGCAGTTGGTATTCACAAATAACAAAACCACTTTTAAATTAAGCCGAAATGATTTGAAAATATAAATAAACTGTTAAGATAATAACCTGAACCCCTATCTCAATCCGGGAGCAGCCTCTAAATCCTACCCACCTACCCATCCTACACTAACAGGCACTTAGGCCATATTAATGGCTTCCTCAACCGGCCATATAAACTCCTCGCCTGTGAGGATCCGGGAAATTTTTCGTGGCCCAGCAGTGTCCGTCTGCCACTGTTTTTCCATGAGCCTCTCAATAAGTTGAGCTGCGCAAACGCGCTGAGATGACCACAAGATCACTGACTGTGTCCTGGGGACTCACTGACCATGTGACAGCTACCAGATACTCGAACTAGCACCTAACATGCGCTAGTCGCATAACCCCACGCCACGAAGTAAAATAACATCAGTGGTGTTAACTCCCCTCTGTGGAAGAAAGTTTACTCCACTCCATAAAACGAGACCGCCATGAAGAATCCCGCCTACCGTCCCGCTCTGCTGGAGACGTCCGGTTTTCCAGACATTTAGCGCCTCTAGACGAGACCGATATTTACCCACCGATCTTATATTGCAATAATAATAATGTATTATACATGTAATATATGGTCGATGATTTTACTAGTCTCGCCCGATGCAACAATCAGGCGTTCATCGGAACTAAAGGTTGTTATCCCCACAGTAGATTACATATCTTCTTTAGTCTTCTTTAATGCTCTTGAAATAATTTGTTGTTTTAAAGAAGCACATTTATAGTAAACCTTTTCTAGGTTTTGACTTATTTAATAACTTTCTATTGTTACGAATAAATAATAAATTGCCTTAACAACTAGAATCCGATTAAGGGAAATTAAGTGCAGATTTGACATAGCTTGTTTCTAAATAACTATTATTATTATTATTATTATTATTATTATTATTATTATTATTATTATTTTTATTTATATTATTATTATTATTATTATTATTATTATTATTATTATTATTATTATTAATATTATTATAATATTTTTTTTGTCTAATGCCACCAGGTTGTCTTTTATGACATTTCTGGTTTTCTCCCCTGGCATTGACGGAATTGTAATCCATTTCTTACGTTGGGGCACCTGGAAGGCGGAGTTACGTTACCCCGATGATATGATGGGTATAAATGATAACGAAGTGCCAGGAGAGTTCTTAACCTAAACTTAACCTAAATTCCAGACCCTGGGCAACCACAGGAATAGTTCCCTTTAAGGAAAAAAAAATTCCTATTGTTTGACCGGGAATTGAACCCGGGACCTCATGAACTGTAGTCAGAAACGCTGACCACTAGCCCATGAGGCTGGTTATATCTATCCCGATGGAGTTGTGGCCATCTCTTCCATTCACCAGAACAGAAATAAATCACAGTAATATTAGATTATTTGGCCAAATTGCAAAATAAAAGTAAGATCTAATAACACAATAAAATGAATTATAATTAAAACTAAAATAAAATATGCACAAAGGAAGAACAGTTCCTGTCTACTCTGATTCCATACTGCGATAGGCTCTTGCCTACTAACCGGCTGCTGGCCTCACATCCACACGAGTTAATCGTACAGATAGTCTAGACAGCGGCCAGCATGTCGGATCCCTAAGCCTTATACCCTGTTTTATCAACATGGAGCCGCTACTTTATTGTCTACTGTCTGCTATTGAGTAGCCCATTGTTGAGCCATAGCTTCTCCTTTGTTAGGAGTTACTAGACCAAGTTATATGCTCATAGATGTCTTGAATGACATATGGTCCATACACCGACTCAATGAGACATCTAACAAGGAAATAAGGTATTACTAGGACGTTTAGGTCGGTACATTTTGCATATAGGCCTTTTTATTCAGGCTTAAGGATCTTTTACGAGTCTGAAATCCTTCAGATTCAGGAACCACGGCTTAATGTCCCTGCCGGAAGACTTGCTAAAAAACTGGCCGGGTTTGAACCCGCGACCCTCGGGACCAGAGGCAAAGAGCATAACCACTAGTCCACCGCTACCATATTGTAGCTACCCAAATTCTTCACGATACTGGATGGACACCGGTCCTATACTGGCCGAAATTATATGGGGAAATGTCTTCCCCCATTGAAATTAGAACCAGCGTAAGCAGGGGCTAGCGCCCCCATCCCGCATCCCCCCCCCAAGTTTCAGAACCATTTTTCGTTACAAAATTAACCTTGCGGTCATTCCGTATCAATTACGGGAGTGTCTCTTTTAAAACGTCTGCAGCAGGGGTGGCCCGTCCTTAAGGGCACTGGGGCACGTGCCCATCTTACAATTTATTTATTTACTAATATTATTTAAAATACTCTTGCAGATTATCTAGTGTATCTTTATATACATAAAACATTCTTCTGTGCATGTGCCTGTCACTGAACTCCTCCTAAATGACTGGACCGATTTTTATTACATTTTTTGTGTGTGTGTGTGTTTGTATGGGTCCCTGGATTGTTTAGATTCACAATTGCACCCTCTAAAACCATTAGGTGTAGGAGTTTACCTGAGGTGAAAATTTAAAAATAGCTCTAGCGGTCACAAATTTCGATGTTTGGCAACGAAACTCAGTATATCCTATTAAAATAAACCGAGGTGGGTGTTATAAAAAAATGAGCGAAATCCGATTATTAAACGTGGAGGTTTACCTGAAATCCGAAATTAAAAACTGCCTAAACGACTGGACCGAATTTTATGATTTTTTTTGTGAGTTTGAGTGGGTCCCTGGATTGTTTATAGATTCACAATTAGGTAAAGGTAAAGTGATCCCACAACAGGCCTCAGGAGGCCCTTGGGATATTAGGAGGTTAAGGCTCCCACATTTTCTAGACAATCGGCACTTGATGTCAGCCGGGTTGTCAGCCCTGCGTGACGGCCGCCTTTACCCCAGAACAAGCGTCTGGTACTCATTTCCGTTAGAGGCTGAGTCGACCCCAGGGCCATAGTGCCGCCAGAGGGTTTGGGTCAGTTAAAAATCCTGACCCCAACGGGACTTGAACCCTCGACCCTCCGGCTTGTAGCTCAGTGCCTTAACCACTACGCTACGGCGTGCCCCGATTCACAATTAGACCCTGTAGAATTATTAGATATAGGAGTTCACCTGAAGTTAAAATTTAAAAATCGCTCTAGCGGTCACAATTTTAGATGTTTCACAACGAAACTCAGTATATCCTATATTAAATGAAACCGACGTATGTATTATAAAAAAATTAGCGAAATCCGAAATTAGAAGTTGAGGTTTACTTGAAATCTGTTCAAAAAGCTGCCTAAACAACTGCACCGATTTTGGTGAAATTTTTTGTGCGTGTTTGAGTGGGCTCCTGGATTGTTTAGATTCACAATTAGACCCTCTAAAACCATTAGATGCAGGAGTTTACCTGAAGTAAACATTTAAAAATAGCTCTAGCGGTCACAAATTTCGATGTTTGACAACGAGACTCAGCATATCCTATTAAAAAAAGAGATAGATATTATCTAAAAATGAACGAAATCCGACAAGTAGAAGTGTGGGTTTACCTGAAATCCGAAATTAAAAACTGACTAGCAACCGCCATGTTTGGTACATCTCAGCGTATACCATACAATTTAATTAACTTTTAATATTTGATTTATTTAGGCGTAGCAACGCACGCTGGGTATTAGCTAGTATATATCTTTATCATTTTGGATGAATATAATTTATTTTTATACAAAACAAAGAGAAATATGAATTCTCATTACATTGGGCAAATAATCATTGTGAGGAGAATATCCTGTACACGGACGATGTTCTTGTGCAGTATTGTTGTGGGCAATGTTCAAGAGGTAGAACGTTTCAAAAAATTCACGAGTTCATTGACTCCCTGAGGCTTCAAGGGTGTACTAAGGGTCAGTACTAGGTTACTCATCAATGGGCACCCTGACATAATGTGTTAATAGTAGGGCTTGGAAGTTGAGAGGAAATGTCCTTTTTTTATCTTATATCTAAAGACTTTTTTTTTTGGTTTTTTGGCCCTTTCTTAGGCCTTAACGGCTTTTTTTGTCACCTTTACCTTGTTTTAACTACATTTATACCATTTGTGTAATTCAAGAATTTGCAGAGTCTAGTCTCAATTCCAAAGTCTTTTAAAAACACATCTAGTTTTACTTTCTAAACACTTTTCACATTCCAATCACTTTTGTTCCGCGAGAAACTATTGAACCCTCACAATATCACGCTATTTTTAACCACCAGCTACTGACCGCCTGAACTATTGCATTTCGATTTCAAATTTTCTAAGAAGTTACCAGTTTGTGACAATTACCTCGAGCAGAGGGTGAAGGCAGCGAGGTTGTCTTTATTCAGTTTTAATAACTGCAACACTCTTTACGTACATTTTCCAGTTTTTAGATATTTTTAAAGGTCTTTTACAGGCATTTTATAGGTCCTCAACTTCCGAGCTTTAGTAATGAGACATTGAGCCTCACTAAAAGATCAGAGGTAGCCCTAAATAATTTTAAAAAAACACTCGGGAAAATATTTCGACCAATAAATATTAATTGTCAGTGGAAAATACGATACAACAAAGAATTGTACCTCAAATGCAATGCTAATTTAGAAAAGTGAGATGGGTTGATTCTTTAGACATGTTGTAACTAATTGCATTGATACTTCTGCATTTTTTAACTATATTTTTAACTTTTAATTTATCGCGTTTATCTGTGTTTCTTTGCTTGTCCATTTTTGTCAAACCTAGGAGTGGAAGTAAAAATCTCATCTGTGACGCTTGCAATTTTGATTTGATCTTATAATTTAATATCCAATTTTCACTGCTATATTTCAGTCCTGATTTTGCAATTAAACTCCACGGCTTGACAGCCTAGAAAGCCCTTGGCCTACCAGTCGACTGCTAACCTAACATTGATAAGTGTTAATGACAGATATAGACGATAATCCAGCCAATATAGGGGAGAAGTGGGCAACATGTCGGGTCCCCCAGCCGTTTTAGCTGGTTTTCTCAACCTGGAGTCGCTACCCAATTCCTCACGATGCTGGGAGAAATTCCATAACAACATTTATTTCCCATGGAAACTCGAACAAATGCAAGTCCTGTAGCTATGCATAAAGGCATCTCGCCTATAGCGGAGGACCATGAATTTGCAGTTACATTGTGTAATCTCAGTTTGGTTGCGGATGACATTTGTTTTCCAAAATAGGATTTTTTTCTTGATTATGGTTAATAAAAATCAAATTAATTGTCAATTCTTCTTACCTCGTACATCTATGATTTTTATCACAACTGCAGTATCGGAAAACATCATTCCGATCCTCAGCTGTTTTCATGACTGTCAGTTCTTCATTATGCCGGTCATTTTCTAAACTGCTATCTGTCGTTGATTTAAAGAACTTTGTAATCAAATTTGGTTCGTCCGAAACCAATTGTTCTTGTATGTTTTTTTTTAGTGTATATCTTTTTCCAGATTGTTACTTCCAAAGGCTTAGATAGATGTTTCAAAAGTTTAGCTTTTTTAAATAAGTTAAAATATCTTCTTAGGTGAAATCCGCCGTCCTCAACTTTTAAAATATGTAATCTTTATGCCTGTAGGCCTTTCAGGACATCCGTCCCATCTTCAGCAGTTAATTTTTCGCTACAGTATCCAGGTTGATGTTTAATTCTGCTGGTCCTAATGTGGCTTTGTCGTGAATAAAGCTTCTTCCTGACGATATCGTATAGTGGGTTGTTTAGTCTGGGAGTGCTTTCATTTATTGAAAGCTTGTTGTCCATTTCCTTGATAATTTCCATGTCTTCCAATATGTTGATTCTAGTTGGATTTCCCTCTTTGTGTAATATTGTAAGGGTGTCTTCTATTGAGTTCATTCTGTGGCCGGCGTTTATTATGTGCTTAGTGTAATTAGACTTTCCATATGCGTATACGAAATCATTACGATGTTCTTTGAATCTTATGTTGAAGCTTCTTTTCGTTCTACCTATATAGAACTTGTCACAGTTCTTTGCACGTTAATTTATATATACACCCTTGCCATTAAATTTATTATGTTTTTCTATTTTGTTACTTATTACATTATTTAGTTTATTATTAGTTTTGTAGGCTATGTTTAAGTTTTTATTTATTTTTCTTAATGTTTTTATGGTTTCGTGGCCTGTGTAAGTTAGTGTAATCCATGTATTATTAATATCCGTTTCTCTTTCTAGTTTTGTTGTTTTATTTATATCGGTTCTCCGCTTTTGTTTTCTTACAAGTTTCTCTATAATTTTGCTGTTGTATCCATTGTTTGTAGCCATTTTTTGATGTACCGCAATTCCTTATTGTAATTAATTTTGTTTAATGACAGTTTTAGCATTCTATTAATTAGGCTCTTGAATACGCTGATTTTTTGTTGGTACGGATGTCTTGATTTATTGTTAATTGCAAGCATATTAGTTGTTGGTTTTCTGTATATATCTATTTCAATTTTTTTTTGTTTGTGTGTTTGTAACTATGTTAAGATCTAAAAAATTTATTTTGTTGTTTTGTTCAATTTCTTCTGTGAATTCCAATTTATTGTGCATATTGTTTAATTCTGATAGAATTTCTTCTTCTTTTCTGTGTGTGCTTTCATAAATGATTATAATGTCATCCACGTATCTAGCGATTAATTTTATGTTGTATTTTTGTGTTAATCTTTCGTAGTGTATATTCCCTAAATGTTGTATGAATATTTCTGATAATAATATCCCTGAAGTTAGAGATCCCATAGGGATCCAATCTTCTTGTATATATATATATATATATATATATATATATAATATATATCATTATTAAATTGAAAGTAATTCTGTGTCATGATTGTTTTTGTGATATTATGTAATTGATTTATGTAGTTTGGATTCAAATTGTTTGTTTCTAATTTTTGCTTAATTGTATTTAGTGTTTCTTCTATTGGAATATTTGTATATAGATTTTTTTATATCGAAAGTTGCCATTTTTGTATTATTATTCACCTCGATGTCTATGAGTTTTTCTGCTATTTCGTAAGAATTCTCTTTATTATGTATTTATCCCGATTGAGGGTCTTTCCACTTTTCAGCGGTTGCCCTTTTACCAGCCGGCTGCTGGCCCTTCACATCCACATGTGTCAATCACAGAGGTAGATGATCAACAGCCAGTGTAGGGGTGACATGTGGTTAGCATGTCGAGTCCTCCAGCCGTTATAGCTGGTTCCTCAACCTGGAGCCGCTACTTATTGTAGCTACCCAATTGCCTCACGATGCTGGGTGGGCACCGGTCCCATACTGGCCGAAATACCATGAGAAAATTTCTTCCCCCATGGAGACTCGAACCAGCGCAAGTCCCGTAGCTCTGCGCCAAGGCTTCCTACCTTAACCGCTCCTCTAAGTTATTATCTTTCTTCAATTTGTGAGCAATTAATTTAGAAAGTTTATAATTGGGAGCGTTGATGCAATTGACTATTGGCCGTATTGGAATATTTTCTTTATGTATTTTGGGTAGAGCTTTCATTAATGGAATTGTTGGATTATTGTTTATATACATATTATTATATTTGTTTGTATCATTCTTGTTAATTATCATATGGCATGTTTTTGTTATTTCTTTTAAAGTTTTGTTGAATTTGGCTGTAGGATCTTTATCTATTTTCTTAAATTTATTTTCATCTATAAATTGTTTTGTTTTTAGAATGTAGTCATCTTTTTTGATCAGTACTGTTGTGTTTCCTTTGTCTGCTTTTGTATGTATAATATCGTTGTTTTTAAGTTTAGATTTTCGTGTATATAACTGTTTTAAGTTCTTCTTTTCTTCTTTATCGATTGTGGGTGAGATTTTTTGTATAGTTTTGACAGTTATGTATCTGGAATATTCTTTATTATTGGATTGTAATTTATCAATTGTTATTTCGCTCTCAATTATCATGTTCTCTTTTATTTTATTTATATTAGGATTGGGGAAATTAAATTTATAACCATTTTATAGTGAATAATAATACAAAAATGGCAACTTTCGATATAAAAAAATCTATATACAAATATTCCAATAGAAGAAACACTAAATACAATTAAGCAAAAATTAGAAACAAACAATTTGAATCCAAACTACATAAATCAATTACATAATATCACAAAAACAATCATGACACAGAATTACTTTCAATTTAATAATGATATATATATATATATATATATACAAGAAGATTGGATCCCTATGGGATCTCTAACTTCAGGGATATTATCAGAAATATTCATACAACATTTAGGGAATATACACTACGAAAGATTAACACAAAAATACAACATAAAATTAATCGCTAGATACGTGGATGACATTATAATCATTTATGAAAGTACACACAGAAAAGAAGAAGAAATTCTATCAGAATTAAACAATATGCACAATAAATTGGAATTCACAGAAGAAATTGAACAAAACAACAAAATAAATTTTTTAGATCTTAACATAGTTACAAACACACAAACAAAAAAAATTGAAATAGATATATACAGAAAACCAACAACTAATATGCTTGCAATTAACAATAAATCAAGACATCCGTACCAACAAAAAAATCAGCGTATTCAAGAGCCTAATTAATAGAATGCTAAAACTGTCATTAAACAAAATTAATTACAATAAGGAATTGCGGTACATCAAAAAATGGCTACAAACAATGGATACAACAGCAAAATTATAGAGAAACTTGTAAGAAAACAAAAGCGGAGAACCGATATAAATAAAACAACAAAACTAGAAAGAGAAACGGATATTAATAATACATGGATTACACTAACTTACACAGGCCACGAAACCATAAAAACATTAAGAAAAATAAATAAAACTTAAACATAGCCTACAAAACTAATAATAAACTAAATAATGTAATAAGTAACAAAATAGAAAAACATAATAAATTTAATGGCAAGGGTGTATTATAAATTAACGTGCAAAGAACTGACAAGTTCTATATAGGTAGAACGAAAAGAAGCTTCAACATAAGGTTTAAAGAACATCGTAACGATTTCGTATACGCATATTGAAAGTCTAATTACGCTAAGCACATAATAAACGCCGGCCATAGAATGAACCCAGTAGAAGACGCCCTTACAATAGTACACAAAGAGGGAAATCCAACTAGAATCAACCTATTAGAAGACCTGGAAATTGTCAAGGAAATAGACAACAAGCTTTTAATAAATGAAAGCACTCCCAGACTAAACAACCCACTATACGATATCGTCAGGAAGAAGCTTTATTCACGACAAAGCCACATTAGGACCAGCAGAATCAAACATCATACTGGATGCTGTAGCGAAGAATGAACTGATGAAGATGGGACGGATGTCCTGAAAGGCCTACAGGCATAAAGATTACATATTTTAAAAGTTGAGGACGGCGGATTTCACCTAAGAAGGTATTTTAACTTATTTTATTTTATGACTCATCACCTCAACGGTTTTAACAATGAATTTTATTAGTATTGATAGTTTTTCAATTATATGATTTTATAATAAACTATTTGCTGCTAATGCTGTTTTTTCAATTTCACCGTTTTTTATATTTCTAAAGTGTTGTTTTTTTTGAGTGTCCAAATTCCTTTTTGTTTTTCTTATGTATACTTTATTGCAATCTTTGCAATTAATTTGATAAATTTAAGATTTTTTATCTGGGGTGTTACTTTTTTTATTAGTTAACAGAAGATTACACAGGCTGAATTTGTTAATCGGAGCTAATGTATATTACATGTTTTTTTAAAAACTTGGTTGAAATTTGTTATGAACTTCTGGATGGTAAGTAAATTACTTGAATTTTTCATGTTTTTTTGGAATTATATTGCAGAGTGGTATATTCATGTAACCTTTTTTACTGTTTAAATTTCTTTATTTTTTTATTTATTATGTCTTCACCAAAACCATTTAAGTTAACTATGTGTACAATACGATTATATTCCTTCTCAAAATCCTCTACATTAAGTGGAATATGTATTAATCTATATAGCAGACTTTATATATGAATTCGTATGGTTGTCTGGATTTGGGTTAAGTTTAGGTTTAAGGACTCTCCTGGTGCTTCATTGGGGTAAGCTGGGTGCGAACATGCGCTTGAAAGCCATAGATATTGATAAGTTGCTTAGTCTGTTATTGTTCATTGAGTGCCTGGTCGCCGTGACTGCCTTCATGGTCATACAAATGTGCTTGCTTTGACATCCCTGGTATAAATCGCCAAGCTGTTCATGATGATGGTGATCATTAGAGCCCGGATTTGTATGCAAAATAAAGTACTAAATATGCATAAACATTGTAGAAAATATGCACCCTAATATGCAAAAACAGATTGTAATAAAATTAAATACATTATTTGCTTTGATGGTAATCTTAGCCTTATTCCTGGCTGTTACAGCAGATAAGGAAGGTTTCCTTGTGTGAAACTCCTTGGTTTGTCAGTGAAGGGTTTATACAATGAAAATGCCCTTTCTACATCACATGATGTCAAAGCTGCATGTGAAAAACCCCACAGTTCTTCTTCAGTGAATTCCTCTTCGGTTACAGTTTTTTCACTATCACCAGAGAGCATTTTGCTAATTTGACAAATTCTATTGTAGCCAGGATTTTTATTTAATACTTCACTAAGCGCTAATGTCTAATGGATTGCAGACTATATTAATTTAAAAATATATTAATAAATAATAAATTAATTACTAGTAATTAGCTGAAGTTAATTAGTTATAATTTAATACCACATTTAGGAGTAAAATGTGCATTTATGCATTAAAAATCTAAAATAAACATTTTCCTCCGGAATATGCATTTCTATGAATTATCAAATACCGCTCGAAATTCTCTGTGAAGGGATCATTTAACATGCAAATCATTTCGCATACTGTTTAATGCGTAAAACAAAACATGCATTTCGCATACAAATCCGGGCTCTAATGATGATGATAAGGATGATGATAAGGATGATGATAGTCGGGGACCTTTTGGGCCTTAAAACTAACTGACATTTGTCTTACAGGAGAGGAAAAACCCCGGAAAAACCTCACCCAGGAAGCCTTTGCCAACCGGGAATCGAATCCGCGCCAGTTGCGTGACAAGGCAGCGCGCTACCTTGAGACCACAGCGGTGGACCTGTCCTATGTATATAATTTAAACCAGTATATAAAAGAATATTTCAGCTTTCTAGAAATGTAACAATGGTCCATTTTAATAATCAAGGGCTCAAATCATCCCATGTCATGTAAATTGCAGTTTCACTCATCAGGTAATTCTTCGTTGCGTCAGATAAGTATAGTATATGCTTGTGATTTCTGGACCACCAATGCTTAAAAAGTACAGATTGCCATGTTTTGCTCAGAGGCCATAATTTAGATGCGAGGTTCTTTTACGAGCCCGAAAATGTTCAGACTCTAGACCCACGGTTAAAGTTCCTTTGGAGAAATTTCCTTGGATGTTTCCATTCTAAAAAATCATAGACTTCGGGCGGGTGACCCCCAGGACCAGAAGCAAATAACATAACCCCTAGATCAGTGAGACCGATCGTTACACAATCATTTCAATTAAAACTATTATGTAACATATGGAATTTATTGAAATGTTGTTAATATTCTTTATTAAAAATGATTCAATAAATAATCCTTAACCTTTTGACTGCCGAGTTTCCCTTTTGCCAGCTGGGCTGTGGGTGCCAGGTATTTTAAATTTAAAGTACTACGCCATACTATATAATATAAACCTATATAAAGTATATTTAACTGTCTACACGCCATGGTAAATTTAATTTAAACTCACTATTATACATTTATTTGAAGGTTAGGCAGTGTTGCTTCCACTTGTAAAGATCCCAGGTTCGAATTCAGCACGGTGTCTTTATTGAAATTTGTTATCACTATCACTAAAACATTTATTCTACTGAATAATGTTGATGGTATTATCACTAAACACTTATAATATTAAATATTGTTGAACATTTTTATGGTCCTGGGTTCGAATCAAACGAATAACAATTTGATGAACTGTTACTGTCACTCTCATCTTCTGATAAAACTGACACATTAAACTCGCGTATTGTATTTTCGTCAACTTCGAGACATGAATCACTGTATTCCACAGCATGAACTACCCCTTGGCCAGGTATCTTTTCAACTAAAAATAAAATAAATAAAAAGAAAATTATGAAATTGCAATATTCCATATCAAAAAAAAAAAGGCCTTGAAACATGAATGTACACCCTCCTTTAGAAAACCGATTTACAACCAGCCTGTACCGTTATTCTGTAAGGGATGTGCAAAGTATTGCTAAGAAAGGATGTACAAACACAGAACGAAAAATAATTTTAGTTTATTGAAGTAAAAACTTCCGGGAAAAAAATATTTAAAATAATAAGATTGAAAACCGGAGCCTGCCGGGCGTGGCGTACCGCTGTACACGCACTTTCACCGGCGTACGCCGGGCATGGCGTTCAAAAGGTTAATAATCGAGGTTTTTTTTTACATTTTTTTGTTAATCTGTACGTCTATAACCACGGAAAACTCAATTTTAAAATTCTGGATTTTAACCGGTTTGTTTGCATTATAAACACCCTGACGCAGTCTTTTCATAGTATTTTTGCATTTTTTTGAAGTTACGAAAATTTTGACATTTTCTGGTCAAACTATAAGAATATAACATTTTCCAACACAGTTTTGAAATTCTGTACTTATACTGCATTTTATGCATAATAAACGCTTTACACTGTCTCATGAAAGTATGTTTTCAATTTCCTAATAATCGACATTTGTTTACATTTTTTGTTTATCTGTTAGAAGATAACCAAAGAAAACTCAATTTTGAAATTTTGGATTTGGTCCGAATTGTTTGCTATATGAATCCCGGACACAGTCTTTAGATAGTATTTTTGCATTTTTTGAAGTTTCGAAGAATTTGACATTTTCTGTTCAAACTGTAAGAATATAACTTTCTACAACACAATTTTCAAATTCTGTACTTAGAGTGTATTATATGCATTCTAAACGCTTTACACTGTCTGAAGAAAGTAATTTTGCAATTCCTTAACAATCGAGCATTTTTACATTTTTTTGTTAATCTGTACGAATATAACCACGGAAAACTCAATTTTAAAATTCTGGATTTTGACCGGTTTGTTTGCATTATAAACACCCTGACGCAGTCTTTTCATAGTATTTTAGCATTTTTTTGAAGTTCCGAAAATATTGACATTTTCAGGTCAAACTCTAAGAATATAACATTTTCCAACACTGTTTTGAAATTCTGTACTTATACAGCTTTTTATGCATTATAAACGCTTTACACTGTCTCATGAAAGTATGTTTTCAATTTCCTAACAATCGATATTTTTTACATTTTTTTGTTAATCTGTACGACTATAACCATGGAAAACTCAATTTTAAAATTCTGGATTTTGACCGGTTTGTTTGCATTATAAACACCCTGACGCAGTCTTTTCATAGTATTTTAGCATTTTTTTGAAGTTCCGAAAATATTGACATTTTCAGGTCAAACTCTAAGAATATAACATTTTCCAACACTGTTTTGAAATTCTGTACTTATACTGCATTTTATGCATTATAAACGTTTTACACTGTCTCATGAAAGTATGTTTTCAATTTCCTAATAATCGACATTTTTTACATTTTTTGTTAATCTGTTAGAAGATAACCACGGAAAACTCAATTTTGAAATTTTGGATTTGGTCCGAATTGTTTGCAATATAAATCCCGGACACAGTCTTTAGATAGTATTTTTGCATTTTTTGAAGTTTCGAAGAATTTGACATTTTCTGTTCAAACTGTAAGAATTCAACTTTTTACAACAAAACTTTCAAATTCTGTCCTTAGAGTGTATTACATGCATTATAAACCCTTTACACTGTCTGAAGAAAGTAATTTTGCAATTTCGTAATAATCGAGATATTTTTACATTTTTTTGTTAATCTGTACGAATATAACCACGGAAAACTCAATTTTAAAATTCCTATATTTTAACCGTATTGATTGCATTATGAACACCTTGAGGCAGTCTTTTTATAGTGTTTTAGCATTATTTTGAAATTACGAAAATTTTGACAATTTCTGGTCAAACTATAAGAATATAACATTTTCCAACACAGTTTTGAAATTCTGTACTTATACTGCATTTTATGCATTATAAATGCTTTACACTGTCTCATGAAAGTATATTTTCATTTTCTAATAATCGAGATTTTTTTTACATTTTTTTGTTAATCTGTTAGAAGATAACCACGGAAAACTCAATTTTGAAATTTTGGATTTGTTCCGAATTGTTTGAATTATAAATCCCGGACACAGTCTTTAGAGAGTATTTTTGCATTTATTGAAGTTTCGAAGAATTTGACATTTTCTGTTCAATCTGTAAGAATATAACTTTCTACAACACCATTTTCAAATTCTGTACTTAGAGTGTATTACATGCGTTATAAACCCTTTACACTGTCTGAAGAAAGTAATTTTGCAATTTCGTAATAATCGAGATATTTTTTACATTTTTTTGTTAATCTGTACGAATATAACCACGGAAAACTCAATTTTAAAATTCTGGAATTTAACCGTATTGATTGCATTATGAACACCTTGAGGCAGTCTTTTTATAGTGTTTTAGCATTTTTTTGAAATTACGAAAATTTTGACAATTTCTGGTCAAAATTGCATTATAAACACCCTGACGCAGTCTTTTCATAGTATTTTTGCATTTTATTGAAGGTACGAAAATTTTGACATTTTCTTGTCAAACCATAAGAATATAACATCTTCCAACACAGTTTTGAAATTCTGTACTTATACTGCATTTTATGCATTATAAACGCTTTACACTGTCTCATGAAAGCATATTTTCATTTTCTAATAATCGAGTTTTTTTACATTTTTTTGTTAATCTGTTAGAAGATAACCACTGAAAACTCATTTTTGAAATGTTGGATTTGGTCCGAATTGTTTGAATTATAAATCCCGGACACAGTCTTTAGATAGTATTTTCGAATTTTTTGAAGTTTCGAAGAATTTGACATTTTCTGTTCAAACTGTAATAATATAACTTTCTACAACACAATTTTCAAATTCTGTACTTAGAGTGTATTATATGAATTATAAACGCTGTACACTGTCTCAAGAAAGTAATTTTGCAATTCCTTAACAATCGAGCATTTTTACATTTTTTTGATAATCTGTACGAATATAACCACGGAAAACTCAATTTTAAAATTCTGGATTTTAACCGTATTGTTTGCATTATAAACACCCTGACGCAGTCTTTTCATTGTATTTATGCATTTTTTTGAAGTTACGAAAACTTTGACATTTTCTGGTCAAACTATAAGAATATAACATTTTCCAACACAGTTTTGAAATTCTGTACTTATACTGCATTTTATGCATTAAAAACTCTTTACACTGTCTCATGAAAGTATGTTTTCAATTTCCTAACAATCGATATTTTTTAAATTTTTTTGTCAATCTGTACGACTATAACAACGAAAAACTCAATTTGAATATTTGGATTCTGCCCTTAGTTTTTGCACTATACATCCCGGACATGATTTCTAGATTGAATATTAGCACTTTTTGAAGTTTCGAAAAATTAGATATTTTCTGGTCTAATTTAAAAATATAAAATTTTCCAACATAATTTTGAAATTCTGTTCTTATACTGGTTTTTTGCATCATATACGCTTTACACAGTGTCAAGAAAGTAATTTTGCAATATCTTAAATATCGAGATTTTTTACATTTTTGTTAATCTGTTAGAAGATAACCACGGAAAACTCAATTTTGAAATTTTGGATTTGGTCCTAATTGTTTGCATTATAAATCCCGGACACAGTCTTTAGTTAGTATTTTTGCATTTTTTGAAGTTTCGAAGAATTTGACATTTTCTGTTCAAACTGTAAGAATATAACTTTCTACAACACAATTTTCAAATTCTGTACTTAGAGTGTATTACATGCATTATAAACGCTTTACACTGCCTCAAGAAAGTAATTTTATAATTTCTTAATAATCGAGCATTTTTACATTGTTTTGTTATTCTGTACGAATATAACCATGAAAAACTCAATTTGAATTTTTGGATTCTGCCCTTAGTTATTTGCACTATACATCCCGGACATAGATTCTAGATAGAATATTAGCATTTTTTGAAGTTTCGAAAAATTTGATATTTTCTGGTCTAATTTTAAGAATATAAAATTTTCCAACACAATTTTGAAATTCTGTTCTTATACTGGTTATTTTGCAACATATACGCTATACACAGTGTGAAGAAGGTAATTTTGCAATTTCTTAAATTCCAAGCAAATTTTCTATGTCTTTGTTCATTTATAATGCTGCGCATTTTAATAATTTATATGGAATTGAAAATTTGTCTCATAAATCTGAGTATGTTAATATTTCAATCCTTATTTAAATCCACGAGACTGGATGTCACTAAAGTAAAGGTGTACAATTATTATAAATGTGACATATTCTAATGATTGATCTTTGATGTAAATTTATTTATTTATTCATCATATTCATTGGAATAGTGTTTCAGTCACTTAATGATTTTTAATTATTAGGCTTCAGAAAACATTTAATATCATTTAAAAATGTGTGATTTTCTTTTCACAAAACTAATATTATCAACGGAACAATCTTGCAATCTTACTGTAGAATGATATATATATATATATATATATATATATATATATATATATATATATATATATATCTTGAAGAATTTACATTAAACACAGTATTTACAGTAGTACCATCTCGCTGCGGGATGAAGTAGCCGATGTGCTGGTAAAACGAGGAGCAATGTGTTTACAGCAACATAATTCAAACATATCTTATCGCTCAACAATCATTTATATCAAACAAACGGTAAAAAACACATTCTAATCCAATCTTCAGATCCGAATTCAAGAAAAACAATGGAAAAAACACTACACCAGATGCACCTCGAAAGGAAGCTCTAGCATATTTTCGACTAAACGCAGGACATGATTGTCTTGCAGCTCATCTTCATCGAGTTGGAATTTACAGAAGTCCTCAATGCCCACTGTGCTTGACGAACACCAATATGGACAGAAACCACCTGCTACAGTGTCAAGCACTTCACTCTGCTACACTAATAATAATAATAATAATAATAATAATAATAATAATAATAATAATAATAATAATAATAGGAAAAGCGCGCACAAAAGTGCATTAGTTTATGTCTCTGCTGTATACCAGCAACGACTGTGTTCTCTTTAAACAGACACTGAAATGATATCTTTCACACAGTTTATCACAGAGCTTACACACGCAGTCACTTGACGGATCATGATAGTTTGAATTTTTGCAGAGTTTGTGGTGATATCCATGCACTGCCAGTCTTATTATTGCACTGCGTATCTTGTTGTTTGATCCAGTTCAGTCTCGATTGATCATTGCATCTGTTACGTAAAAATCGTCTGGTATTTCTTTTGTCTTGTTTTGTCTTATTTTCTTCAATGCAGTTTCCTGTTTCTGCTACACTGAAGGATAGATACTGGGAAGCAAGAGCCAAACTTTGTTTTGCTATGATGTTTTATTGTTTTAATTTATTGTTATCAGTTAGTTGTTCACTCATAATTATGTACAATGACTTGTGTCAAGTCCCCTGCATTTGTTTAAATAAACATTAAACACTTTATGACTTATTTTAATAGTGGAGAAAATTGAGAATAAAGTACTTGGACCAAAGAGAGAAGAACAGTCAGGTGACTGGTGAAAACTACAAAACACTGCACAAGATTGGATCGGATAAAAATGAAGATTTTTTATTCAATGCCACCACCTTGCCATTTGGACATTCTGGTATTCTTTCCTAGCATGGCTTTATTGTAACCCACTTCTGAGGTTGGGGCGTCTGGAAGGCGGAGTTACGCTGCCCTATGATATATGATGATGGTAATGATGCACCAGGAGAGGCCTTAATCCTAAACTTGATGAGTATGTTAATGATGATAATGATGGTCAGATGAAGTTCGGGGACCGTTTGGGCCTTAGAGTTTCATGACATTTGTCTTACAGGTGAGGAAAAACCCGAAAAAAACCACCACCCAGGAAAACTGTCCCGACCGGGGATCGAACCCGGGCCGCTGCGTGACAAGGCAGCACGCTGTCTCGAGACCACAGCGGTGGACTAGAATGAAGATATAATAACATAATTAAATGTATATCCACTGAACAATAAAATCAAAGAATATAGAGATAAATGGTTTAGACATGTGGAAATAATGAATTTAACAAGATTACCAAAAGCAGCATTTATCTACAAGCCAAGAGGTTCATGGAATGTAGGAAGGCCAGTGAAAAGATGGACAGAACAACTGTGAGGCGGAACAGGCAATTTGCCTAGCCCGTTAAATGAAGAAGAAGAAGATTAAAATAGTAAGAATGTTTGGTAGAAGTAATTCAATGCAGGACAATATTGAATTATAAATTTTATACTGTTTAATGAAAGTTGTACCTGTGGTGGCAGTCGTACACAGGTACAACTTTTATTGTTTTTAAATGTTTAACAATATTTAAAAAATATTAATTAATGAAAAATTATATCCGGAAGCCATCAAATGTTTTAAAATATCAGGATTTACTTCCAAGGCATTCTTGTTTGGATTTCACGGTATATTATATTATGTATTATTATGATTATGTCCACCGCTGTGGTCTCGAGGTAGCGTGCTGCCTTGTCACGCAGCGGACCCGGGTTCGATCCCCGGTCGGGGCAGTTTTTCTGGGTGAGGTTTTTATCGGGGTTTTTCCTCACCTGTAAGACAAATGTCAGGAAAACTTTAAGGCCCAAACGGTCCCCGAAATCATATGGTCATCATCATTATCATCATCATCCTTCACCGGTGTGGAAAGCAACGGGAAGCTACCACACCTACAATTCCCTAGTAAAGCTACGAGCATAGCATGAAAATGCTATGATTGCAGTGAAAGACCAGCCCTCGGGCAGAATTACTATGGATGGATGGATGGATGGATTATGATTATATGTACTTATAATAAATGCAATTTTTTAGCGTGCTACCTGGGTTCTACAGTAAGGATTGAAACTCTTCTTTAGGAGGTTCCGGATTCAAACCTCTTTGCTGGTCAAGCTGACTTGATTTTTTCTTCAGATTTTCCTCAGACCTCGTGTAAATAAGGGGTTGGAAATTCAGTACCGGACTATTTAACCATAATCACCATTTCATAATATCATACCATTGAATTCAGTGAATTGCTACAGAAAGAAAACAAAAAGAAAAGTAACAATATAAATATACAAACTACTGGAAACAAATAATTTAGATTCGATGTGATCTTGCGATATGTAATAGCATCTATGAATAAAAATCACAAATTATTTTATAAATGAATAATTACATGAATATATTTTGTTTTTTTACACACTTTATATTAGCTTGACCTGTATCTATCTATGTAACAAAATCTTTCAACGCGATTTTCACCCACTTAAAATCATTGGATCGACTTGAAACTTTGTATACTTGTAACGGACCAATGACAATACAATAATTTCATAATTGTTTTAAAATCCTGTCCAGAATAATTAGAAAATAAAAAAAAGTGTCCGCGTAATTATGTAACAGAATCTTTCAACAACGATTGTCAACACACTTTACCCGCTTAACATCATTGGATCGACTTGAAACTTTGTATATTTGTAAAGGACCAATGACAATAGAATAATTTCGTTCATTGTTTCCAAACTCCTGGCCAGAATCGTCAGAAAATACAAAAAAGTGTCTGCGTAATTATGTAACGGAATCTTTCAACACGATTTTCACTCACTTAAAATCATTGGATCGACTTGAAACTTTGCATACTTGTAAAGGACCAATGACAATACAATAATTTCATAAATGTTTCTAAAATCCTGGCCAGAATCAGCAGAAAAGCAAAATAATAGAAATCGGTATAATAGGTAGCGGACTTATCAACTTCTTACTCAATCGTTGCAAAAGCTCAGTTGGCAGAGCGGTGGACTGTAGTGGTATATAATTTCAGTAATCCATAGGTCGCTGGTTCAAATCCGGCCCGGAGGATTTTTTAGTACAGTATTACTTTTAGCTCATACTACAATAGTATCGAATTTAAAGATATTTACATTTTTATCTTATTCTGTAAAATATTAAAACTAAAAAATAAAAAATAAATAATAGTTTAAAAAAACTAAAACAACACGCTTTTTTACAAAACCAAACTAAAGAAATCAAAAATAATTTTTATTTCCAACACGCTTGGGATAAAATTAAAGTGGTCAACAAAAAAATCACCTCCAACACACCTAGAATAAAACTAGAGTTATCTACAAAAAATAATTTACCATCAAAAGAGTGTGGTGCTCTATATCAATTAATATAGTTAATAATAAATATATATTGGTAAAAGTAAAGTCTCTAAAAAGAAAATGTATAAGTACCATAAAAATCACCCCACGCTCTTGATGGTAAAATTATTTTTTTTGTACTCTTAGGTAACTCTAGTTTTATTCTAGATGTGTTGGAGATTATTTTTTTGTTGACCACTTTAATTTTATCCAAAGCGTGTTGGAAATTAAAATTATTTTTCATTTTTAATTCAGTTTTCTAATAAAGCGTGTTGTTTTAGTTTTTTAAACAATTATTTATTTTATTTTGTAGATCAATAATATTTAAGGTATCTACAGTGTTTTAGTTATTTCTAGTAGGCTGTGTAGCGGGCTTTTCTTAAGAAACTGTAATTCGAAAACGTGACTGATTTCAATAATTTTTTGGATATGTTGAACATCTTTGCTATACAAATTCCGAGCTAAGTTCCAGTTGTACTGTAAACAAACTTGCATAAGGTATTATGGAGGATCCGTGGTGCTACCTTTACCCGCCATATGACTGAATTGTGTATGGAACTGTCATCGATGGAAATTGTTCTTAAGAAACATCGTATATTACGGGAAATAAGACTGAATACAAGGTAAGATGGTACCAATAATTAGGAACTTTCTCCATTTCTTATTTATTTATGACAAAAAATTATAGGCCTATATGGACCTATATAATCAGACATTTAGGCCTATGCTTTTTCTATGATGTCGATGGATATCCTTCATTTGCAATTTCATGACGAGCAGAATATATGCTATATGCTGACTCACCTGTATATTCTACTGTTATTTTCACCACATCCTCAATGACTAATGTAGGGTATTTTTCACTCAACTGTTTGAAAATATTCATAAGTAATGCCACGAGTGATTTCCAAATTATCGATAAATTCACGACTCACGAAATGAGGAGTGAATTTATCTAGATAATTTGGAAATTAAGAGTGGCATTTGTTAGGACTATTTAACGAATAAAATTAAGCTGTTTACTCACAAATCATTGTTTAACTATAGTTATTTTAAAATATTTATATATTTAATGTAAACGGCGATGTTTGAAAACAAATCAGAAATGTGAGGTTATGTTCATTCACTGCTGCTTGATCATATTATTTATTGCCAAATAAGATCGCAATATTGTAGAGTGCACCCAAGTGGAGAAATAATGAAACACATCAAACTATATATCATAATCAACATTACGGGTTATTCATTAATTTTTTTAGTAAACAACTCGGTAAAATAATAATAATAATAATAATAATAATAATAATAATAATAATAATAATAATAATAATAATAATAATAATAATACTTTATTTATTCTGGCAGAGTTAAGGCCATAAGGCCCTCTCTTCCACTCAACCAGCACAAATACAAATAAATATTCGACAAATATTGATATACACTATACTAATTATAAACAGTTAAAGATACAATAAATGTAGCAATGTAAATGTCATGTACAAACAACATTTTATAGGGTAATAACAATAATGATACGATAATAGTCATAATAATAATAATAATATAATAATAATAATAATAATAATAATACTATAAATATGATACATTATACGGGAAACACCAATTAATATCTTACACTGGATAATAATGAAGTCGAGTTTAGAGCAAATATAAATTTAGATTTCTTTTAAAAGATGCCAATGTCCGGCAAATCAAGGAATCTTTTCATTTACTATATTCAATGTATTTGTTGGAGAAAAATAATGCTTTGACCTATTCAGAACATTAAAAAGGAGGAGCTTTCTTTATCACAAAAGCAGGGGCTGATAAAGAGAAATCGATAAAGAGCGAGGTGAAACACGACTGTCATTGGTCGTAAAACAACATTGATTGAAATGTGATTGGTCATTGACTAGCATTTGTGGCATGAGTTAAATAGTCAAAATAATTTGTTTATCTACGCTTTTAAAATAATTTTATAAATATTTTAAGAAATTCTACACAAAGCGGCCATTTTGAAACAATAGAAATCCCACCGTATTCTGCATTGCACGTGAATAAAAGAATACAACAATGCTTGTTTAATCCATTAATATTGTAATTATATATTTTTAAGATTCTCCCATGTAACTTATATAGATATGTACTAGATAATAATATATCATTATTTTTATTTCGAGTGTTAGAGAGCAAACTACATTTTTTTACACTCTTGAAGGTAAAATCATTATTTGACCATGAAAATGCAGTCTAACATCTGGTTTGTTTACATTACAACTAAAATTTAGCTCGGAAGAGGTACAATAAAAAAGTTTCCTGATGCCGTTTTATTAATTTTATCTTCTATATAGTATGCATAGCATAAATGATAATGAATTATAAAGTTGACATTAGTATTACATTAAGACCTTCAGTTTGGCTGAGATATGTGGACGACACATTCGTCATTTGGGAGCATGATGAGGAAGAACTTGATAACTTCAGGCAACATTTAAATGGTATTTGTCCCAGCATCCAATTCACCCTGGAAAGAGAAGAGAACAACAGTCTACCGTTTTTGGATGTTTTAGTAATTCGAAACCAAGACATGGCACTTGGACACAAGGTATACAGGAAAAAGACTCACACAGACAGATACCTACATAAGCGGTCCAACCATCATCCCAGACAAAAACGCGGAATAATTAAAACCCTGGTGGAGCGAGCCAAAAGGATTTCGGAACCACAGTATCTACAAGAAGAAATTAATCATCTCCAAGCAGTGTTTCAATCCAATGGATACAGCAAAACAGATTTTCGCCGAGCCACAAATCCCAATAAATACAAATCCGAAAACGGGAACAAGGAGGAGGCTAAGGGTAAGGTGTACCTACCATATATCAAGACAATAACGAGAGAATTGGTCGAATATTAAATAAATATAACATATCTACAACCTACAAGCCAACACAAAAATCAGCAATATACTGCGCCCAGCCAAAGATACAAGAGATTCGTTAAGTACTGCCGGTATATATCGCATCCCTTGCAGTTGTGGACAGGTTTATATCGGCACAACAAAAAGAATGGTTACCACAAGATTGCAAGAACACAAGAGGCATTGCAGACTAAAACAAAAGGAAAAATCAGCCGTAGCGGAACACTGGATGAACAACCAAGAACATATAATAAGATTCGAAGAAACACAGGTATTGTCCCAAACATCACATTATTACACCAGACTGTACAGAGAAGCCATTGAAATATATAAACACAAAAATTCCTTTAACAAAAAAGAAGAAACCATGAAGATAAACAAAATCTGGATCCCGGCACTGCACAATACGACAACGAAGCCTATGACTTCTGCTAGCGACAGCCTGGACAAAACAGCACGCAACACGGACCGCGCAGAAAACCGCCTCTCCACCAGGGGCGTGCCTATAAATAGGGAGGGAGTTTCCAACGACCAGCCAGTCTGCAGCCGACTGTTGAGGAGTTCACAGAGAGCACGCAGTATCTCCTGAAGATGTCTACCGCAGCAGTAGACGAAACGTCGAGTAGAAGAACGACTGGACCACGGCCTATATGCCCGGAAGACGAACCTAATAGGGATCAAGACGCCGGCCGTGAAAGCCTACAGTTATACATTAGTATTTTTGCTGTTTAATGAAGGGTCTTATATAAGTAACAATTGCAGTTAATGTTAAATTATAGCCCACAAGTTTCTACGAGCCTTTTTACCCTGAAGAATGCACTAGTGTAGACATATTATTTGGTTTAGGTTTTGGGTGGCACCTCTTCTTCTTTGTAGGACAAATTAGAGCTATCCGATAGAAACCAATGAATGAGATTTTGCCTAATATTGAGAATGGGGGCAATTTTCTATCTCTCTCTTTTTTCTTCTTTTTTTCCAAACCTATTTTACGACCTTCAGTCTTTTTTGCTCCATTCCGTCCGTAATTGCCCCTTTTTTTGATCTTTTTGTGTAACTTTTAAAATATTTTTACATAATGAATTCTGTCATTTAATTTATTTACCATGTCCAATGCATATCAAATTATTATTCATCAGTATTTTAAATAACTTCTTGTTAGCTTGCCACCGACATGAGAGCAGTGAGCATGTCTGCTTTCTGTAAAACACAGAACACATTGGAAAACTTTCGCTTTTTTTAAAATATAACTTGAATCAGTAGAAGTGAATTTATACATTCTAACAACATGTTGACACGTCAGCACGGAGTTTCTAATAACATGTTGACACGTCAGCACGGAGGTTTAGTCAGATTGAAATTTAAATACGGGAATAAAAATTAATTATTATTTTTTTAGTTCCATTCCGTTTTTTTGAATCTAAGTTGCTTGCTGGGCAACAAGTTTAGCATTTCCTATGCAGAAAGTAGTTCAAGCAAGATTGCATCCAATGGATGGAACCATTATAATGCACTATTTTTGATTCAGAAATCACATTGGATGAGCTACAAAAGCGATATCCATCCTGCGTGCATCACGTATCTGTTTCGAAGCATCAATATTTATACTTCATAAATAAATAATAGTTAAAAAAACTAAAACAACACACTTTATTAGAAAACCGAACTAAAAAATGAAAAATAAATTTAATTTCCAACACGCTTGGGATAAAATTAAAGTGGCCAACAAAAAATCAACTCCAACACATATAGAATAAAACTAGTTATCTACAAAAAAATAATTTTACTATCAAAAGCGTGGAGTGCTCTATATCAATTAATATATTTGAAAATAAACAGATATTGGTAAAAGTAAAGTCTCTAAGAAGGAAATGTAAAAACCATAAAAATCACCCCACGCTTTTGATGGTAAAATTATTTTTTTTGTAGGTAACTCTAGTTTTATTCTAGATGTGTTGGAGATGATTTTTTTGTTGACCACTTTAATTTTATCCCAAGCGTGTTGGAAATTAAAATTATTTTTCATTTTTTAGACATCTATACGAAAACAAGTGTAACTAAATTAGTATGGTTCAAATTCTTCCTTGTAGGGGAAGAGTACCTAAATCTCTGTTAAGGGAAACATGGGCTTATAAGTACAAGTAGTTCGGTTTTCTAATAAAGCGCGTATTTTTTGTTTTTTTAAACTATTATTTATTTTCAATTTTTTAATTTGGTTTTCTAATAAAGCGGTTATTTCAGTTTTTTTAAACTATTATTCATTTTTTTAAATTTTTAGTTTAATTGATTGTCATAAACCGGAATCCCATGAAAATTTAATTGCTTAATACTCTTCTAAAAAATCCTCTAGCCCGGATTTGAACCAGCGACCTATGGATTACTGAAATTGTATATCACTACAATCCACCGCTCTACCAATTGAGCTCTTACAACGATTGACTAAAAAAGTCGATAAGTCCGCAATCTATTACACCGGTTTTTATTTTTTTGATTTCTGATGATTCTGTTCAGTATTTTAGAAAAACAATTTATGAAATTATTGTACTGTCATGGGTCCTTTACAAGAATACAAAGTTTCAAGTCAACCCATTGTTTTTAAGTGGGTGAAAATCGTGTTCAAAGATTCCGTTACATAGATACAGGTCCGTTACATAGATACATGTCAAGCTAATATAAAGCGTGAAAAAAACTCCTTTTCTTTCTTTCTTCCTTACTTTATCATAAGTAATGCCACAAGTTATTTCCAAATTATCTATAAATTCACAACTCACGAAATGAGGAGTGAATTTATCTAGAGTATTGGAAAATCAAGAGTGGCATTTGTTAGGCTATTTAACGAATAAAATTCAGCTGTTTACTCACAAATCATTATTTAAATATCAATCCATAGTAATTCTGCCCGAAGGCAGGTCCTTCACTGCAATCATAGCATTGACATGCTATGCTTGCAGCTTTACTAGGGACTTGTAAGTGTGGAAGCTTCCCGTTCCTTTCCACACCGGTGAAGGATGATGACGGTGATGATGATAAGTATGATGATGATGGCCATATGATTTCGGGGACCGTTTGGGCCTTAAAGTTTTCCTGACATTTGTCTTACAGGCGAGGAAAAACCCCGATAAAAACCTCACCCAGAAAAACTGCCCCGACCGGAGATCGAACCCGGGCCCATTGCGTGACAAGGTAGCACGCTACCTCGAGACCACAGCGGTGGACTATTTAAATATAGTCACTTTAAAATATTTACACATTTAATGTGAACGGCGATATTTGAAAACAAATGAGAAACGATTGTTATGCTTCATTTGTTCTTTAGTGCAACCAGATCATATTATATATTGCCAAAGGAACGCATTTGTAATAATGCACTCTAGTGGAGAAACTTATAACAAAAATTATAGGTTATTAATTAATTTTTTATGTCCTATGATGTCAATAATATTTTTCTGGAACGTAAATTCCTGGAAAATAATACGTTTAAGAAAGTGCAAACAGTGGTTTCTTTTTTTGGTGGTATAATCAAACTGCTAGAAATGTTTTTATATGATATCCCGCAAGCACTATCTGCTAACATTCGTGCACTATATATATATATATATATATATATATATATATATATATATACATACAATCTGGTAGCCACATGCAGTCACTGCAAAATAATGCTATGATCTATTCTGAATGTTAAAAAGGAGGGGCTTGATTTTAAAGTGGTAAAATTAAATTGATAAAATCGAGGTGAAAAAACGACTGTGAATGGTTGTAAATAAAAAATCATTGAAATGTGATTGGTCATTGACTCCCATATGGGGCATGAGTTAAATAGCCTTAGTAAAACCTTTCCCCTTGTAGGTAGTTTTACATCTCCACACCTCCCGGGCCATACAGCGAGAGGATTATAAACTCTTGTTCAAACATATATAAGGACATGAATATTTTCCTTGGTTGAGCGATCAGCTCAATGCCAGGACTAACATTTAAGACAAGATTCATATAGCATATTCATATTAAACAAGGTAAATATGATAGGATGATTATGTTTGGGCCTTAAAGTTTGTCTTGTAGGAGAGGAACTCACCCAGTAAACTTGTCCCAACATGGGATCGCCCGCTGCTGTGTCGGCTCAAGTTACCACTACAGGTCTTTCGTTAACAAATACCAGCATTTTATTTTTGTACACTTTCAATTTTTTAATAAATAATTATTATGTGCTATAAAACAAAACAACAACTTTTTGTCCCCAATTTTGACTTATTTAAAACACCCTTTTTCCTTTCTTTTTATAATGAAAATTGCACCTGGGCTATATGTTACAGTGTATCCACAAAGTCCTGCTAGCAAAACAATTAAAATATAAAATTATGGGAATATTCACCTGAAAGGTCCGTCTGCTCAACTTAATTAATTATTTAACTGTAGCGCTTTCGGGAATTGTCCTATCATCGGCAGGATTCAAAACTGGTGTTTCACTGAAGATCTGGTAGAGGAGGTTACATGTATTGGGTTCGTTTTCGTTTATCAGATTGTCGTTGTTGTGAGCTGTTTTCATGATTTCCATCTCTTCGAGTACGGACCTTTCGGGTGAATATTCCATAATTTTATATTTTAATTTTGAATAATACCTCAACGGAACACATCATGAATCTTATAAAAGTCGATAGCAAAACAATTTAATTTAGCTCGTAAACTATTTGACATAGCGACATGCGGTTTTTTGCAACGCATTCTGTGTCTCTCGAAGTTTTGTTTACATTTGTAGCAGATTGTGATTTAAACGACAATGACGACACCTCAGAAAATGCCCAATGTGTATGGTGGTATGCTGGGTCTGGTAAATCACCAGTACCCCCCATTTCCGAATGTTATGGCGATTAACATGTCCAGACATAAAACAAATTCGCTTCATCAGAGAACATCACCCGCTGCAGGTACTCATTGTCTTCGTCAATTGCGTTTAACATGGAATCAGCAAATTTCGCACGCCGAGGGAAGTCAGTTGGCAGCGACGCTTGAATAATTTGCACTTTATAGGCCTGAAGATGTAGGTGCTTATAGAGGACTTTATGAATGGTTGATTTTGCTAAATGCAGTTCCCGTGAAGCATGACGAACCGATTTTTGAGGTCTGAGTTGAATTGGAAGTTGCCCATTGTCGATAGTTTCTTGGCTCATATCTGGTTCTCCACTCCATGCCAAGTCCATTACACTGCCAGTCGCTAGAAATTTCTCGGCCTATCTAATTATAGATTATTTGGATGGAGCATCTCTTCCATATTGCCGGCGGAAATTTTTCTGAACAGTTACTAGACTCAGCGCAACACCATACACATTCGGTATTTTCCTGTGCTGTCGTTTAAATCACCATCTGCAACAAATGTAAACAAAACTTTGAGAGATGTAGAATACGTTGCAAAAAGCCACATATCTTTATCTCAACTTACATTGTTTTGGTAGCAGGACTTTGTGGACACCCTGTACAATGGGTCATTGCCAGCAAAATTTGAGATTTTGTGAAAGGAAGTTGTGATTTTTTTTAAATACTAGTACAATGGATAGTTAAATGAACTTCATATCATTAATAGTTTAATTATAATGATGGAATAAATATTCGGGAGGTTAACATGATAGTCTGTTGTTAAAATAGTATTAAATATCACTTGCTTTTTGTATTAACATAAGAACTATGCCAAATAATTGATTAATATAATACTTGAAAGTATTTTTGTGTGTTTGTGGATTTTCACCGCGAATATGTATTATAACTTATAGAAAAATTAAGAAATACTATTTTTAAACTGAGTAATTTTTCTATTGTGTTAATTTTTACGGTGAGTCTTAATAACCTATTTCATAAGCTATCTAACATCACCATAATTTGTTTGCGATTATTCTTATAACCAGAAAAGAAAACGCTTGTGTGCATAATTAGTTTTTCAACTGTCCATAACATTTAATCGGTAGCTAATGGATCATGATTTTGTGCATGGATCATATATAGCCCATATATATATATATATATATATATATAAAACATGAAGACTTATAATAACATTTTTCATCGTACAGCTGGGGTAACTGCTGTGAATAGCGCACGCCACTGTATTTAAGTTTAAAACACGAAAAGAAATATAGCTGCCTAGTTTAAGGTTGAAAAAAAAAACAAAAAAAAACTTTTTCAAATTCAGCGTTTATTCCGAGAACAAACTGGAGCACGCTACCAATTGCTTAACAGAATATTAGATTAGGGTCATTCCATGCAAGACAATACATAAAAACTCCTAATTTGTTCAAAATATTATTTTAATAAATTTATTCAATGATACAGTACTCCCAAAGGAAACCAACATAAAATTTTATCTATTCCTATTATGGCCAATAGTTTCATCGTGGGAAACTGCTGTTTCTATTAAACTTCACAGATTAATGTACCTACCCAATATTCGTCCAACTAGAATTTTTGTCTTGTCGAATAGTAAACAGTTCCAACAAAATAACGAATTAAATTGTTTACTGCCAGCTAACCATGAATACTTTTTCATACGTTGAACAAGTAAGATGTCTTGTAAATTTTGCTATCCCCCCCTCCGTTAGATCCGGTAAATCTGGAGTTGGCCTATCTTCTGCACGAGATCAATTTTCTCGTGGGAAGGTCTGCAGAAAAATTACATTTTGTTTATGTTATAAATTACACAGTCACTCACATTCACTTGGCAAATTACATTTATCAGCAAAACTTTAACTAAATCTTGTGAAAACAAATTAACAGCGCAATTAAACAACAACGTTGCGTTCCACAAATAATATATACACGTTCGCAATCATTCAATTGTTGAGTAATTCGATTAGATAATATAAGAAAATTCCATAGCAAGATAGGCCTAGAAGGCCTTTGGTCTACCATCACACCCACATGTGCTAATCACAGAGGGAGACAATCATGTAGGGGTGACATGTGGTCAGCATGTCGGTATCCCCGGCCGTTATTGCTAGTTTCCTTAACCTGGAGCTGCTACTTATTGTAGCTACCCAATAACGATGCTGGATGCGCACTGGTCCCATACTGACCGAAATTTCATGAGAAAATTTCTTCCCCCATGGAGACTCGAACCAGCGCAAGTCCGGTAACTCTGCGTCAAGGCATCATGTCTTAACCACTCGACTACGTGGGACAGATAATAAAAATATAGGTTCTTAAATTAACATATTGTTTCTTTTGTGTTTTGAAAATAAAATACATAAATTGAATATTATGGTTATGAATTATCAATATAAAATGTTATTTTGCTTCCCAAATCAGCCAATCACGTTTCTCGTCTCGAATCAGTCAGTGACTTTTCTTCAATCACTCCATGAATCGATAGGTCGAAGCTTCATTCGACCTTGTATACAAGGTCGATAATCATGATTATCGATTAACTTGTACATTTTTCCTTCGAGTTCTGACGTTCGTTAGCTAGGTCCAGCTAGTAATCAATAAAAAATCGATGACTTTCAACACAAGCTTTGTCTAGTGTGATCTTCATAGCCACACATCCAAATGTATTAATGCGCTTGCGTGAATTCTTCTGTAACGTTGGTGTTGGTAGGGATAACATAGATAGTAGTAGTAGTAGGACTTTATTAGACAAAAGTAAGATATTTACAATATTATTTACAAATATGGGTCGCACGGGGCAGTAAGCCGTACGTGCTTTTGACAGTCCGTTACAATAAAGAAATAATTGCTACTAGTGTGAAGAAAAATAAACAACAAAACAAAAAAAAAGCAATAACATTACAATTACATAAAGAAAACGCAATAATATTACAATTAAATAAAACACAATAGCATTATACACTAAAAAAAGCAATAAAATTACAATTACATAAAGAAAACACAGTAATATTACAATTAAATAATAACACAATAGCACTATACACTAAAAAAACAGTAACATTGCAATTACTTAAGAAAACACAGTAATATTACAATTAAATAATAACACAATAGCATTATACATTAATTAATGTTAATGCAGCAGGTTCCATCAAACATAATGCGATATAATTTGCGGATGAGGCGGGAAATTTGAATTTTAATGTTCACGCGTAATTGTTTTGAATGAAATTTAGCAAATGTATTATTTTATTTTAATCCAAAATTATGAGTATATAATTACCCCTGCAATGCTGGGGTTGAATGCACGCCACTAGTTAAATAAGTACGTTGCATCTTGTTTATGCATTATACGCATTGAAACAATGCATGATAGGTTAACTCCTCACCCGGTATAAGAATGCCAAATATACCCACGCAAAGTAACATAAACTTGGCACCTCTAGCGGTACCTCGGGATAGAACTGACTTCGGCACCAGGAAATAATAATAGAAAATATGTACAATAGATCCAAAATCAATAAAATCAGCCAAATTTTCGAATGACTAATCACTTATGAAATGATTGCTATTTATATAGCATTTTTCATATTGAGTTCACAAATTAAGGTTATTATGAAATAGTGATTGTGATGAAATAGATCCAGATGATGTAATTTAGATCTAAAGTCCGCCGTACTGGCTCATGTGATAGCATGTCTGCTTCGTGAGTAAAGGGCTCGGATTCGATACCCGGCGGGATTGAACATTTTTAATTGTAAGAAAAAAATAATTGTTAGATTCTCAACGTCGGAGCCAGGAGGGATGTTGCTGTACAATTTTATCTCTAGATTATTCATAGATTCCTTCATTACATTTCAAATTCCTATATGTTACTATTGGCAGTCGGATGGGACGTTAAACCTGGCGGTCTCCTTGGTACTTTTCTACAAGAGTAGGCTACATACCGGTACCGGGTTGCATTTTCTTCCTTCTCTTCATCATCATTATCCCTCACACACACACGCGCGCGCATGTGCACGCACACGCACACGCGCACGCACACGCACACACATATACACACACACACGCACACACACACATACACATATACACACACACTAAAACGCACTAACACACACTAACACACACTAACACACACGCACGTGCACACACACGCACACGCGCGCACACACACGCACACACATACACGCGCATACGCACACACACATGCGCACACACATGCACACAAGCACGCGCGCGCACACACACAAGCACACATTCTATACTACTTTCTGTACGTAATAATATAATACATGTAGGTAAAATGGACTTCCAAAGTAATGGGTAAATTGAAAATAAACGACGTAAACGCTATCTATCCGCCCAGCGCGGAACCCGAAGCACGAAAAGTGCAGTGGATGACATTAGAACTCTCACATTTTTTACTTGACTGAGGAAAACCATCAGTTTGGTCGACGTGGTGGTTGAATCAGAACCTCCCGAATACGAGTTTGAAACGCTGTTATCTGAATCAATTAGCTCGATAACATTTAATTTTTTTAATGAAAAACTAAGAGAACTGAAGTTAGTACTTTTGCAAATTTCATGGGAAGATTAGGGAGTAAGAGACATTTGATATGTAGTGTTATTGCAGTAGTTTACGCATAAGGACGGAATTATGCAAACAACTGTTCGCATTTGCAAAAACAATATCCGATCTTTAATTAATATTTTTACACATATAAAACTATTATTCTACCAGTTATATTATATGGATGCGAAACATGGACTCTTACTTTAAGGGACGAAAGGAGATTACGAGAATTTGAGAGTAAAGTTCTTAGGAAAATTTTTTGCACCAAAGAGAGATGAACAGACAGGTGGATGGGACAAACTACATAACAGTGAACTACATGGTCTTCATAGGAAGCCAGATATAATAAGAACAGTTAAGTCTCGTAGACTGGGATGGACAGGACATGTGGCACGAATGGGGAATGAAAGACATGCATGGAAGTTTCTTGTAGGAAAACCGAGGGAAAACGCCCAGTTGGTAGAACAACAATGAGATGGGAGAATAACATTAACTATGATTTGAAGGAAGTAGATTATACACGGAATGATTGGAAAACATTAGCTCAGGATAGGGATGCATGAAGAGCGTATCTCCGCGCGGCAATGAACCTACGGGTTCGATAGTGCCAGTGAGTTAGTTGGTTAGTTAGTTAGTTACACCAATTTGGCAATGTAGGTTCAAATAAAAAAATACAAATGACTTTCAAAATAATATAAGTAAGAATATAATAATAATAATAATAATAATAATAATAATAATAATAATAATAATAATAATGTTTTATTTATTCTGGCAGAGTTAAAGCCATAAGGCCTTCTCTTCCACTCAACCAGCACAAATACAAATAAATATTTGACAAATATAGATATACACTATACTAATTATAAACAGTTAAAGATACATTAAATGTAGCAATGTATATTCCATGTACAAACAACATGTTATACGATAATAACAATAATAATACTTACGTTAATAATAATAATAATAAAATAATAATAATAATAATATATAGTATAATAATAATAGTATGAATGATGATAATGATAATAACAATTATAATAATAATAGTATGAATATGATAAATTATACGAGAAACACCAATTAATATATATATACCTTACACTGGGTAATGATGAAGTCGAGGTTAGAGCAAATATAAATTTAGATTTCTTTTAAAAGTTGTCAATGTCCGGCAGCCCCTTATTTCTTGTGGTAGGGAATTCCAGTTGCGAGAGGTGAAGATAGTTTATGTACAGTGTATAAAAATAAGGAAAAAAAGTAATCAACCATATATTGTGTTAATGTATCGTAATATTAACAGTTGGAAGGAGATTTTATAATATTAATATAAACTACTGATCGTGATTATGTTAAAGTTATATAGTTTTTAGAATAAAATAGACATAAGAAAGTGCAATACTATATGTATTATTAAGTCAAATCGAATGGTAATGGAAGCAAGTGTATGCTTTGAAAAGAAAATACAAGTTTTAAGTTTGTTTTTATGAAATCAGACAGTGGTTAATTAGTATCTCATTTTATATGTGACCTCATTTTGAATGCTTCTGTTTAGTTTACATAACGGTACTTCCCATTACATTGACCCTATTTAAATTAGAGTAACCAGTTGCCAGAGAGGTTATTGGTATTTTGTTAACATGTCACAGTGTAATAATAGTTCAGTTCAAGAGGTTAATTTATTAACAAAAATAATTTACCTGAATACAACCAGCTTTATGCAACTAATTATTATGCTTTCAATTTTTTGAAAAATTATTATAGCTACACGTATAATATGCATATGGGCCTTCCATATATTTAATTTATAAACAGGATTTAGACTAAACACCATTTTACGATTGAAATAATTGATCATCTCTTTAAACACAAGTTTTATTTTATTTAAAGTATAGAGAAAGTTCCGGTAATGTGGACCCTTCGGTTTGAGTGGACTCTGTTAATATCTTCTTTAATTGGTACTGCCCTTGAACAGAAAATATTTTAACTTATTCTCCTCATCAACTTTGACATGTTCAAGACCAGTTTGTTTTATTCTTTGTGCGAAAAAATGATTTATTTGTTATATTTATGAAAACGACCATGTACAAGTTTTTAAAGCCAATAATTAACTCTTAATTTCTGCTACTGAATATTATAAATATTGAAAAATCTCCTAAATATATTATATTATGTAGACGCTGTTAAAATATACTGACGGATTTGGTTTAATATTATGTGACACGACAGCTGTATAAAATAATTAAACATAACAAAGGAATTCGGTTAATGTGGCCCCTTCAGGAGGAGGTTAAAGTGGACTGGGCCAACTTTACACGAATACGTATATTTTATCACTGAGGATGCTATCTGTAAAAACCATGCACTTAATTAATTTTATTTAATATCCTTGTAATTTTACTAAACCCAAAGACCGTCGCTGTCTGAAGATGGATGACGTGTGAATGTTATGATCAACAATTATTTTTCAAAACATTAAATAAATAAATAACGCTTTTTAATTACGATCAGTCTTAAATACTTTCAGATTAATTTGTGTCTGTGTATATAAATTAATAGAGTAAGTAAACTTAAAAATAGTCTAAAAGCTAGAATGGACTCGGGGGTCCAATTTATCTGAATACGAAGGTTAAAGTGGACCATTATTGTATTGTAGAAAAGTTTATAAATTATGAAGATGTTTCCATATTTGAATAAAATAATCATGTTATTATTAAAAGACAAGAACAAAGATTGGAAGCAGCTGAGATGCGATTTTTAAGAAATATAGCAGGATATACTCTGCTGGATAAGAAAAGAAATGAAGATATAAGAAAGGAACTAAATAGTTTCAAACTTACAGACCGAATAATTAAATATAGGAACGACTGGAAAGAACATATTGATAGAATGCCAGAAGGAAGATTTCCAAAATTATTGCTAAATTATAATCCGCACGGAAGGAGAAATATTGGGGACGCCCACACAGAAGATGGTCTGAACAATGTTAACAATTCTAGCTTTCATGAAACCGGAACGAGCCAACAGGTTAAATCCCTGGATGATGATGATGATGAACAATGCTATTTCATAGTTATACCACACTAACGATAATCACTGTAATTAAACAAAATTCAAATCCCTTAATTAAAAGAAGAAAAAATTCAAAAAAGGGATCCACATTACCCGAAGTTCCTCTATCATAGTAGCAAGTAAATAAGTTCGGAGTAGAATTTTATAATCAATGTAAACTTAAAAAAAGGCATTAAGGTAATTTTGAGAGTTTTCTCCTTTGTAGAAAATATTTTTAAGTTTATTTGCCACATAGTGGTAAATCATTGTAATAAGCTTATTTTTTGTAACAGTCATGAGAATTTAAAAGGGAGGATTTACGGATGAGTTGAGATATTTAGAAACGAATTCGTTAAATATTTTCAATCCTTGCAACGTACCTAATTTGTTTTCATACCATGTTGAATTTAATTATTTGAACAAATAGACTCTACATATATTAAAAATTAATAGACACATAAGCACTGCTGAAATTGATAGAAAACTACGCGTATTACCAGTCCATTCTGTTCCAAAGGCTATTAAGACTCGTTTTAATCATAGGAGAAGATTTGAATGAACATTTTGAACTGCCAAAATAAATATAAAAATGCAACGAAGTGTGGGAGTGAATCAAGGTAAGAGAAGAATATAAGAAATTCTGTTCAGCAAAAGTTACTGACATTATGTTTGCGCACAGGTTACATTTTGTATGCATTATAATTTTATAATTCGGATTTTATTTTATATTATGCATACTTTATTTTCTGAAATATACGTGGGAGATTTTATCCAAGGTAAAAAATAAGGTAGCTCTACTGATCCAATGATGTAAATAATTTGTTGAGGTTGTACAAGTGAAGCAGTCACAAATTACGATTT